>VZZY01023176.1:175051-185692 GCA_013400335.1 Eurystomus gularis | reverse complement strand
CGGGGCCGGGGCCCGCTGCCGCCGGCCTCCCGCGGGCACCGCCGCCTCGCAGCCCGGTTCCCCTCGCAGAAAAAGGTGCGGGGTGACCCGAGCCCTCAGGTTACCCGAAGTGAGCGAAAACGGCTCTTGCCGCCCCTCCCTGCCGGCTTCAGGGGCCACTAACACACCGGCCCTGGCAAACCGCCGGGTTAAGAACAGCCCCATCCTCAAAGTACAGCTGCAAGGTGGAGTGGTCACCCCGCAAGAAAGAAGCCATCCGGTGAAGCCTGGTCCCTGGCCCTTCTCTCTCTGCTGCTCACAAGCCGTGGACACACAAGAGCCTCAGTCAACAACAAGACAACCCGGGGAGAGGGGCTGGGCCATCACATCTTCGGGAGGAGCAGCTGCCCACTTTCCTCCTCACCTTGCATGGCCTTTCTGCTACTTGACCAGATCGTATCTGTCACCTTCAAAGGTCCTAGCAACCCGTAATTAGATTACAAGTTGATCTTGAGCCCTCTCCTACCCCTGCACCCCATGAGTTTTGCTATTTTCCACCAGGAATGAAGAAAAAACACATCCAACTGGTACTTACATGGATGCTTCCACATCCCATCTCACCAGACAAAGCTCATCCCACCTCTGCTCTCAGTCTCTCCAAGCCCCTCCCTGGCCCACTGCAGTTCCTGGCAACCTGGTCAGCACCATGCACCCTGTGACAGCCGTAGGTAGCGCTGTGGGCCCCAACACCTTGGAGCAGCCCAACAGCCAGCAGCCTCATCAAAGCCCAGCCATCTCTGACTGCAGACCCCTGCTTGCTCCATCCTTCGCAGGTCTGGACAACACAACCCTACTGAGCAATAACATGGGAGCCTCCCACCCTGCACATCATCTCTTTCCTGCTCTCCTGTCTGCCAGGAGCACTGTTCCTTTCCATGCTTGTCTCCTCCTGTCTCCATCACCCCATCTAACTGCTCCAAGGTCCTGGAGGGCCAGAGAAGTACAAGCCTCCTGCTTCTCAGGCTGCTCTCTCTGCTCCTTGGGTATTTATGGGACAGGTGTGCACCAGCTCTGTTCTGAGATGCTTCCTGTGGTTCTCCATTCATTCTCATCCTCAATCCTTCACATCCAGCTCAGCCTGCTTCTGAGTCCTGGTTCATACCATATCTGGGGCTTACAGCAAAAGGGAGAAGGGGAGGTGGAGGGCAAAGCATAGCTCCTGGTACTCGGTTGAAAAACAGATAGCCTCTCCTTCCATCACTGCTGCTCTAGGACCTTGGAGGATCCACCTTTCTCCTCTGACCCCCGCAATACCCTGCCTTGCACTCTTTGCTCTGTCAGTCATGGTTGGAGGACCAAGTTTTTACGGGTGGCACCTCCAACATTGAGTGTAGGCTGCTCAGTCTCACTCTCACCTCCTCCTTGAAATCCTACTGCCTTCGCTGACTGTGTCAGATACAACATCACCTCCCGCAACATCCTCACCTGCTCTTGCACTCCTCTGCTGGGATCTGCCCTGGTCCTGACTGTGGTGTGCTGCAACACCGTCACACAACCATGCCTGGGTGCTCTTAAGCCACACTTGGTTAAAAGAACCTAAGAAAACCCTCTGGACGCTATGTGTGCATTTGAATGGGTGGGCAGGAGGGCGCTTGTGGAGCCACATTGATATCCATAAGTATCTGTGTCCCCAGCATGAGCTCTGCAGGAGATGGAGATGGGGTTAGGTTGCAGTCAGCGCAGTGGGACACGTGGCTCTCCCCATGCCGCTTCTCTCAGAGATGAGACCTGTGGCACTGAGTGAGGACAGTTCAGGATGAGGAGGTAAAGTTGGTTGCCAGAGATCTGAATGCTGAGGGAGGGGAATGGAGAATAGAAACCAGGGTGGGATTTCAGATTGGGGGAAATGGGCATGTTTGAGGAAATGGAGTTTGGGGTTTGAGGTTTGCTTTTGTGTGCAGGTGTCACAGACAGAAGCAGGCAAGGATGGATAGGAGTAAAAAAGGTGGATACAGATGAGGGAGAAGGGAAGTCCAAGCTCTGTGGACCTTGGGTGCGCTCCTTCCTCAGCACTGGAGGGCTCCTGTCCCGTCGATGGGCACACTCCTGAGTCCTGGGCTTGCTCTGGCAGTCCCTGGGCTGCCCAGGGTGATTTAAGCAGAGCAGCTCTATTTGCAGATGCAAGAGATGGGTGTTGAGGAGGGGTTTCCTGCACTTGGCTTAGACCCTGCTCTACTGGACTCTGATCTGTCCCATGCCATCCCTAGAGGCGTCTCAGTTGGAACAGCTGCTGGGTCAGAATTAGGAAGGATTTTTTCCTAGCCATAAGAGTCCCTCCACTGCTTTTCCCTCTGGTGAAGGAAATCCCACAAAGCAGGGACCTGGATTGGGAACAGGAATGACCTGTCGCTGTGGTCTCCCCTTCTGATTCATGCCAGCCACAGGCTCCCTTCCCTGCCTTCCCTCAAATGCACTATCACCAGTCCTAGCCAGAGGAAGGAGTTACCTGTCAAAATCAGCTGGAGTTGCTTCCCTTTCTTCCGTGGTCTGGAGCCTGCACCTTGGAGGCAGCCGGACATCAGGGGCGAGGAGCAGATGCTGGGCTGAGGGAACGGGTGATGTCACCTCTTCTCCTCCACTGAGGAGCCTTCACCAGAGCAATAAGAGAAATAAACGCTTCCCTGTGCAGAAGCCTGGAGAAACTCACCCCTTCCTGCCCACTCCAATCCCTCGAGGAAGGCAGAAGAGTGGCACAAACCAGCTGGAGAAAGACCGCAAACACGTTTGAGCTGCCAGCACAAATGATCATCCTCTTCTGCAGCTCTCACTCCGGGTCACCCTTTCCGCCTTACGCACAGCACCAGCCCAGAGTCTCTGGGTTAAAACAAATGTTCTCCCCCATACTACCCCCCTTGCTTTTCCCACTCCACCCCAGCCCACAACAAACATCAGCAGCTCGCTGGCCCTGCAGCCATGTAACCCAACCCCAGCCATTGTTCCCTCTTCCCCAAAGTCTATATTTGACTCGGTGGCAGCACCGGGGCTGTGCGTGCGTGTGTGTGTGTGTGTGCGTTCACTGCACACGCACGCTTCGATATTTGTTCAGAGCTTCATTCCCCAGATGCTCAGAATTGCTTAGAAATAGCTTCCATGGGCAGTAGGTGTTTGTGCCTGCAGCAGGGAAGTGAAGGGGGCGGGTGAAAGAGAAACAGGGAGAGGGTGAAGGTCAACAGTGGAAAACCTCCTGGCTCTTCCTCCCCAGTTTGCACCATCTCAATGATTTGCCACTCTGTGGTGCATGGCCGGGTTGACAGACAACAATGCATACACTCAACAGTGGGACTGGTGGCATATCTAGGGAATGATGGAAAAAAGGCAAAGCTGTAGTCTTGGTGAATCCATCTTGTGTCACCCTGCCCTAAATTTTGCTCTCTGGTGGCGATAGTAGAGTGCAGCCTCTGAAAACCCTTCGAACTTTTATAGTTCTGGTGGCTGAGGCTAGAAATGGCACTGAGGAGAGAAGTACCTAATTCCCTCAGCCTGGTGGTTCTGCAAGAGGTGCCTCAGTGTATGGGAGCTGCCCTGGATTTCACCCTCCTCTGTTTCAGTACATTAAGGGTAGCCATCCTGGGCTACCCCAGGATGTATTTTCTGTTTTCCCAAAGCCTCCAGGAATGCTGCCCAAGCCCAGTGTCACATTCCCCATGACCCGAGAGTCCCTGGGAACACTGCCTAGGCTCAGCACGAACCTCTTTATTTGCATCCTTTGTGGCCTGCCAGGACACACAGAAATGAGTGCAGTCAGAATGAATGACAGGAAGGATTGCCTTTATCCTAAACACTGATGATCTGAGGAACTCATTGCCACTGGGTAACAAGAAAAAGCATTCATTTAAAAAACGACTAGACATTTATACAGATAGTGAGGATAAATAGGAATGAACTCCAAAGAGTTCTTCCCTCGCTCCAGGGCACTGAAGATGAGCTCTAGGCCATATAGTAAGGAGCAGCTTTCAGCGAGGGCAGGTTCCTAATTAATTTTGTGCAGAGCAGTGCTTGTACCTTCCTCTAAGCCATGGAGATCAAACCCTGTGAGAGGAAGGATGCTGGGTGTGAGGAGGCACCACCCTTACATACCCACTGTACAGAGGAGAGGCCAAGCATACATTTCCCATCACCAAGGCCAGGGGAGGATGGACTGTATGGATGCTCTGGTGGTGCCTGTGAGATGTCCTGGAGAGGTGATTCCCAGGTGTTCAGAGATAAATGTCAGCCTCCTTCCAAGCCTCTGATGGCCAGCTCGCCTCTCCTCCGCTTCAAGCCAGCTCTGAGGAGTCCCTCATCATCAGGGCTGCTCTTTCCTGAGGGATGTCTGTACCCTTCACTGGCCTCCAGGCAGCTGCTCTGTTGGGACTAGCTAAAAACTGACTGCTGGGCTGTTCCACTAAAACAGATCCTCTGAGTGTAGGAAAGTGCATGTGTCATTGTAATGGACTTAAGTTCATAACCTGGCAGCCTCCAAACTTGCTGTGAGGATCTTGAAAAATAAGCTGAAGTAACACGTTATTTTGAGATACAGATTCCCTGAGTCCACCCTCAGTACTTCTGTCCAAGACAGGACAAAGCCACCGGGAAAAAGGGAAAAAAAGAAAAATGAAAAATTAAATACTGGAGGCAAAAGGACTTAGACTTGAAGAGGGAGGGAAAGAGCTGGAGGTGTATATGGAGGGCAGCTAGAGAAATGGTGTTTTACCTTATGCCTGCACAGCTCAAAAGACTGTCATCCTTCTTCAAAAAAACCCCATGAGTTCATTGAGAAGGTGTAGGATCTTGTTTTGCCCTGTGATTTCTGGCTTCCCTCTGCATGCATCTGTGACAGCTACTGCCAGGGCTCTCCCAAGGGCAGAGACTTTGGGGGGTGTACCCATTCCCTCCACCTGCTTCCCATTGCCGGGAGGAGGTCTGGAAGGACTAGAGCAGGAAGGAGATGTCTGCCAGACTTTCCCTTTGCTGGCACACACTTGGGGGTGCCTCGAAGCCCACCTCCAGCCATACCCTCTCCCTCTCCCTTTCCCTTTCCAGCTGGCAGCTGTAGCAATGAAACCTCTTAATCTCATCCCACTAGGAGCGTGCAAGCATTTAATGGGAGTCTCTTGAAGCAAATATTTTGGGCTTCCTTAGTGCTTGCATCTGAGCTTGCTCCTGGGTATTTACAGAGGCTGGAGTATCTTGGCGCTTGCAGCAAAACCTAGCAGAAGAGCCTGTTGCAGTTAATTTCAAGGTCATTTTCTGGAACCATGGCCTGTGCTTAGAAAGGCTTGAACCCTGGGTGTAGAGGAGAGGAGTCCATAATTAGCAGCTGCAGGGGATCTGGACGAGTTTTGGGGAGGGAGGCTAATTGCAGACTGACTGGCTCCTTGGCCTTCAGCAGTTCCCGAGAAGCAGGGAAGCAGTGTGCTCAGCCAAGCACCAAGCGTGTCCTAGGGAAAGGTAATTCCTCCCTGGCCTGCCTGGGCCCATCCCTATAAACAACAAGAGAGCAGTGCTGCAGGTTTCACAAAAAAAAAGGTCTCTTTGAGATGGAGACACGCGTTAGGCACGCAGAAGGGCTTCTCAGGAGATGACATGGCCACGTGCCTCTACCTGAATGAGCTCATGAGTCCCTGCTCTGCCTTCAGAGGGCTTGGGGGATCAGCTCCTTCCCTCCCATTTATGCACCCTGGTGAAGTGCCATCCCTAACATCCTGGCATGCAGTGTCCTCCCCTCATGCACAGGCGAGCGCTCTGCCCCACAACCAGGTGAAGTCCTGTCTGCCTTGCACGCTGGGGAGAGCCAGCGTCATGCCTAACCTCTTCACCACCTCCCTGTGTGCTCTGGTGAGACATCCTCCCCCTTCCTCTACACATACTTTTAACTAAGTTCATTTAAAACACTTTATTAGCATGACAAGCTAAACAAGTTTTGACAAAGGGGAAGGGAAGCAGAGCCCCTTGAGTCTCAGTCGGAGGCTGACACCGTGACTTCAGCCTTTGCTTCCCATAGGGTTTTGCCTTGCATTGGAGCAGCTGTCCTATCGGTTGGGCATGTGTGCCGTTTCTCTCCAGTCCTTCACCAGGCTAAATCTCTGGCATGGGAAGGTGACTGTCCTTCAGTCTCTCCTGCATGGCACCACCCATGTTGGATTTAGCATCCCTTTACCCGAAGGCTTTACAAGTAGCGTTGGCAGGGCTTTGGTGAGGCTGCTGGTAGGGAAACCTGTGCAGTGCTAGGGCAGCTCCTCCTGCAAAGAGCTCACCTCAGGGAGCAGTGGAAACTATGGTGTGGGTCCCAGCTGGAAACTGGCTTTTTCTGGCAGAATACCCTGTCTAAGGTCACAGCCCAATACCTGGTCCCTTGTAGAGCCCTGGAGCCACAGGGCTCTACAAGAGTTGGAGGCACCTTTGCAGGGCTTAGTGCAAGAGCCGGGTTGGTTCACTGGGTGAGCACGGTGTAGAGATGGTGGTGAGCAGAGAGATGAGGAGGATGCCACAACCAAATACTTGAGGCCAAAAGACCCCAATGTCTGCTGCCTGCCCCTGGGAGTGACACAGCCAGCACAAAGCAAGTACAGAGAGTACAAATCCCTTGCTGCCAGGCTCTGCACTCTCTGCCCCACACCAAAAGACTGCAGCGGAGACAGGGCAAGAGGCCACAGCCAGCTGTTGCTTTGCTATTTTATGGCTAATTAGAAATGGCCAGTAGGGGTCACCGATAACTATTGATTTTATTCTATTTTTATACGTATGCATTTATAAATAAACAGAACATGCCTAGACAGCAATTGCAATGGAAAGCGTTGATGTGCAATGTATTCATCAAGTACACAGGCTGGGGGAAAGTGCCCCTACATACGTCTGAAATACCAGTGTGAGCTGTGCATCCTTCTCTGCTCAAGCCCTGTGATGGCAGGAAACCACTGAGCTGTGCCAAGCGCCAGGGTACTGCGGTGGTGGGTTTCTGTCATTGTTCTCCAGTTCTGCCTTCATCCTCCATCCTGTATTGGCAGACATGCTTTCAGAGAGATTCAAGAGATTCAGAGATCCAAGCCCTGGGGGCACGATATTGTGTCTGCTTGTCTTTCTCTGCAGTGCCCAGCACAACTACATCCCAACCACGATGGGTGCCTTTAGGCAGTCCCATGAGACAAACAGCACTTTGGGATGGGATGGGTCAGCACAGTTCTTTCTTCAGCACTGTTGCTGGGGATGCTGACAGCAAAGTGTTTGCTTGTAAAAAAACTCCAGGAGGTTTTGAGAGTTGTGTCTTCATATTAAAATTGAGCCCCAACCCTTACTCCTATGTGGCGGGATGGATTGCGTTAAATTCATGGGTGCTGTTAGCAACTGTTTTACTGGTGGGTTGTATTTTTCTGGAAGGTACATGCTCCAGGCATACTGGCAGGATGTGTTTGCCTGTCCAATTCTGCATCCAGAGACTTGTTTGGCTGTCTCGGGCTGGTTGTGCTTCACTGACCTTATTGTTTTCAAGATGCTGTTGGTTTTGGGCGCTGAGCTCCTCTTGTACTGCCATATTTCAGAGTGCAAGCTCTGCTCAAAATATGTCTCAGGTTTTTTTGGTTCTGGTGGGCTCAGCCCATCCATGCAACCTCTTCTGCCTTTGAGGGTTTTCCAGCTGAGGTCTTCTGAGGAATCCTCTATGCAGCCAGAGTCAGAGAAGTAGTAGAGGAGGCAAGTGTTTCCTAAGAGTCCCCTTCAGGACTGAAGCTTCCAAGCTGGAGGAAATAGGACTTTACACAACTCTCAGGCCAGTGACAGCCTCCAATACAGTCAGCAAAGGGTGGTCTGGTAACTGCCATCTTTCCTTCTTGACCTGGGTTGGTGGGGAACTTAAGAGGACCAAACCTGCACTGCCTTCTTCTGGTGGTGAGACGTTATTTCTGGCATCTATTTCTTCACTAGCTGAGACCGTAGGCAATTTAGAGGCATTTGTCCCTCCACAGGGTGGCACCTGCCCCTCCAGGGGCTCCTTTTATACAGTTACAGGGGTCTATATAAAGTGCTGCCAGCTGGAAAGTATTTTGAAGAGATTCCTCCCTGCTCTTCACTAAGGGTCATAAATTCAGCTGGTATTTGAGAGAATCTCAAATGTACTTCCAGAACTGTTTGCTGAGGGCTTTACATCCGCCAGAGGCACCTTAAAATAAAGGGATTATTGGGAGTCAAGTGTTAGATTACCTGGTGCTTGTTAATTGAACTTCAGAGGCTTTAGTGAGCAACTGGCTCTAGCAGGGAGCAGCACTTTGGTATTAATGGTGTTATATAAATGAATATAATGTAACGTAACGTCATGCTTCCACATCATGTCATATCTCTGGGCTCAGGGCAGTGGTGAGCCCAGCTCACAAGCAGAGCGGATATGGGAAAAAGCAGGGTGGATGTGTGTGGAGAGGGAGAGAGATTGGGAATAAAGGCCTTCGGGATCTAAGAAGAGTGGTTTTTGGTGCTCAGAGCAGGTGACTGATGTTCAGGCATCCTGAGTTCAGTTCTTGTCTCCCTTTGACCATCTGACCTTGGGATCCAATTTTGAGAAGAGTTGAGTTTAATGAAAACAGTAAATGCCAAGACCATCTGAAAATCAAACTCTCTCGTTCCTATGGGCCTTACTTCACCTAGACTTGCAAAAAGCTTGAAGATCCTAAAAGTATCACTAAAAGAAAGCAAAGGACTCTTATCACTGCTGCCATCATGGAAACCTGAACAGATCACAACTGTGAAGGCTCCAAGGCAGCAAGGCCTAGTGGAAATGAGAAACCTCATCAGCTATGAAAATTTCATCAGCTGGCGCTGTGGAAGCAAGAATCTGGAAGTGCAGAGCAGATGGGCAGCCTGGATTCTTGGAGCCATTGTCCTTCTGCTTGTTATCTGACTCCAGCACAGGGAGGATTTGGAGAATTTATGGGGGCATGAGTACCAAAGGCTTTCTTGAAATATCCCTGGCTGACGCATGGCATGGTGCAGACAGCACTTGCTGGGTGTGCAGCAGACGTTTTTGCACAATATTCCCAAGGTCATGGAAGCAGGGTCCTGCTGAGCACCTGTCTTTTATTGTGTAAGAGAGGGGACCATTTTGGCAGAGTCTGCAGTGCTGTGAGCCTGGTACTACCTGAATGTGAACCTGAAGGCTTCATAGAAGTAGAATATTGAGGAACATCATCTAAACACTATCAGGACCACACAGATTTCCTCTGGACTATATTTGTCATGTGAATAATCAACTCAGGAGATGTTTATGAAAGAAATAGGGAAGGGCAGCAGAGGGTGAGTAGGTCTATGTACCAGGCACGAAAGGCAATGGACAAAGTACCTGTGTGAGCTCAGAGTGGCATAAATGGGGCAATTTGGTTCAAAATTAAAATGTATTCACTTCTTGAAGTCCCAAGGCTAGAACAACAGAGTGGAAGATTTTGCAAATAAAGACGAAAGCACATTACCAAATTGTGTCCAGGTTTGACTAGCTCTTGTCCGCCTTTGACTGGTACTCACTGTCCTCAGCCTCTCTCCTTTAAGAAGCAGGCAGTTGTCCTTGGGAGTTTTAGGTGGATTTTTCCATGTATTGCTCTCCTCTCCCTCCTTCTCCATCTGTCCCCATGGATGGTGTTATACTTCCCTAGTGACAGGCTGTGACATGCCCCAGGCTGTCAGGCTGTTTCTCAAAACAACAAGGCACTTAACAAGGGGAAGGAGCTCATCCTGGACACTGGCTCCCAGTAAGTTGTCCTGACTGGCAAAGATCTGAAGAGTGCCGATCACCTGCAGTTACTGTGAGCCCACCATGGGGTCCTGAGCACACCCACAAGCTCTAATTGCCATGACCAGCCTATACCACCTTTTTTCTGTCACCTTCTTCAACTCCGGGGTTGAGCTGCCTCTTTTCAAGGTCTGCTCCCAACTGTATGACCTCGGAAGCAGGTGGCGAGGTGACCAAGGGCTGTAGCCTGGCTGCTCTGTTGGAGCCTCCAGAAGCCAACGCAGGGGTAGGAGCAGGGGCAGGTTCTCCATCCTTCCCCAGCCAGGTGAGAGGCCTCTGCCAGAGCCACGCAGCGAAAGGTGGCTGAGCAGCCTGTTAGCCCATCCTGCATCCTTCAATACACCTGAAGACATCTCAACCCGACCATTTCCTACCCGCGGGCACACGGGTCCCGGTTTGTTGGTCTGTCCCCGTGCCATGCCCTCGGTGGTACTCTTCGAGCCTGATCAGCGGGGACATGTGCTGAATACGAACATCCAGACGTAGCCTCACGGCGTGGCCGCGTCCCCGCCAGCGGAGCCCTGCGATGTCCTCACGGGAACCGGGCGAGCCCTCTCCATGGGCCCCGTTGGGGAAGGAGCCCAAAGAGCCCGGCAAAGCTCTGCCAGGCAAGCGCGGACCCGCCCGAAGCTGCCGCCCGCCGCTTGACACCATGGCCCCGGACCCCGCCAGATCGGAGCGGGTAAGCGGGCCGGACCGGCGGGCAGAGAAGTACCACCCGCCTCGCTCCCTCCTGAGGGGAGAGCACCGGCACCGGCACCGGCACCGGGAGGGTCTCCGCCCCACCCCTGCGCTGGCGCTGGCGCTGGCACTGGCGCTGGCCCACCCTGCCGCCCCCTCGCCTGGCCCTGGCC
>VZZY01023176.1:133500-174853 GCA_013400335.1 Eurystomus gularis | reverse complement strand
CCCCCCGCGCCCCCGGCGCTCGCCGGCCTTCCCGGGCGGGCTTCGGGCCGGCGCTGGGCGAGCGCGGGAGGCTCTCTCTGTCCCCTGTGTGGCCCATGGCCGGGAGGAGGTGTCGAGTACCCCGGGGACAGCGGGTCCGGGTGGGTCGCACCGTGGGCCGGGGGAGTCAGCCAGGTGGGGCGGGCGGCAGACGGGAGCCGGGTGCGGAAAGCCACGGCCTGGGCTCCGGAAAAAGGGCCGTCCCCGTCCGGGAGAGTGGGAGTGCCATCGCCTAGGGCGTTAGGGAGCTCTCCCGCCCGGGGGGAGACCTGTGGTGGGGAGCAGAGCAGGCACAGAAGCGGCGGGCCAAACGAGGTCCAAGGTATAGCCTTGTCTGGGCGATGAAGGGGTAGGTGGTATGGGGGATGAGAAAGCAGTATCTGTGCAGGGAGCGTTGCCGGAGTAGCAGCTGCGAATTGGAACAAGTCTGGGCCAGCATGTATGTGTTAAAAAACCATCGCATAACTGACAGAAGCAGAGTTGGAAAGGAGGGAGCAGCATCCACCCCCATGGTACCAGACCTGTCAGGGGGTGATGGAAAATTCTCTACCAGCCTGGACACCCTCCCTAGTGCAAGGGATGCTTCCTACTATAGAATCAGTGGGCAGCCCCTTGGAACATGGGAAGGCTTTAAAGAGAGACAGGTGAACAATAAATACTGAACTGCATGTAGCTCTGGGCTTGAGTACACTGCATGGAGAAGAGTAAAAGATTGAGTGATAATACGTGGATTTTTAGATGGTCAGGAGATTGCATTGGTAGGCATCAGCGTGTGCAAATGATAGTGCAAGTCTGGCAAGGCTTAGAATGACCTGGATCTGAGGGATGCCAGGTGGACATTGTCCACTGAAAAGAATCATCCATCAAATATAGATAGTTCTGTGCCGGTGAAAGCTTTTCAGAGGTATGCATCTCTGTTTTACAGATTCAGAGAAGGAACTGTGATAAAGGGCCTGCATAAGAGGAAGCAATGAATCCTTGTTGAAGCATCAGACAGCAGGTAAGAAAGCCAGAAATGAGCTGATGCTGAGTCAGGCTATTCTTTTGCTCCTACTACTTGAGTTTTTTGAGAATATGTGAACCACATACCTGAAAAGCCATCCCTCTCTGTGGTCTTCTCTGCATCATAGTAGGCCTGTGTTGCCTGGATTGAGAGGCCAGTGGTATCAATGAAATGGGAGTGACCCTGAAAAATTCGGCAAGAGCCCTTGGGAAGAAAAGTTCAGTTAAAGATATAAGCAAGTGCTCTTCACATGCTATCCAGAGAAACAGTCTAAAATCAGTTCTGTCAGTGCTGGAATAGCTATATTCTCTGTGTAATCACAAGAGGTCTGCCCATCCAGAATGCCAATGAAATCCTTTCTGATGACCCTGCTCTTACAAGAATTGTGATGCCAAAGTTAGGTAATTCTAGTGGCCCTATGTTCTGTTAGATTGTTTCTTCCACAACGTTATTTTTTCCACCCGTATTGTAACTGGTCCCCTGATGAGTGATGCAGGGGACCACTGCTGGCCTTCCTGTGCTCTCCCGAGCTCACTGTTGAGATCCAGTTTAGAGGGGCAGCTCTGGCACCCAGCAGCCAGTCCTTTGATCATACCTTTCAGTTACTGTCAAATCTCTTTTAGTACAACTCCTTTGTCTTTTCTTCATTTCTTAGTGAATCACTGCAGAAAGCATATGTATCCCAACGATACTTTGCGTACAGTGTGTTTCAGCTTCTGGATGTTAAATGAGCACTTAAGTTAGCAGATCTTAGCTGTGGTATCAGGAGCTTTTGGCTTTTTGTTCCTTCCCAGGCACCCAGTGCTCTTGAACTCTTGGGGGTGCTTTTCAGCAGAGCCAGTTGAGTTCCAGAGTGCAGCCCATGGCTATTTTAATCTTTAATATTAACAAGGCATTGAGTCAGGAGGGGAATGAGTTATGTGCCAAGACCTGTTGCCTCCTCAAACCAGCTTTCTGAACCAAAGATGACCTTGCATTCTCTTCCAGTCTGATTCAAGTAGTTTCTTGGCTGCTGCTAAGTCACTTGCTTTGCAGCTTTCAAACCTTGAATTCTTATCTCTGCCATCCACTCTTAAGTACAGTCCTGTGCCATAGTATGTAGGGGAAATAGACTATAGCTTTGAAAGAGGTATAGTCCTTTGCAGGTCTGCCCCCTTTTTGTCCCTGACAAATAAAGGACAGATACGACAAGTGATTTTTGGTCAATGTGCTGGTGTGAATGGTACTGGAGCTGACTTGGAGACAGGATTTGTGGCAGCTGCTGTGGCATATAAAGTGCTTTTAAAAAGGTGAAGAAAGCCCAACTGTTTGAACAATAGCAAAATAAACAAGTTTCAGTAAAATTCAGCTGTATTTTTTGGTAGTTGTTTGAAGTAGACTTGCTGCTTGTGAGTCCTGGAGACTGATGATTTTTCTGAATTACAGCTCCCTAACCTTCTAAAATGTCTGCTATGTTTTATGGAGGATCCACTGAAAACTAGACTCTGTAAGGTCTCTGTATGTCACCACATCTACAGCATAGTCCCAAGAAATAGTTCTGGAGGTTAGATTATAACGAATTAACTGTGTTGTGTACATGTTAGCATGTGCCTAGCTTTTACAGCACAGTGTGACAAGAATAATATAGTGGTGGGTAATAACCCTCTGCCTTTCGTGTTGCTGGGAGAAATACCACTTATAGGGGTCTCAAGTGAGTTTGCATGTGATACAGATTGGGGGCAGGATTTCTCTGCTAAGTAATGAGGTGCTGGCTTGACGCTTTTTGACTCTGATCTTTTGACTGGGGTTATCGGGAACTGGAATTATCATAATAGAGCAATTTTCTTGGCTGTTTGACTTAATTGATGCTTTGAGAGTAAATTCAAGGTCCTGAAGCTGGGTACATTCCTCTCCTTGTTTGAAGGCTTTGGTTGGGAAGATACCCTCTTTTTGTATGACAGCTTGAGCTATGGAGAGAGTGAGTGCTTGTGGCATTTGTGCTACCTGTGTGTATCTTAAGTCACTAGTAACTGGATAAAAATGATCCTCTCTGAAATTAATATTACCCGAGGCTGCAAAGGAACTATGCGCATAATCTCTGCAAACAAGGCTAATGCCTTGGGGCATGAAATGGTCCATCCTGTTTCCCTGCCAGTTCCCCTGCCTGAGGGCTTTTCCTTAGATCTAGATTGGCTGGGTCTGTAACTGTAGCAGGAAGAACATTACGTTTTAAAATTGAAGTACTTTTAGGGCTGATTGGAGGGGGAGGGTGGGAGTGGGAATTCTGGACTGCAATGCAGGGTACCCAGTTTCTGCCATAGATTTGTTGTGTGAACATGTTCAGTTTGTTACTGTTTTTTTCTCTTCATACTTTGGTTGCAAAATATGAATAGCACCCATCTTATTGGGGATTTGAGGAAGAATCCATATGCGTCTATAAGATGCTTGGATACTGTGGTGTTGAATGCTTTAGTAAAGCTTGGTGGGGGAGAGATGAAAAGGCTGTTCCAGGACATGACTTCAAAATGAAGGAGACCCTTGTGTGATCCACTGTGCCGTGTATTCTGTAGCAAGGTGTAGAGTGCAAGTCAGGCCCTGCCTTAAGGCAAGCGGGCACTCTGAGACCCCTCTTTTTTCCTTCCCGGGAGCTGCTTGCGTGTTTCTGTGGCTTGTAACGCCTTGTCTGGCTGAATATTTTTTACTTAAATTAATCTTTTCTTTTTTTTGTTCCCTTGTTTGTTCCAGACTCAGAAATTGTTCTCTTCATTGTCAGGATGTTTGCTTATGGTCTTACTGCTAATATACTCAGACAGAGAGGGCCGAGAGCAGCAGCTTGCAGGCTGTCTTGTATTTGGAATGACATGAGCCATCCTCTCTGGAGCGTCCTCCTGGGAGCTGTGCTTAGGAAGGAAATGGCGTGGAAGGCCGTGTAGGAGTGTGAGAATAGCATTGCAATGGTTGGAATGTGGGATAAGCATCACTTGGGTGGGCTCAGTTTTCCTCTGCTTTTCAACAATGCCAGGTGCCGAGCTTGAGGAAGACTGCTGTGCAGAGGTGAAGGATCTGGAATGTATTCTTCAGTTGAGGTGAATGCAATTCAGTGAAACTGATAGGCATCAAACTGAATAATGATTTTAAAGTATTTTCACATGATGTCTAATCTGTGGAAATTCACTACCACATAATAGCACTGAGGCTAGGAGCTGAGCGGGATTCAGAAAAGATCAAGCACTTATGAGTGGAAATGTTCAGACTTGCTTTAAGTAAAGAACTTGTTTTAGAAGGTGTATTTTTCAGGCACAACCCAATCTCTTAACAGGTAAAGGTTTGAAGAAAGGGCAGTTTGTTCCATAATTGTCCACTGAGGCTTCTTGTTCCATCTTCTAAGCCACCTTGTATTGGTCTATGTCAGAGGCAAGGTGTTGAATCACACTTGTGTGCTATGTTAGGTATGCCCGCTAACCTTTCTTTTTGTGATAACTAGAGTAGGAAGAAATAAAAACCACCAACCAAAAAACCAAACCCACAAAGCAGTCCTGCTGCTCTGATTAGGCCTGGCAGTTGGGGATTTTAAGCTGGCAGAAAGCAGCAGGGTCATTGGAAAGATAATGCAGTCCATAGATGAGGACTGTCTAATTCATGAATGTGAAGACATGTAAGTATTGTCTCTTCATGCTGAGGGGTCAGGCAGTGCGCTTTGTGCTTCTTGCCTTTGCTTGTAAGAGGGAAAAGAATATGTGGAGTTTGGCCTTTCCACGTTGCAGTCTTGCAGTGGACTTTAGTCTGGCAGGCAGCCGAAAGGAAGGGTTTTAAGGTTGTTCAAGTGAGATCCGGTATGTTGTAGCGTGAGCCTCAAGGTACTAGTGTGTGGGAAGACCCAGTCTGTGTTCTGTGCTCATGTCCCATCTGTGTTGAGGATCAAGAGAATCACTAGTGCTGCTTGGTCAAGTAAATTTGGTTGGATGGACAGACTAATAAAGGTAAGTTGTAGTGATACGGAGATATGTAAAAAGGTGTGT
The DNA here is from genome assembly GCA_013400335.1 of Eurystomus gularis. Lineage (NCBI taxonomy): Eukaryota > Metazoa > Chordata > Aves > Coraciiformes > Coraciidae > Eurystomus > Eurystomus gularis. Next base: position 169,813 of record VZZY01023176.1, on the reverse strand, counting down.
GTTTGTCGTGTTTGCCTAAACAGAAGGGGAACTCATGAAGGAAAGAGCGTGAGGGGGGACTTGCTAGGAACAGGTCATACAAACCTTGAGATGCCTGTATGGATGCCCTCCCTATGGGCTGTTGGGGGAACAACTTGTGCTTCACGGCACAACGTAACCCTTTTGTGGCAGGCATAATGGCTGTGGGTAAAGGGTTACTGACTTTCACAGAAGTTTTGTGGTACTGTGAAAGTGAAATGGGTCAGGATTGGAAAGTACGGTTTCCTGCAAGGTTTAGACTGGTTTTTAGGCACAGAGGATCTGACCTGCTGCTAGTTACAAGAGAGAACTTTAAATTTCTGGTTGCTAGGGGTCAGCAAATTCAGAACTGAAAGTCCCACAGTGGCTACTGTGTCTTTGGTTGAGTACTCAATTTGTATTTTGGCTCTGCAATTAAGCTGGCTTTGGCAATGTTGTAAGAGTCATAACTGGATTTTCTTACTCTTGTGTTTAAAGTCTCAGCTCTCCAGCTGCCTTAATGTAACACTCATGTGTGAATGGTTCTGAAATCAAAAGGGACAGATGAGGTAGTTTCTCTTACCTATTGAGGAATTATACTTAGGCTTATAAAAAGCCTTAGGCGCGTTTTACTTTGTAGTGCTTGTTTCAAAAGTTAAGTTATTTTCCGGGGATTATAATTAGGTAATCGTTGTGGCAGTCAGGTTTTCGACCATTGTTTTAGCATATGCTTCTCAGGGTAACTGCTATTAGACCTGGGTATGTCTTGCTGCAAAAATTCTATACAGTTCCCAGAGATGTCTTGCTTCGTTGTCTCATTTCATACTGCAGCTTTGCTGTTCACTAGGCAGAGGACTCTGTGGCTGCCCAATGGGAAGGTTAAAAATGTTTTAGGGAGATGACTTGAAATCTGGTCTATCTCACAGAACTGAAAAGTGGTTGCAGTTAATTCTACTGTTCTGTTTTTTCTTGTGTGTTTTTTATTTCCCATTTTTCCTTATTGAGAATTCTTCCTTCTTCCCTTTTACCTGGGTAAGATCTGTAGCCAGTGTGCACAGCCCTTTCAAAAATAAAATAATGGAAAATGACAGGTTATTTGTTTAAAATTAGGGTTGTTTTAAACAACCTTTCTTGAGAATGGACTTTAAGTTCACATCCTGCCTTTAAGTGGTTTCATTTTTCTGAGCAGAAAGCGCCTCATGCACTGAAGTATGTAAAACATATTTCTTGAACTTTTATAATTGAATTTCGAAGCATTGCTTGCGCTATGGTTATGTAAATACTAGGAAATTAAAACTTGTCTCAGAAGGGTTTTCTCAGGTAACTGCATTTTGCTGGCAATACACCCTGTTGGTAGGTGTCTACACAGGCACTCAATCCAATTTCTTCTAGGGTTAGTACAGAGTGTCATTTTGGGGAAGCTTCTCGTACCAGGTTGGACTGATTCCTGAAAGCAGGTCACCCTTCCTGGGCTGCAGAATTTCTGTGGAGTCTACTTATAAGTGTGTCCAGTCTTCCCTGATTAGATGATGCCTTTGTAAATAGGTCCCCAGGTGTACTTGAAATGACTATAACAGGATTCAGTGTCGTCAAGACTCCAGCTGGATGGGGAGAGCTGCATTACTATGCAGCTCCAGAGATGATTTACTGCCCGACTGACAACTTGCAATATAAACATTAGTCCAAGCATGATCTTGTCCCAAAACCCCGCCTACACAGGGAGCCAGGAGTCTTCCTGCCACGCGCCATAAATCGTTTATGGTTTGCTCATGCCCATACATTTGAAAAACAGCTGTGCATGGGGGATTAGCAGTTTGCAGAAGGCCCGTGTGGGGCTAAATTAGGGTCTCCTGCCACGGTGGTGAATACCGGTATCAGAATAGCGGAAGTGCTTCCCTGCAGTGGAAGGCAATTTACTCTGGGAATGGGGGGTGGGTGCTGGGTATGCGTGAGGGTACAGCAGCCAGAGGAGAGCTTGGGGTTGCAGTGCTCCAGTTTGAGTTCAGATGCCTGGCTGATAGCTGCCCAGCATGGTGGGAGGTTGAACAGTTCCTTGTTAGTTGTGTGTTTTTTTACATTTTATGTATATATTATTTCTATATATGTTACATTTGTGTATATATACACACACAAAATGCAAGCAGACTACTTCTGTCTCCTAGGAGCTGAAGAATGAAAGTTTTAGGGTCTTTTTTTTTTTTTTTTACAGTGTGAAGAGTGGTTTCCTTGTTGCTAGCCCATGGTAACAGAATCAAATTATATACAAGGCCATCTGGGGCTTCACAACTAATTTTCAGCTTTTATAAAGTTTTACTGTGTCACTTGGATTTATTATAGCTTTGCAACATCAACTCCCAAAGTAAAACTATTTTTGTGCTGGCTGTGATAATTTAAATTACCTCCTGGAGCTTCTAACGACTATCTTGTGTTTATGGTGAAATCTCTCATTTGTCCAAACCCTGGAAGCACAATCTGTTTGATAACTCCAAATGTATTGATGCTTTTACATTGACACCAAATACATCAGAGACTAAAGTCAGTTGGTGCCTTCAGGTCTTTCTGTAATAAAGAGAATATGCAGATTTTACTTTACAAGTGAGACCAGACAGTACAGTTCAGATACCTCCTATGTACTGGCTGAAGGACCAGCTGCTGAGTAAAGCAGATATAAGTAGATCGCAATTCCTGTGCAACCTGCCCTAGATTCTATGGTCCTGCTCTGGCAGGGATGTTGGACTTGATGATCTCCAGAGGTCCCTTCCAACCCCTAACATTCTATGATTCTATGATTTTTAGCTGAGTTGGAGTCTCCATCAACAAATACTTTCTTGGGTGGATTGGATGAGAATCTGGGTGGAATGTGTCAGCAAGGTGTCCCCTTCTAGATGCATCAGCTGAACACAAGAGCTTCCAGACTATAGCATGAGCATTCATGGGGCCACAGCAAAGCCAGTGGGATCTGGGTAAAAGCAGATGACTTGCTTCCAAAATTACACCGTTAGAAGCATTCTCACTATTTTGTTGAAGCTGCTGCACATGCGTCCCTCTGAAATAAGACTGTTTTCCTGGAGCTTCCTGCTCAGTTCTCCTCTGCTATAGGTTTGAGGGAAGTAGCTGGAAGGGCTCATCCTAGGCTTGTTTGAGCCTAGGATTTGCCTCCATTTTTCTTATTCCTTTTGGTGAAAGGCTGTACAGTCTGTTTGATTATTTGTGCTTTGCTGAGATGAAGGCCAGATAGCACCAAATATGTTTGTGGCTGTTTGTGTGGGCATTTGAGATTTGGAAGGCACCTGCTAATGAGCTGTAGGTCATTTCATGTCAGGTTGGCTAAGTTTCCATCAGGCTTGTTCTTTGTTGTGGCAAAATGTAGGGACTGTGTATGTTTGGGGATCCCTATTATCTATCTCAGATGGAGAGGGCTTTCCTCTTGTTTGCTGCCTCCTCTCTCCCCACAAGGAGGAAAAAAAAGTCAGCAGATTCTGGAGAGCTGTTAACCTCCAGATTGAATTAGATGTTTTGCTGTTACTTATATAGACTTTCCAGATATATACAGAAGTTGGAGAGGGGCGTGGGTATGTGATCATATTTCGTGCTTTCCCTCCTCCTTGTTTTTGGTGCTGCTGTTGGAATTCACCCTTCCCTTTTCCTGGGAACTAATGTGAAGGAATTGCTGTCATCCAGAGCAAAGCTCAATCCTCTTGCCTCGAGGCCTTACCTTTTCTCCAGGTTAGGACTTTGCCCAACTTTCACAGGCAGTCGTTTGTTTATGAGCTTACATTACCTGAGTCTTCTGGGGTAGGTCTGAAGGGAACAATTCAGGGCAGTGGAAATCTCAACTTGGAGACGATGGGATAGGAGAGGGAAGGAAAGAATAGAGTTAGCAGTACAGTTAACTCTTCCCCCACACACACCCTCCTTTTTGCCTGTTTCCTCACCTGCCCAGCTGTGTAGTAGGTTAGCAGTACGTGTCTGTTCTTATTCTTATGAAAGTAGACTTTGTTCTCTGAAGACTACTAATCATGCCCCATGGGGGTGTAATCAGTTATAAGGTATTTAATACAGTGCAGGCGGGAACAGGCCGCCTGGCTGGGCTGGCAGATTGCAACACTACAATTATAAAGGGCCCCTTTCCCCCACTCACCCGCCCACCGGTGGCAGGATGAGGGTTGTACCTTGAAACAGTCTATGAAAAATAAAGATTTAGTGGGGGAAGGGAGAGGAGAGGCTGGAGAGGCAGCTCCTATTCCAGGAAACAGACAGACCTACATTCTGTGAGAGTTGTAGCCTTTGCAAGTTGCACTGTTGACACTCCTGGGAGTTCGGGTGCCTTTGCCATCAAAGTGGATTGCACAGGGATGGCCTTTGGCAACCTGTAGAGCAGCAGGGGCTTCCATCCTCGTTGAAGTGGGTTTTCTTGTGGTGGCTGGGGTTGGAGAGGTATGGAGTGGTTAGAAGTGGAGAAGCCCTTTCCCTTGCATGCGGTGATTTAGACACCTAATCTCTTTGGGTGCTTTTGTAAATCCTGCCAGGCTTCTATTTATATCTTTGACACAAATCTATTGGTAAATCTGGCCTTTCATGTCTCTTTCTTCTGAGTACTGAAGCTACTGGCTTAGAAGGGAATAGGTAGCTTGAGGCCTTGAATTTTAATGGGGATGGGAAAGTCTACTGGACCTTGTCCCTTCTGTTCTTGTTACCTAATACCAGACCATTCCCCTCAGTGAAGGCCTTAAAATGCACGTGGGGTGTGGAGCAGCTGTGCCACAGCCTTCTAAACCATCCCCGTTCCAGCAGCTTGCTAGATGTATTTGCATGGTTCTGGAGCTTGTGGCTACGCTGACCTTTCCCCTTCCAGGTTCCCCAGCCATGACAGTGTTTCGGCCCTTTGTCGGTGCTCTTTGAATTTGCTGACACTTGTTTTATGCAGTGACAGCATAGGGCTCCCTCTGTGTGTGTGCTCTTTGCTTCTTGGAAAGTAGAAGGGAAAATATGTTCTACTATATCTGTTTGTGTTAAATAGTTTCTGTCATTTTTGCCTGATGAAATCCTGCTCCTTTCTGACATCCCTCTGCTTTGCCGAAGTTCAAAACCTACTCTGAAGCACGGCAGATAGAAGCTTTTTTTTTTGGTAGCCTTTGGGGATATTAATGTATATTCAAGTGGGCTATATTCTTGCTACAGTGCTCATGACAGTGTTGGCTTTCCAGCTTGGCGCTGAGAGACCACTGGCTATTAAGTGTCATTGTTGGCCCCAAGCACTGGGCAATGGGGGTTTTTAGGAGTGAGTTGATGTTTAGTTGTGTTACACAAGGTGCGTGCAATTTCAGAATGTGGGGGCTTCATAATACAGTTCCTTTCCTCTCGTGGACTTGACGCTGCTGACAACTTCACCTCCTGATGCATCTTCATCTTTTTCCCTTCAGAATAACTTCATGTTTGGGAACCATGAATTCTTTGGAAAGCTTTGGGATTTGCAGGAGCTCTGCACAAGGGAGGAGTAGTGTTTTTTCTGACTAGAGCATAGAATCCATTTGTGACTCTAAAATAGTGAGGTTCTGAGGTGAGAGGTTACCTGATGTCTTGGGTTTTTGTACATTGAGTCTCTCTTCTCTTGATCATGTAAGTGGCCAGGGGTCAGTGCTGTAGGAGGAGAATAATGTACAATGAAGATCAGATCTGTTTCTGCGGGCAGTGGGGACAGTGTTTTACAAAAGGGTTTTGGGGTAATGATGAAGTGCCTGCATCTCAGAGAAGCTGCTTGACTTAAGGTAGAGTGGTTTCCTGGGGCTGGAAAAAGGCTTGGATCCTTCCAAGCACCACTGATGCCCAAAGTCAGTTTCTTACTTGGCTCTGCCCTCCCAGCTTGACCAGTCTCAGTGTTACGTTTGCCCCTTGTCTTACAGGAAGAGTCAGGGAAATTCCCTTCCCAGGCTACTGCACAGAGCTGTTCCTGCCCTGGAACGTGGTTACTTCCCAGCCCTGGTGGTGGCTCTTCTACTCCCTGTGGCATGCATGCCCAGCTGATAGTTCTTCTGCCTTGTTCTGTTTCTCTTGCCTTGTGACTTGAGAAGTTGCCTGGAGAACTCGAGGACTCTCCCCAGAATGAATTTGAGGCTGAAGCTGTTGTTGGGGTCCTGGCAGTGGCAGAGCTGGCATGCGTGGGGAGCGTGGCGGGTGTCAGCAAGGTGGGTGTGTGGGCTTGCTGCTTGTTTTCCTTCCCTGCCTGGTGAGGAATGTGATGTGTTTGCCTTCCCTGGCCTGTGGTTGCAGCCGCATTCCTGCACTGGGAGTCAGCTCAGCGTCGGGCGGCGTGCTGTTCATGGCCCCTGGCTACATGCTTTCAGCTCCACATCAAAGGTGTGTTTAGTGTGTAGCTTGTGCCATTCCTGGCCACACCTGGTGGCCTGCAGGCATGCAGGAGGTGGAGTCTGGCTTCCTTTGCAGATGGCATTCAGGGTTCAGACTTCTTGGTTGTGGAAAGGCTGGAGCTGAGTCCATGCTAAACAACCCCAGGAATGCAGCGGGAGAGCTGAGCGGCACAGTCACTCCAGGGGCATGTCCTAGCAGCAATGTTTCTTTTATAGCTGCAGCAAAATATCTCATGCCTGCTCCTCCAAGGGAACTGGCTGTTTGCTTGGGTGTGTTGTAGGGTTTAATTTATACCAATAAGGCCAATTAAGGTTGGCTTGTCCACCCTGTGTCCTCTTGGCAATCAGTAGATGATTGAGTGGCTAGTGCCATCAAGCTCAGCTCACTACAAACTGTGCATGAGATACCTGCCTGGAGATGGAATGGCTCCGGGATTTAACCTGGGCAGCAGTGCTTCCCTCAGTCGGTGGATAAATGTTCTTATGCATATGTGCTGCAGCTGAACTGCCACCGCTTATTCTGGAACAGCTTCCCTCTGGCTGGTACTTCAGGAGATGAGGATAGGAAGCTTGGTGAAGGATGGCAGATCAGGATGCAGTTGCATTATTTTGGGACCCTTGACAGATGTCTGTGAGAAATGGTCACTAGTTTTCTATGCCCCTATCATGCAAAATACCCTTGTCCTCTTTATGTAAGTATTTCATTCGCCTGGCCCAGGGAAACGTGGTCCCTTTGGCAGTGTCAGTATGGGCAGCTCATAGGCAAGGCTTGTGGAAAGAACAGCAGAGCATCTTCTGTGTCCTGGGTAAGCACTGAGCTGTTCCCTTCATTACCCAGTTTGCTTTGATCTTAGGGACTTGCAGTTTTCCTTCTGGCAATTTCTAGTAGCCTGAAATTCTGTGACCTGCCAGTTATTTCCATATTAAAGTTAGTCTTCTGCAGAAGACCTCCCTACTGCCATCCTTAGACAGTAGCAGGCATAAAAGAATTGGCTGTCAGAAGTGGTCCTGGCTTTATAGCATACTATTTTGATGTTGCCACAGCCTCTGGGTTAGTTGCTGCAGAGCTACTGTTACCAGACTGGTGCATGCCACCTGCTTGAGAAGGATGTTACCAGGTTTCAAAGCAGGATCTCAGTTATAGGTGAATAAGGAAAGGTTACTTGTTGCAAAAGGCTCTTACCATTTTGTAGTGGTTGGAAATTACTCACTTTGGGCTCTCTTCTCTCCTGATTTCATGTAAACTGTGTAGTTTGAAATAAACTAGTTGCTACTGACTCAGGACCTGACTTGTAGGGCTTGGGTATTGATGAGAAAGTGTTGCCCAAATTTTCATTTTCCTTCCACTGTTCTGCAGTGCTAAACTGAACAATATGCCGTATGGCAACGTGATGTGTAGCAAAATATAAGTCTAAAAGTGTGTTGTGTGCAGTGTTATTGATAGAACATTTAAGTGTGTCTAATCATTGGGCATTTCAGCTTTGTCATGCGATACAGGCTATGGCTGCAAAACTGAAGGTCTTGTTTAGGATTAAATACTGCTTCTGCTGTCACTTTTCAAGTGCCAGGAAGGGAGTAAGGGGGCTGGAATGACACGGGTGTGACATTGGCTAAGGAGGAAGGAGGACTGATTCTTGGCCTTTTTCTTTCCCATCAGCGAGTTTCAATATGTTGTGGAGAGAAAGTGACTAGTTTCTTGTTTTGGCTTCCCAGCTGGCCTTCAGGACTGTGTAGGAATCGGTATCTCTGTGCTTCTGTGTCCAGTCCCAAACACCTCTGCTGGGGAGATGTGCTCCTCTGGCTAGAGCGGTAACCCTCACCGAGTAACTAGATCTCCCCCTGGTGGGACAGGGAGCAGAAAGCAGGGCAAAGGCTGGACTGTGGAAGTGGGAGTTCATCTGATCCTGGGACACCTTGAGCCAGCAGCAGACGTGGGGTTTCTCCAGCTGAGACATTCCTTAGTCCAAAGTCACAGACTCCGTAGAGCTGAGCTCCTGCAGCTGTGTGAGGCTGAAAGCATGAGTGAGCAGCTTGCTGTCGACACTGAACAAACACCTTATCTTTGCAACATCTGCCTGGTTGTACACTGGCATTCATCCGTAGCCTTTGCCCTTGGACGAGTGGTGAGCTGATAGCTCTATGAGTGATATAGTCTGACACTTGACCAAAGAAGAAAAAAAGAGGTATCTGGAACATAATGGCTTGCTTTCTTTAGGATATCTGGGGCTGATCATCCTCTGCTCTGTTGTTCCATTTGAGGGTAGGTGACTTCACATTCAGCTCGACTATCTCTTCTTCCCAGTTTGCTCTCTGGAGAGCTGAATAGAGCTTACTTACAGGGGGGTCTACAGGGAGGAGCCCTGTGGAGGTGAAGAGCTTGTCTTCTCTGCTAAAGAGATGTGTTTCCTTAACCTCAGAATAATTAGTGGGCTTATGTTATCCCAAAGGATAACGGTGGTAAAGACTAGGCATTTCAGTTTTACAAGAGCAATGCAGGGCAGGGGATGTAGTGCTAGTCTGGACAAGCTGACCTTGTGGTAAAACTAAAGTGCCAGGCCTTTGTTGCAATTGCCCCTTGAGACAATTTATGCTCATTATTAGCTCCAGCTGAAGAACAGCACTGGTGTTAGCAATGATGACAAATGTGGAAGGAGATGCTGGATGAGAGCTCTGACTCTGCCCTGCGGTGGGGTTGTGTCTGAGGGAAGAGCTGAAGCAGCCCTGCTTGGTCTCAGGTGGGGCATCTGTGCTTATCCCCTGCCAAGGGAGGAAGGTGACCTAAGAGGTACAACACAGCATATGCAGAAGGACAGGCGGTGCAGCCCATGACTGCTGGTGACTGACAGCCTACTCATGTGCAGCCTGCGGGGCAGGGGATGGAGGTGTGGGTCCCCTCCACTGTGGTTAGGATTCTGCTGTTAAAAGGACTGACGGGAGCCCAGGTGAATGGGGAGAGAAGAGCCATAGCCAGTTGCGTGCTTTTTACAGGTCACCAGTGAAAGACAGGTGGGTGGATCTATTTGTTTTTCCTAAGATGGATTAAACTGTGTTGTGTTTCTGTGACTAAACTCTCAAAATAAAATCTCTCAGCAGTTCAATGGTGCTGAGGACTAAGAGAATAATTAAAAAAAAAAAAGCTTAAAACAAATCCAAAAAGCCCCAAACGTATGAGGCAAACTGAGGCAGATTAACTATAGGGCCACACCACAATAAAGAGAGAAGATGCTCCAGGGTTGCATTCTGCTTCAGGAGCCATGCTGCTCTATTGTTTACAGAGTTGAGACAAGTTTTGTGCCTGTTCCCGCCCTTGGCTCAGGCTCTGAGTCTGCTAGGCCCAAAGCATGTTTTCGAAAGCTGTCTCCTTTCCTTGTTCTGCCTTTGTGGCCTGTTGAGACGACTACTGCCGGTGAGTAGGTGTGGGTGCTCCAACACTCCACATTGTGCCTAGGTGCAGAGGCCGAGTGGAAGGTGATGGGGAATACTTGCTGTGGTCGCAAGAGTAGGCAGTGGCTGTGACTTGGATTAAGTGGGAGGTGTCTGGGCATGGTAGGAATCCTGCTTTGCCAAGGAGTCAGTAGCAACATAAGTTCTAACTTCTGGAAAAGGGAAGTGGCGGGATGTGATCAGCTTTGGGAAAAAAGCTGTGACCCCCTTTCTCTTTTCCCCCTTTGGCTGCATACGTTTGTTCCGTTATTTTTAACACCACTTCTGCTTCTCTCAGTGCTGCACCGCTTTTCCCTGCCAGCTTACAAGGAGCTATTGGTCGCTGTAGGTGAAGCGAGATCAGGCGGCTTGGTTGAAGAATCGCCCACCGCTATCCTCACACAGTGCTGAAGTCTGTAATTTTACTTCATTATAGTGACTGCTGTCTGTTTTCAGTGCTGTAGAGATCATAAAATATTTCTGTGCTAGAAGATCTTCACTGATGAATAGCATAGAGGATGGCTCAAGTTTCCATGGCAATGCTTCTGAATGTGCTTCTGTCACCAAAGAAAGAGGGACTTTGAGTTGATTAAGGTTTGAGGGTTTTGTCTGATACAGGCGATGGTGACGAGACTGCATGTTAGTTGTTTGCCTGCCTTTGGGTAGTGGCTCTGATAGGTAATATGGAGAAAGAGGAAGCTGATGTTTGGCTAAGAGTCTGTGTCGTGCAAACTACAGCTGGACTCCTGGACATGCTTAACTGTTCAGCTACAGATGCAGCTGCACAATCGCCCAACAGTTAAGCCTGTACCATTCTCTGCCTCTCACATCTGACCATCTGCTAGGGAAAAGCTAATTAAACCAAAACGATTCTTGCTGGGATTAAACCTCAGCAGCAGAGAGAATTGAGTATAGTACAAATATTGTTCTACTGCTGGATCAGGGTTGCAGCTTTGTTTGTGCTTATAAAGAATTGCAGGCTGTCCAACTCAATTGCTGTCAGGTAGGTGTTTGCCTCATGCACACTTTCCTTTTCTATCCCAGATCACTCTTGGTTTATTTGCAAGAAATAAGGCTGTGTCTTGCTGAATTTTCCTGTGGTTCCTTTCTTAAGACAGCTGAGGCTGTTTAACATGGAATTTCATGCAAAAACAGTGCACAAAACTGTTTGTTTTTTTTTTCTCCTGGTGCTTCCGTTTCTTTACTTATGGAGTGGAAATTGTTCCTGCCTTCCTCATTGCATGTATTTATGGTGAGCATGAATCCTAGAATTGGTGGAGGGCCGCATAGCTACAGGTGTGAATCTGAGACTCAAGACCAAACAGTTTATTGTGAAAATGTGCCTGCAGCCCTTTGAAAGTTGAAATTTAAGTACTGTAAAATAGAAAATGTGGAAGTGGGGTTCCCTTAGCAACTGAAGTCTTGTGTGTACTTACAGTCTGTATTGCCATGTGATCAGGGCTTCAGAATAGCTCTCCCCAAAAAATAATACATTAAACAGACTTACAACTCTGGTTGGTTTCACGGCTGCTGCTGATACTCAACAGAAGTGACAGCTCCCCAGGTTGTTCAGAGTTGTAGCACAATTTAGTTTCTGAAGGCCAATGAGGGATTTGGTTCTCTGCAAGGAGCTTGGAGAGGATTCCTGCTATTGTCTTTCCATGCTGAACATGGAGAATTTATATTGAAGAGGAAGGTAGTTCTGTGTATGGTAGCTTGGAGACAGCAGTAGAAGCCAACAGTGAGGAGAGGGTGATGGTTGTGTTGCTGGAGGATCTGAGGAGGGTTGGAGCGAGCTTGAAGAGAACTGACTGAAGAAGTGGGTAGAGGTGAAAGTGAGAGTATCAGAAGGATGAAGATAAATTAAGTCCTGATATTCAGGAGAAACAGACAGTTTTGAGTGAGGAACGGTAAAGAAAACCCAGTAATTTTAGAATTGATGGAATTTAATTTTGACAAATATGTTTCAAGGGGAAATGCTATGGTATCTGAGAAGATGAGAGGTGATTTTAGAATGTGGATTTGTAGCAGGTCTATGACCTCAGACTTGTTTTGTGTATGTGCTTATCCCACAGTTAGCAAGAGAACTTCATATTTCAGTGGAAGAGGGGCAGTAGTAAGACCATGCCTGGGGGCAGTTAGATAACGTGCTCTAACTCCACACTCCAATTTGCGCAGATAAGCTGTTGATGAGCCATACTCTCAGGAATGAGCAAGTACGGGAAGCGAGCAGATGGGGAACTTTACCTTCCTGGTGTCTGAACTGCTCCAGGTATGTTGGACATCAGCAAGCAAAAGCTGCACGGGTGTATGGAGAGCAGGGTACAGCGCAAGTATTTGTGATCACCCTTCCCCTCTTGCTTGGAGAGAGTAGAGAAAATGTTGTGCCATGCTGATCTGAGAATTATTATGATGTTTAGTTGGCATAGGAGCAGTAAAAGTTCCAAGTCATATAAATGTCAATACCTTTAATACTTTAATGTATCGTGTGTAGTGTGGTTAGCTTTTATTGATTCTGAGGGAGAGATGTCACTCTGGATTTTTTTGAAAGAAGAAAATAAATGCACACAAAACCCAGCAAAACCTTTGGAAGTAGAAAGGAGCAAAAAAGAGTTAACCTCGATATTGGTAAGGATTTTGCCATTGCAAGGAAGTTGTTCTGATTTAACTTAATCAGATTAGAAACAGCTGTGATTATATTAGTGCAGCATTCTTATATAGGAATCCTTAATTTAGTTTGTGTCTTGTATCTATCTATTTAACTTGAGTTGATTCAATGTAAAGTACTCTTAAACTGAATTAAGAACATTTACCCAGGAGGGTTATACTGCTTTACATTATTTTTGAAGTCAATTTAATTTAGCCCAGTGTGTATGCAGATAAGACCTTGGGGAAAAAGCTGATCCTTTTTATTACTTGCTGAACAGTATGTCATGTTTGGCTGCAGCCATGTGATCGTGGAATGAAAGAGCCTCTTGTGGTACGTGTTGGTGGAGGATGGGCGAACTGATCATTGGAAGCCTTTGTACTACTTGGTCATTCTTAGCCATAGTGTTCAATTAAAGTAGATTGCTGCTCCTTCTAAATTAGGCTTTCTCTTGTCTGGAACAGATGTGAGACCCCTGAAATGTTACTGTAAAGTTCTTCCTCAGCCTGCCAATAAAAGTGCCTGCAGACCTGGTTAGCGTGCTGTGTGTGCAGCAAAAGCAATACCTCAAAACTTTTGAACATGTCTAACTTTTTAAAAGATTCAGATGGCTGAGCAGGTTTGTGCTGGACTTTTCTACAGCTAGGCAGAGCTTGAAAGAAACTTCACCCCATTTTGATGCTGTTTCCTGGTCACTGTCTGCCCCTAGTATGTACCTTAGAATGTATAGTGACTTAACCATGTAAAAAACTCATGGCCGAGGAAGAAGTTACTATATAAGTACTGCAGATGTCAGTCCTCTTTCTTGTTGAAAAAGATAAATCTAGTCAATACATCTTGTGTTTTCTGCTTGCCAGGTGAAGGCTCTGTGAGAACAAAACTGGCACGTGAATTACTCTGCAAGCATGGTTGTAGTGATAGCATTGCAGAGTAAAGCTGGCTGCTGTAAGCAGCCATTTCATTTCTTGTAATTTTGTTTTTGCCAGCACCTGCAAGTGTCAGGGCTGGACTTAAGGCCTCCTCAACATTGCAGATGCTCTGTAGGCTGGGTCACTGCAACAACTTGTCCATCTGTCCTCTGTAAATAATGCAAATAACGTGCTCTGCTCCATTGTCCGGCTTTGTAGAGACTGCACAGTGTGTTAGCCATCTGTGCATCACTGCGGCTTGTAGACAAAGTGGATGTTTCAGAGAGTGTATTGAGGCAAGTATATCGGTTGCACTAATGGAGCATTCTCTAGCACTGCTATATTCTCTGCTAGAGGGACAACTCGGTGACATTCAGTCCCTGGCACTGAGGAGCTGGAGGCTGTAGTTTTCCCAGAACTTCTGAAACCAAAGGCTGAAACGAGAACTGCTGATATTGTTAGGGGTTGTATGAGACTTATGGAACACTTAGAGGGGCTGAGAGTCCACTTCTCAGTTGTTGAAGAATTTAATCTGTTCCTACTTTGTCCTAATTAAATACCTTTTGATTTTGTGCTCTAGGAAGATAATGTATGATCTTTACTTTTTTTTTTTCCTCCCCCTCCTACACAGCACAGGACCTGACAGAGGTCTGGGGAGGGAGTTCCTGCATGTTGGTTTTCTACAGAAATGTTCACCCACTCCCTCTTGCACTTCTCTTCAAATGTTTGTTTGCTGTAGCTATTCCCTGGCTTGTGTCTGAGAAAGTTTAAGGCCATGGCTCCCAAATTTCCATCACGCGATCTAGCAGCTTTTTGCCAGAGACATGTTATTGGAGTATCAAGATTTGCTTTTTCTAGCAGGACCCAGACAGTTATTTTCAAGAACTTTTGAGAGTTCTCCTAGTCTCCTTGAGTTGTTTTCTAATGTCCTAGTATACATCTTTTTAAAAATCTGAGAAATGCACTCTAAAAGTCTTCCCATGGAAGTTCTTAAAAGAACACAGATAAGAAGACAGAGTGGAGAAGGACATGAAATCCAAGGTGCAAAGATGGAGGGCCTCTCGAAGTTTGTACCCTAAACCACCTTGTGAGAGCTGAAAGGATCACTGAGCAAACTAAAGGGATCAAGCTAACGGGATCACTGAACAAACTAAACAGGCTTCTGGTGCGTCAGCATTTCTGGATGAGAAGCTACCAGTAGCCCCAGAGTAGCTGTCAGTGCTAAAGGTGACTTGGCAAATGACCTTTTGCCAAGCTAATTCTTGTGCAGTTTCAAGTGTAGACTTTAAAGGTGGTTCTATGCTTTCATATGCATTAGAAAGCTATCGTTCATTTCCTGGTCAAAATCTCCCCTGGGTATTTTTATTCTCCATTAACATTCCTTCTGGGGATTGGATTCAGGTCCTTTGCTTCCTGTCCCGTTCCTGTTCAGATGTTAATCAGCTGTTGTGTTCTATTCCAGTTACATATTAGCAATGTTGGTGTTTTCTTGGGCAATGCTGATCTGTCCTGGCTGTTATAAAAGGGTTAGGGAAGCCAAGCTACTCTTAACACAGCAGAGAGAGGATAATAAAATGCATACTTAAGGATACGGAGTGCAACTGAATTAGGGGCACTGGGATCTTTGTATTGTAGAAGGGGGAGTGGGACTGTAAGAAAAGTGCAATTCTGGTTACTTCTAAGAGACTTCCACAGGGTGCCGTAGATATGACAGACACATGATATGTCCGGTGATATTTATGTTCAACAAGAACTATGTAAGACTATAGAGTCTAGGGATCTCATTTTCTTTGGAAATACGTTAGGTGTTAAGTAGGGCTTGTTACATGGTCTGTTTGTTGTTCAACAGCTAGCTTGATCCCTTTTTCTTGATAGCTATTGGAATTGTTCCCATGCAGGGAACAGAGGTTTCTGCCTAACAGTCAAGGTTAATTGATATGGAAAAGCAGGAATGAAAAATAATCCTCCTGAAACTCGATTTTAATCCAAGAATCACTATAATGCTATTACTCAGATCTGAATCGTGAGCATTAATGTACAGACAGAACTGAAATGCGAGTTTCTGCATGAGGAGCTGTCATCCTTTTATTTTAAAATGAGCTTTAAAGTAGCCAGCAGCAGAATGGATCTGAGTATACTTTTAATTAAGATGCCTTCTTTGAATTAAAATATTAAACTTTAAAGTATCCTTTAGTAACCTTGCAGTCCTTTTCCATTGTACTCAGCACTAGCAGTCTACAGGTCCTGCTTTTAACTTCACACAGCTTGTCTGTCCTGCACAGGATCTCTTGATGCAGTTATTGCATCATCCATCTTGTTGATTGTCTTGATCAGGCTTTTACTGCAGCAGCTTCTCACGTAGTCTGGCTTGAGACATGTGGAGACTAAGGTTGTCTCTATCCTAAGCATAGGAAGGTAACTGGACAAGTCTCTCTTGCTTTTGCATCTCGTGATGCTAGAGAAGAGTCAGTGCTGCCTCCTAGAGCAGGATGTGCCGGTGTCCTGTATTGGATATGTATTTGGAGTATAGGTTGGGCCACAGAATGAAAATTCTGGGTTAGCTGTGGTGAGCAGATACGTGGCACAGAACAGCAGCAGCACTGTTTTTACACATTGGTATTGCATTTGGCGTGTTTTAGAGTACACTGACTGTGATAGCCAATGAATGTTTCGATAGTGTTGCATTAGAAACAAATGTGACTACAATTGTGTTACAGAATCTGTTTTCTCTGTCATACAAGTTCATCTCTCTGAATAAAAAGCAAGGTTAAATAAATGTTGATTTCAAGAGGAAAGGTCTAGAAAGATGACAGTGCCTTAAATAAGAAACATTCCCTGCACCATAATCATATTTCTTTGGAGGAGGGGAGACTGCTGACCCTGAACACTGGTAAGCAGGCTGTTTTATAAGGTCAGAAAAGGCAACACAAGAGAAGGTTGTGGTGAGGAAAACCCTGCAAGTCTTCTGCCTCCTTGCAGGGAATGTGCAGCTGCTGCAACAGCAAGCAGACAAAAGCTGTGTGCGTCCTAGAACCAGAGCTCAGTATAAGCTACCTCAGGCCTCAAGGGACTTGCCAACTATCAGGAAGACAGTATGTGCCTACAAATGTTGCTTTTTTTTCCCTTTGGTGCTTTTTCTTTTTGTCCTAAGTGTTCCTTTTTGGACCTTTTTTGTATGCTATAGACCTCTTTCTTGTAACTGGAGACTAAGTGATGCTGATGGGTAGTGTTGTGGTCTTGCATGAAGCCAAGTGGCTGTTAGTTGTGTAGGCCCTGTACAGAATAGTCTTAAGCAATTCTGTGCTAGATCACATCTGTTCCTGGTGTGTGGTGAAGGTTTTGCCTTCCGCAGATCTCATAGCTTCTCTGTGAGTGGCTTTTACCTTGAGGGATGCTCTCTGGTAAAAACAGCTAGAGTTGAGCTTGTACACTGCCTGTGCAGCTGCACTCCCTCGTTGTCAATAGTGAAGAGGTTGTATGGTTTTTGACTTTGTGAGGGGGTGGGAGGAATCCTCAGCTTTTTTGCATTAAAGCAAGTTATTAGGTTTCCACTGCGGTTGTCTGACCCTTTGGCGTTCCTACCTTTTTGCCTGGAAGATGTGACTGTTGCTGATCATTGTGAGCCCAAGCCTTGTAGCTCTCAATGAGCCATTCCAGTGAAACTGTAACTGTCAGTGAGCTTATAAATAAGACTGGAAGTACAGTGGGTAGTAGCTGGAAGATAGTAGAATTGGAGCTACTGCAGATGGTAGCCTGCTAGGAAGAGGGCTGTAAGTGTTAAGGAACATTACTGATGAGAGATGGAGAGAGCAGATAAAAGGAACCAGGAGGTTAAGTTTCCTCTTGTATTACAGTGCTAATTAGAATATCTGAAGAGCTCGGTCCTGCTGTAGCTCTAGGCTAAAGCTGAGCTTCTCCAGGGTAGAATGTGAACACATGAACTTGACAGCAGGCTCCTTCAGAGAGAGGCTTGTGAATAGTGTGGTGAGCAGAGCCTTCTATTTCTGGGTATTCCCTATATCTGTTTCTGCTTTGGAGCACAAGGTCTGTCTATTCTGCAGAGAGTACCTGCTCCTCTCAGAACAGAGGTGTGGTGAATCAATCCACCTTGGGATTCACTTCCTGTGGTAGCAAAGGATGCTCAGATATTGTAGTCAAGGAGGGCTTAACTGCTGTTCAGTGCAGGGAAGTCTGCAGAACAAAATTAGGTTGGTGTGGCAGGGCGGTTAGAGCAGAGCGACAGAGGCTGGATTCCTGGTGTTGAACAGGAATGCAGGTGGGGAAGCAGTGACCTCTGGAGCCATCTAGAAAAAACATCTGCCTTTCAGAGGCCAGTTACTGGTCTGCACAGGCATCCTGCTCAGTGGAGAAATGGTTAAAAGACCTTCCTTTTCTGTGACACAGTGAAGACAAGGAGCTTATTTCACTGGAGGGTCCTGGCATTAGATAGCATGGTGGTGCAGCAGTTTGCTGCTGACTCCTGCCCTGGCACTTGGCCGTGGGTTGCTCTGAGCATGCCTGGCTGTTTCCATGTGTTGTGCTGATAGGTGACTGACACCAAGTTTCCTTTCTCATGTTTCAGGAGCTGTTGGCCAGATGCTGCTGGATGCTGACAGAGGAGAGCTGATTCGGAGACAAGCGGCCAGAAATGTTTGGACACGTCTCTCACTTTGGATCTGTAAGTCCTTGTTTGAGGGAAAGTTGCCTGGAGGCACTGTAAGTATTTAAGTGTCTCTGGAAATTCTCAGATCATGAGGGTAGGTTTCAAATCCTGGTATCTTTTCCAGGTAGGTGAGGATGAGACAGTAGGCAGCAGAGTTGCTGGCTTTTGGATAGGAAGCAGGACAGTCCTGTATGAGCCTGAGGAACTGTGTGCCGAGAAACAGCGTGTCCTTTGGCGTGTTCATTCTGAGCACCTCTGCACTGGAAACATACATGGACTCATGGGTGCAGCTGTTCCTGGAAGACTCTATTTGTCTGCCAGCCCATGCAGCTGATGATTTTGCCTTGATGTTGAACCAGCTTCCACTGAGAGTTGGTGGAAAAGCAGATTCAAACTATGTTGGCCTGGTCCTTCCTGGAGGTGCACATTCTCCGTCTCTCTCTCTTTCTTCCCTTGTACTTTACAGTTTGCCCCATGGAGCAGTTGCGCTGTTGTGAAGCTGTTTTTTCCTGTGCTAGTTGAGACCCGACTGTAGCACTGTAGTAAGGAAAGGGGCCAGACAGCTTGTTGGGGCAGGGCCAACACTAGGGCACCTCTTCAGTTTGTTTTGGCAAAGCCTGAGTTTGCGTGGTCGTGGTTGCCTGCCTGTTCCATTCACCTTCAATCTGGCTCTCCCTGTGTGTGTACAACTGTTCCACACCCTGCACTCCTGTCCCGCCTCCTGGGGCTTGATGCCATGGACAGGGAAAAAGCAGCACAGCAGCAGAAGTGCATCAGGGCAGGCTCCATTGCAGTCTCTCTCGTGCCAGTGGCAGTGATGGTCACAGAGCTATGCTCTTACAGCTGGCTCCCAGATCAAACCAATTCTCTTCTTGTAGTGATGGGTATCCTGGGCTTTGAACAGGGAGAAAGGTTGTTTCTGAACTTGTGTTGTGTCCCTGGTTGACTGGACACTATTTTACAGAAGGCTATTAACAGCAAAGTAGAGCATTGCATGCTGCTTGCTGAAGTCAGAGAGCAGCTTGCCTTCCTGTCTGGTGGAGGTGTGGGTTATCACAGCTGTAGGCACAAGGACGTAATGTTTTGGCTTAAACAAGTGTCTGATAATTGCCAGCTCATTTGTAGGTGGGAAGCACTGACTTAAAAAGATGGAGTGAGGTAATTGTTAGCATTACCAAGCTTCTGTACCAAAGGCTTCACAGTTAGCATCCATCTGTGGTAGTGAGGGAGACTAGCTGGGAGGGCTCCATTTCACAGGAGGTTTGCTTTGTCCTTCCTGGAACCAAGGTTCCCTTGAAGCTATTGCATCATTCATTTTGAGTTTGTGTGGTCCCAGTTGCCTGAGTGCTTTGGACATATCCTTGCCAGATGCCTTTCTAGCTCTTGCTGGGCTGTGTGGCCCAACTATCCTAAGCTAATTTCATGTCCTTTCAGAAGATCTGATGTGGGTTGGGGCAGGTACCCTGAGTGAGATGACCATCCAATTGTCCTTGGTTATAAACATTCCCTATTCCTTAAATATTTATGGGGTGAGATTTGAAACTGGCTGTTTTGATGGTTGCTAAGCTATTTGTTTCCTTTCTTCAGGGCATCTGAGTGAGTGTCCCTGCTTTATGAGGCTTCAAATTTGACCCCAGGCTGGTAAGTGCTCAGGTCCTTGTAAGCTAGAGAAATGATTGTGATTTCAGCTTGCGATATTTCCATGCACATCTTCTGTCCTTAGTCTGGCAGGAATTGACAGACGAGTGCCCTAGATCACCTGTTTGATGGGGTGTTGACAAACCTGCTTCTGGTCAGGATTTCAGCATTTGTCTTTGAAAAAGAGAAAATGTCTTCCCAGCAAGTCAGACCCGTCGGTTTTTCTTGGGGATCCAGTGGAATGTGCATTCGATATGCTGGCTGTGATTTTTCTGAAATACTAGAGACCTCTTCACCTACTTGAGTCTTTTTAGAAGGGACCTTGAGGGAATGACTGCAGCAAGGGGGAGTTTCCCGTATTCTGGTGGTGGAGATTTTTCAGGTTAGTCCTAGGAAGTTGTTCATGTCTATGGAAAGGTGTGAAAAACTTCTGTGAGCCTGTGTTTTTAGCAGAGCAGAGATCAGCTTGCAGATGTTCCTGTGAAGTGTAAAGCATGTTGTGGCTTAGAGCCACTCTGTGCTTAGTGCAGACATGTCACACCTGTCAGTCCTCCCAGGGTTCTCAGTCTAAGTGTCAAGAAGATGCAGCTAGGCAAGAATGGATGAGAATTGGAGAGAATTCTTGGGGCCTTGTTTAAACACTTAACATGTAAAACTCCACTGGCCAAAACACAAAGTGAGTGAAGTCTTCTAGGTCACTGGCCTGGTGGTATCTGTTGGCTGCCTTGAAGGTATGTGAATGGGAGTCAAATGGCCCTGCCTGTAGAAGAGGGGAGAGGGTGATCTGAGTTGAGGCAGGTCTAGCACTTTGAAGTGCTGCAGGTAAAGCCCTGAGGACTGCAGAGATGCTAGACTTGATCAGTGTTAGGATCCAGCAAGGGAAAGGGGAATGAGAAGTGGGCGCTTACCCCAGATATCTATCATTCATAGTCCCTCTGTATGTTTTCATCAGGGAAAGTCTGGTATTGGGCTCTGCAGGGACTGCTTAGCATCTCCAAGACTTCTTGTCTTCTGTACAATGCGGTGGTTGAAATCCTTGCTGCTTGAAGGGAAATCTTCCTGCCTTCCACTGCAATCCCAAAGTGGTGGAAAAGAAGGAGATTTTTCCATGTGTGCAAGATAGCTACTCTCCTTCTACCCTATTTTTTGTTCTTGCACTGCTGCTGCTGCCCCTGCAGCAGGAAGAATCTTGCCCAGAATGGCTTGAGTAAAGGGACTAATCTGGTCTTTCCACTAGTGGTACTGCTGCATGTTGCCAAATCTGGCCTTAGGTACCAAAGTCAATGCAGTTGCTCCCTAATTTGATGCTGTCTCTGGGGTGGTCTTTGTTTTTTCTGACAGAGTGAGCAGTTGTAATGGTATGGTACCTCCTCCTGACAACCCTCTTGTGGTCTGCTCCATTGGGATTTCGGTGTAAGCCAAAAACTTCTGGGTTTGGGCTCTTTAATGGCCAGAGTCTCCTCCCACATAGTCCCTGCTGACAGTGACAGCACATGATCAATAACTCCTGCTCCAGCTGTCACTGCTGCCTGTAAGGCTTGCAGTTTCCATATTGGAAAAGGCCTTTCCTAAAGAGCCTAATCAATATGCTGCTGTGAGGTCTGTTCTCGTTTGCTATATATAATCTGGACACACACAAACTACGTGAGTGAGCCTGTGTAGAGCGGGGGGAGGATGTGCCAGCCCTCTGCTCTCACTGGCTGGGAGAAGGACACAGCTACCTCTTACTTTGCTCCCTCTCCTGCTGCTCAAGGCTTGTGGCCACATCCTTTCCCTGCTCTATTAGCACTCTGCATGGGGACATGCTCTGGGACTCCAGGGGAGCCAAATTCCTGCTGGGTCACTTCTAGGGTTCAATGGAGCACCAGTGACACTCTCTTCTGTGCGCTTTCTGCTGTTGGTAGGTAACCTGCTTTTGGAGCCACGCAGGTGGAAGGATGTCGAGCACAGCTCCATCGAAGAAGCCTTACCGCAAGGCACCCCCGCAGCATCGCGAGATCCGCCATGAGGTGCCCATCATTCGCGACGACCAGGATGGAGTGATCTTGGCTGAGCAGAGTCAGGTAACGGCTTGCCGGGTGGCAAAGGGCTTAACACCATTGCACCAGCAAACAGGGTTTAGTTACACCGAGGCAGGCCAGTTCAAGCAGGCAGAGGGGTTTGAGGTTTGCAACATGAACTTCTCTTCATCATGGTCCCTGGAGTCCAGCAGTGAGAAGGAAGTGACAGGGTGCAAAGCAGAGTTGAACATCAAGAGCCAGACTGTCTCGGCAGCACTTCCACGTGGTGGGAAGATGGGGCAGCGAAGTGGGAAGCGATGCCCAAACCGCAGTCGTGGGCACCTCAACAAATTTGTGAGCCGTAGCATGGAGACAGTTGTGGTGTCTGGAGATAAAAGACACCATCCAACTTGCTCTCTCAAGAGCAGAAGCCTGGAACGGTCACTTATGTTTAAAGAGCCTCCTGAAGTCCTGACACCGAGGAAGTTTCGGGTCTCCTCTACACATCTTCCTCTCAAAGGGATCCTGAAGCAGACCAACATGACAGACCCATGCCCTGAGAGCTTACGCAAGTCCCGCTCAGTAGAGTCACTTTCCCACAAGTGCAGTGATCCTCAGCTCTGCTTCAGCCATAGGGAGAAGCGCTCACTGGAGCACAGCAGGAGCAGTGCCGCTGACTCTGTCAAGCGCAGGGAGAAGATCACAGAGGAAAAACTTCAGTTCTCCAAATTCTTGGATGAGATTACCCAGAGGGTGCTGAGTCCCATCCGCTTGCACTCGCTGGGAGAGGCCAGGGGAGCAGAACAAGACCAGAACTCTCCCTCTTTCCCCAGAAGCTCCATGCCAGAAGGCCAAAGGGAAGGTTACCTGCAAGGGGTCAAAACCAGGCGTGCAACTGAAAGATCCCCCTGCCTGAGCAGAAGAAAAGCAGAAAAGAAATGTGAGGGGCTGGGAATGGCTTTGTGCCAGAGAAAGTGTGCTGAGGAGGCTGAGAGAGCTTCCAGACTAAGAAAGAAAGCCATCCCTGGGAGGAAGGACAGTAGGGAAAAACTTTCTGTGGAGAGAAAGGTAGTAGATCTGTGTCAGTATGAGCTGCAGCAGCTGGCAGACCTGGGCCTGGCAGGGACATCCTCTGGGCAGCAGCACTCACTGTCTTCATGGAAAAGCAGTGCAGAGGGCAGAAGGGATGAAAGCAGTCCCTGTTCACGGCAGTTACAGCCACACCATCTGTGTGCTAAACTCGGGCAGAAGCATGCAGTGGAGCCGAACTACCCAGAGAAAGGATCCTTCTCCACTCCAACACGCTGGAGTCGGGAGGAGGGGCCTCCCCCATCTAGATCCTCCCCTTCCTTCAGCCTGGCCCTAAACAAGGTAGGTGCCAGGGCCACTGGCTCACAGACAGGGGTCTTGCAAAGGCCAGAGCCCCAACCTGGACCTCACTGAGTCTGTAATGCCAGTGGGAGAGTGAGAGCAGGGCCCAGACCTCATGTTGTGGGTGCTTAATCACCAGAAGCTGCTCTCTTGTGGGTGCCACTCATGGCTGTGCTCCAGGTTGGATATATCATCCTGGGAGGAACCAGCTTCCTTTGGCCCCAGAAGTTAAGAAGGCAGGAGCTGGTGCTGTTCTCCCCACTGCAGACTTCCCAGGAGTCTGCAGGTTGGAGGCTCTCCACGCTGTGGGGGCAGCGGGGAAGCAGGTGTAGCAGGCAGCTCTGTTGCCAGAGGTGTTGGGATGTTCCCTGTGCTTTGTGTGTGCCCTGAGCCTGGCTGTCTTGGGATACTGGCTTTTTGTATGGTGGTTGTTTCAGGTCTTTGTAAGCCTTCTCTTTTCCCCAGCCCGTTTTGTGACCATCACCTCATTTTAATAGGAATCGCTTTATCCCCCTTACATCTGCTGTGTGTGTACTTGTCGGGGTAGGGGAGGCAGTTGCTAGATAATTCTGCATGAATTAACCAGTTGCCATGTGGGGTCAGGACGTAAGCAAGGAATGAATTGATGCTTTGCCTGGAGGGTGCTATGCACCTGGAGGGATGTATGCAGGTGCTAAGGACCATTCTTCTAGAGTGTGAATTGAACAAGGAAGTAGCCCCATGATGCCTCTCCTAGGGCCGGGGCTGGGGTGGCTTGCCTTCAGTAATATTGCTAGCAGCTCAGCAGCTTCATCCACAACTGTCTGTGGCATGGCCTTTCAGCCCAGACCTGGCTGTGACACTTCATGGACAATCTAAATTGGGGCAGCGCTTCAGGTTTGTGCAGAGCTGATGGTACCAAGCACAAAAATAGTCCATGGGCAGCTTGGACTTTGTGAGAATGGTCACAGTCTTGGGCTTTCACAGAAAATACAGTTGCTTCTAGTATTAATTAAATCTGTCCCAGCCATGCTGGCAGGCAGCAGCCATCTCACAGGTTAACACAGAGTGCAAAGAAAGTGAGAAAAGCTGAGCCATGTCCTCTTGTCACTGCACTGTGTCTCCTTGTCCTGCAGGTTCCCGCTCCAGCTGTCTCTGGGGATCTTGCACAGAATGTTAATTTCTTTCACAGGCTTTTCTGACCTTTGATGTTTCTTCTGCTATCCCAGAGTAGTTACCGCGGCTGGTATCAGGTCTGCAGAAAGAAACCGTTTTCACAGCACAATCTGAGTGGTGTAAATGGTAGATACGTTTTTCAGCTCCCAACTGATTCTCTCATTCTTTCTGTGGGGCTTTAAGGGTGTTCTGATTCCTGTGGTGACAATTTAATCCTCAGTGTGTGCTGGCCTGTGAGATTCCTGCTACCCACTAACTGTAGGTGTGGAGGAAGCTGAAACACCAGCTAAGGTGATGATGTTAGAGATGTTAGTGAGAGTAAAATTACCTAACTTGTGTGGTGGTTTCTAGTCGAGCTCTTCTACCCTGAACCAAAATGCACAGTCTGTCTCGCTGTCAGTCAGCTGAGCAGTGCCTACAGATCCTAGCAGCTCCTAAGCTTGCCTAGCATGACCTGTTGGACCAGGTGAGGAAGAGTCACAGGTAGGGTCTAGCAACCAAGACTCTGCCCTTTAGGACAGTGTGAGAGACCAAGTCCTCTGAAAGAATCTCACAGCTGTTTTCTTCCCTGTGCAGGAACCCTTGACGGATGCAGAAAGGATGAAGTAAGTGTTCTGCTCCCCCTTTATGCCTCTCATACTGCAACTGTGTGGGTGCTGATTCCTCACATCCTGACTGTGCCACCTGCACAGCAAAGCTGACTGGCCCTGCGGACTTCTCTCAGATCTTCAATCTTCTTGGGGCTGTGTGGGCAGAGCTTTAGTCCGTGCCTTGCCAGCATCTGCCTTGCATGTCTTTTCCCCTGGAGGAGGAGGGAACATAGGTCCCCAGTGCAGGTGCAAGGCAGAGGGGTTGGTGGGTATGAAGGAAGTAAGAGATGAAGCTTTTAATACAGGTGGAGAGAGAAGTGCCTTTTTTAACCCTTCTTCTTGTTGCCACTGTTTTAGTGTAAGCCACCAAAAGCTTTATGCAGAGGCCTGAAGCTGACTGAGGGTGAGACCAGAGCCCTTTCCTGGTGGTGATGTGGGGCACAGGCAGCTGCTAGCACTGAGCTCCAAGCCATAGTGAGGAGAAAGCTTGCGCTGCCAGAGAGAAGCCGTGCTTCTGGGTTTCTCCAAGCCACTGAGCACAAAGGGATGAAAACCAACAGGAAATCCTTCTGACCACCAGGCATGTCCTGGCTGGGGAGGAATGGAGCAGTTTGTCTTGGAATGGGGTTGACTGGCAGCTGTGATCACATCTGTAAATGCACCCCACCACCTCTGCTTCTGGCCTTAAGGCTGTATGGAGTCCTATTTCCACCATCTATTAAAGATGTGAGGGTTTTGAACCGTTTCAGTGGAGGAGAAGATGATTTTACTCTTTTTGCCTTCAACTCTTCTAACCTGGGCTGGTATAAATTATTGAATGGCTTTCATTCACCAGCGAGGGACACTGGAGCTGTGCAGCTCATCTGGTTAGCGGGCTTTATCCAAGCACTGTAACCCAAGAGGGAGCTGGGAGCCATGGGTAGCCACCTGGCATGTGCTTCTCTGCCCCTGCTCCAAGAGAGTTTGAGTCTGCTGACAGAGATGCGCTTTTTGCGTCGTGTGCCAGAGTCTCCTCCCAGTTCAGTTCCTGGCTTCCTGGGATCCCTGTGTGGGGTCTTCGGGGCAGTGGAGTGGGGGTGCTGGTGTGGAGTACACTTTGTGCACTTAGTGGTACCTTGTTCCTGTGTGCCACAGGCTACTGCAGCATGAGAACGAGGAGCTACGAAGACGGCTGACATATGTCACTAACAAAATGGAGGCGATGGAGAGGGAGCTGGAGTCAGGTCAGGACTACCTGGAGATGGAGCTGGGCCAGAACCGTGAGGAGCTGGAGAAATTCAAGGACAAATTCCGTAGGTATGAAAAAGAAAACAAGAAAGGGGTAGAGTTAGAGAGATCCCTCCCACCAAGGACTCCCTCAGCTGGCTGAGCAGGCTGTGCCCTGATGCCTAAAATCAAAGGCATTGCTGCCTCCTCAGAAAAGCGCACCTCCAGACTGCAGGGGACTTAAAGGCTTTGCTGCCATTATTTCCTCCAGGGTACAGTATAGGAACGCTGCCAGTGCCAGGGGCTGACAACAGGCAAAAGTAGCCACTGATGGCTACAAGAAAATATATCACCACTTTACTTGAAAAGTACCTCAGTTACAAACCAATGCCAGTCACTGGTCACATGCTTATAAATGACATAGCTCAGAGGAGTTCTCCAGAGTCATTCACAGTCTCCCCTGCAAGATCCTTTCACCCAGCAAACCTCCTCTTGCCTCCAGTTGGCATCTGAAGGCCATTATCTGGCAGAGGTGAGGCATAGTTAATTTGCCTGATTCTCTTGGTACCAATCTTTCTGGAGTTGTGGAGTTGGTGGTTTGCTTGGCAGCTATGAAGGGGACTTGAGTAGGTGTCTGAAATCTGCTCCCACATATATAATCTTGCTTCTGCAGGTTGCAGAACAGCTACACTGCTTCTCAGAGAACCAACCAAGACCTGGAGGAGAAGCTGCATGCCCTGGTAAGTGCCATATTAAGTCACTACAGAGAGAAGGTGAAAGACACTTGTGTGTTAGAAGCAGATGGGGGGAGGGGCCCTGGCTTTACCCAGCAGATGTGGCAGTGGGTGAGGGGTGAGACTCTGGCCATGACCATCTACTCCCCATTCTGGCTGGTATCATGAATTGTTCTCTCGGTTTACTGAGCCCCTACTTGGTCATGCACATGAGCTTTGGTTCCCCACAACATAATTGCATGGTATTCCGTCATGTTGCTTCAGTCCCTCTCAGAATGCCAGGGATGTGTCAGCCAGTCTTGGGGTGGTCATCCTGGGAGGACGGGGGCAGTCAGAGCAGAGCTGACGTGCGTATATGTCTGTTGTGTGCATTCATAACACTCATGGCTGTTTCTTTTCTCTCCCTCTCTCTCTCTCTCTCTCTCCTCCCCACGCTGCCGCTGGCACACGCTGGGCGCACTCACCTCTCAGGCCTCTCTCAGCCAAAGCTGGATTTTTGCAGTTGCGTCTTTTCGTTTGTGTGTTTTTTCTTTTTCCTCTTTTACATGTCTCAGCCTGTTGGTTTCATTGTCAGTCCCACATACACCATCCCAGATGGAGGGGCCCCAGCCCTCGTCCAGCCAAGGGCTCACCTGGTATCCAGCAGCTGCCCGCAGATGCAGCAGGTCCTAGCTTGCAGTGCTCCATCTTAAGAGTGTTTGACTCTGAGCCAGCTGGAGCATGGCGTGTTGAGAAGTGGTGCCCATAAGCTGTGGCACTGCACAAGATGCGGATGGCTGTGAGCCTCGTTTGCTCCCTTTCCTTCCCCTTCTGGTTTGTGAGCAGGCAAGTTGAACAGCTGAGATGGTGATTGCCTCCGTGTAGCCAGGATGAGATTTCTTTGGTTCTAGCACTTGAATTTCTTGGGTTAATATTAATTGTGCTGGTGCCTAAAGAGACTGCATATGTGAGAAGCATTGTCCTCCCCTATCACCTTGTGTGTTGCTGCGCTGTACCCCTGATGCACAGCTGGGTCCTGATGGTCACAGCCTCAGAGCACCCTTGGGCAGTGTTGGAAGAACTTCTTGAGAAGGGGATGGCTTGGCTGTTCTGAGCTGTTGTGCTTCTCTGCTATTACATCTGGGTCTATACTGGCCCTGTACCTGAACTGTCAGGGGAGTCTAAAGAGGCAAGATTGCCTGCTTTAGAGAGAGCATTAACTGAGCTCCAGATGAAGCTACGTTGGTCCGTTTTCTTACTAGAGCAAGGTTTAAACCCTTTCAAGGAGGTGCCCTCTCCGTGTCAATAAAATCTTTTGTCCGTTCAGCACTGACTGCTGGATCTTTGTGGGCAGTATTCTTGTTCTGTTGCCCCAGAGAAGAGGGCTAGGTATCGCAAGCTCAGAGGTCTTTGCTGCCAGTGGCAGGATGGGACTGATTGCTCAAAACTCCGAACTTTCCACCAGGCACCGTGTGAACCAGGGCAGAGAGGAAACATGGTTGTGCTGCAAGAAGAGATACTGCATTAGGAGGTTCAAACTCAACCTGTTGTCGCTGTAGCTAGCAGAGTGGCTGGCTCCATTTGGTCTTCGGAGTCCCTCCCTTGGTGAAGAGCTAGGCTGTCCCCCTTGTCTGTCTGTCTGGAAGTTTTTGTATCCCAGCTGAACATGTCATTGTGCTATGCTTGGGCTGAGGTGGGTGGTGAAGCCAGGTTCTTCTATGCTGGGGAGATTTAAACCTGGTGTTCTTGCATCCCAGATTAAAAAGGCAGAGATGGACCGCAAGACGCTGGACTGGGAGATTGTAGAGCTCACGAATAAATTGCTTGATGCCAAAACAACCATCAATAAGCTGGAGGAACTCAATGTAAGTGTTAGTCTGCAAATGGCTGTGGAAGTGTGCGAGGTGGAGGCTTCTTCTCTTGTTCCAAGTCATTAGTGTAAAGGAGCACGTGAATGACTTCAGCATGTATGAAAGCATGGGACCTGTACACAACAGTAGGGACAGACAAACTGTCTGAGGGGTTGAGCAAGGAAGAACTGATCTTCAAGTCTGATGTATTTGCTCTTTTGAGCTTAGGGTTTGACCTGAGTCCAGGCTGTACCAATAGGAGGGGTCATTTACACTAGAGCTGGGAGGGGGCCAATGCCTTTTCTACACCATTCCTGGGTCTGATGCTTGTTTCTATTAACTGCTCCCAACTCCCTCCAGTCAGTCTGCAAGATGCCTGACATCAGGCAGTGTCTTCAGGCATGGCTGAGAGCTCTGGAATGGGATAGCAAATCTGGTGGGATTCTTGGAGATTAAAATCCCCAGAGGGAGTGGGGCTCCTCTTCCTCTGACGGAGTATATGCCTGGAGCAAGGACTGGAGTTGAAAGGGACGCTTTAGCTGAGTTGTAAGAAAATACAGAGAGGTGTGGAGAGGAGAGAATGGCAGATGTCCTCATGAGTGATTCATCAGATGCTGCCTCTCGCTTCTGTTTAAGCAGCATCTGGTCAGGTGGTGCCTTTTTGGGTAAGAGATCAGGCCAGTC
Source organism: Eurystomus gularis (assembly GCA_013400335.1). Classification (NCBI taxonomy): domain Eukaryota; kingdom Metazoa; phylum Chordata; class Aves; order Coraciiformes; family Coraciidae; genus Eurystomus; species Eurystomus gularis. Next base: position 140,600 of record VZZY01023176.1, on the reverse strand, counting down.
TGACACTGTTGCATGCCTGTGCCCTTTCTTGCAGGAGCGCTATCGACAGGACTGTAACCTTGCAGTACAGCTGCTCAAGTGTAACAAGTCCCACTTCAGGAACCACAAGTTTGCTGATGTGAGTAGCAGTCCTGCTGAGGTGGGGAAGAAGGGCTCATGGGCTCCGCCTGCATCTTGCTTTCTCTGCAGGGCTGTTGGACTCTCATCCTTCAGCCTCAGATAGAGGTGGGGGGCAGCTCCTGTTCCCACTCCCACTGAGAAGGCAGCACAGAGCCTCTGTCAGCTCCTCTTTCACACCAGCTCCATTTCACAGCTCAGCCAGGAGCTGTTATAAAAAGCACAATAACCTTGAATTTGATAGCCTGCTGGGTGCCTGATGGGAGCTGGCAGAAGGACAGACCTCTCTCTTACCCTACTCTGTTCTCTTACCTTCCTCACCTGGCCACATGGAAGGGCCACACTGCCTGATAAGGAGTCAAGCAGCAGCAGTAGTCTGGCCCCACTTCACTTGCTACTCTGAGGAGAAATGTGGGAAGCAGCATTCAGGGTGTCTTTCAGGCCTCCTGAACAGGAGGGGTTGGTACCAACTCATACTCCCGCTTGTGGGGTCTGTGCAGCTCATCCTGCCCTCAGGATGAGCAAAGATGAAATTTAGGCCTTTCACACAAGTAGCATAACTTCTTTGGTTGGAAGCATAATTCAGGCCCTTACCTCGTCTCTCTCTGCACCATACCCCTAGTCTCCATCCCTTCTTACGTTCCTCTCAGTGAAACCATGTGCTTGTCTTTTTTAACTTAGCAGGTGACCAGTATGTCACCCTCCCCCATTGTATCTCAAATTAGCACTCTTGAGGTCAGTGTATCAGTTACTGCTGGGATAACCTTGACCTCTTTCCCAGCTGTCTCCCCTCCCTGGAGCTTTGAATTCAGCCCCCCAGAGTGCTGCGTCCCACATGAAGGGGGGTTGGTGCTGAGCAGCTGTGCAGACAGTCTGCCTCACAGCCAGCTGTTGTCATGCAATGTGCCCTGTGTCCCCAGCTTTGAACGCAGCTCCCTTCTGGCTGTGATAGGACCTCGCTGCGCCACTGAGTGGCTTGTGGAGCTCTGCTCTCCAGTTCATGCTGTGCATTGGGGTGGTGACCAAGGTGAGGGTGGCTTAGCAGGGTGATGGGAGGAGCAGTAGTGCCCGTTTGCAAGACATGGAGCAGTGCTTACCCCTGTTGAGACCTCAGTTCTGCAGCTTTGGTTATAAACTCCCAAGCCCGCCTCTCTAAAATGGAGAGAGTGAGGAAGTGGGATGAGGTAGTGGAGTTGGTAGGAACAAGAGAAGGCATCGATTCTGGTCTGCAGGCAGGCTGCCAAGGCAGCATGGCTGCAATCACCGCATTCGGGGAGCACTGCAGGTCCAGCACTGGGGGTTGTTGAGTCACTTCAGTGCAACCACCAGCTGATTTTCCACAGATCAATAGACCCCTTCCTAGCATGTGCTGGCCAGGCCTTGTCTCTGTGCTCACAGGCATGGGGGACTTAGCCTGTGTGCTGTCTTTTCTTGTTCTCTTTGCAAAATGGGGCCTGTGAACCATGGCCTAGAAACAAGACTGGTGTGATGGCTAGAGACCCTTGCTAGTTACTCCTGAGGCAGGCTTGCTTTGGAAAGAGAGACCTTTCTCAAGGCAAGGTAGGTGAATGTTAGGGTCAAGATAAGGAGTACAAAGTACACGTGAAGGTTGGTTGGAAAAGGCAGATTATTTGGAACTAAATGGCTTGCATGGTAGCCCCCCTCTAACATCCTTTTCCTTCTCCCTAGCTTCCCTATGAGCTGCAGGACATGGTCAATAAGCATTTGCACAGCACTCAGGAGTCTGCAGGCCCTGGTCAAGAGGCAACCCACACCTTGGCTCCATCTGATGTTGTGCCCACCTCAGTCATTGCCAGAGTCTTGGAGAAACCAGAATCTCTGGTTCTGAATTCAGCCAAGTCTAGCAGTGGCAACTGTCCCATGGCTGAGGATGTCTTTGTGCATGTGGACATGAGCGGAGCCCCTCCTGATGCCTGCAATAGCGCAGGGCAGTTGGGGAAGGAGGGAGGAGATGTGGGGAAACAGCAGAATGGTGGCTGCAAGCCGCAGAGCAGTGTGGAAAGCGTGCCAGAAGAGGTGCCTGCCTTTGAGAAGCTAAGCCCTTACCCTACACCCTCGCCTCCCCATCCTATGTACCCCGGACGCAAAGTGATTGAGTTCTCTGAGGACAAGGTAAGGATCCCAAAGAACAGCCCCCTGCCCAACTGTACATATGCTACCCGCCAGGCCATCTCTCTCAGCCTGGTACAGAGTGAAGATGAGAGCTGCGACAGGCACCGGACGCTCCCCAACAGCCCTGCTTCAGAAGGGCGCCGTTCGGCCTCCAGCTGTTCCTGTCAGCAGTCCCCCAAAGCAGCCAGGGCTCACGGCTCTTCCCAGAGCAGCCCGTTCAGCAGCCCTCCCCAAATCCCGAGCGCCTTTGCCAGCTCTGCCAGCTCCGAGGAGGACCTGCTGGCCAACTGGCAGCGTATGTTTGTGGACAAGGCACCCCCCACCTCAGAGCGGGTGCTGATGAACCGCACTGCTTTCAGCCGTGACACAGCTCCTGAGCTCCAGAAGAGATTCAGCCGCTCCATGCAGGAGCTGGGCAGAGCAGCCTCAGCTTACTCGGATGGTGAGGAATCTGCGCAGAGCTGCAGCTGGACCGTGAGCAGGGACTCGAGTGTGGACACAGACAGCACTGAGTCCAGAGCCCGCAGGAGCCATTTCTCCTCAGACTATGGTACAGATTTCTCCCAGGATGAAGCTCAGAAGCTGTTGCAGGAAAGCGGGGGAGGCACTGCTGAGCCTGAAAGCTCCTCACCGGAGAAACATAAGGACTATGTGGACCTTGGCTTGCCTGAGAGCCCAGCTGAGGAGAGAGAAATGTTGCTCCAGGAAAGCAAGGAGAGCAACCAAGGAGCTGTCCAGGAGGAAAGTGGAGAGGGCAGGGTCAAGCCTGCCTTCAGTCGGCCGCACCGCAGCCCCAAGAGGATGGGGGTCCACCACTTACATCGCAAGGACAGTCTGACACAAGCCCAGGAGCAGGGCAACCTTCTCAGCTGAGGCAGGACAAGAAGCAGAGCTGTGGGATGCCTCCATCTGTCCACCTTCTGAGGGAGAAACCTCCCTTAGTACCTTCCTTCTGAGGGGCTCTGCTCTGAAATTTTATATTTATTCTCTTCTTTTGCTACCTGGAAGAGCTGAGGTCCCCCGTCTCCGGCACCTCCGGCCCACACTACTAGCACACACAGTGTGCAGAAGCACACCCACTGCCCTGGCACACTCGCAGCTCTCTTCACAGCCTCACACTGGTGCCTGTACCGGACCTCGTTCTTGGTGCCCCTCATCCTGGTGCCTGTGCCTCTTTATGCTCACATCTTCCTTCCCCCTTGAGTAGTACCTGAGGCCCTGGGTGCTCTCATGCCGGTTGCCTGCAGCTGCTCTGCTCTCTTTTAACTTGTGCCAACAGGGCAGAGTGCCTGCAGGGTGGTGTCTGATTGCCTGGGAGCCCCCAGGGGCCGTGAGTGGGGCACGAGGACTCTCCCAGCGGATGGCTGTGTGCCCCTGGGGATGTGTTGGGATTGCTGGTGTCTCATTTTCCTGCTGGGTTTTGTTTTCCCCAGCTGCCCTCTGGGTGGTTCTCCAGAATCTGCCTCTGCAGGTCCCCATCCCTTGGCTCCTGCACTGGGCTCAGCACCCGGCCCCCGCTGAGGCGAGGCACAGATGCTGCTGTGGCGTGGGGCACGGGTGCTGTCTGCCGGGGTGGTTTGGAGAGGCACTGCCTGCCTGGCGCTGGGCTTTGTGTTTGTGTGTCTCCTTCCTCGCACCTCTTCCCCCACTCTCTCTGCTGTTGTTTTGTTTGAATGGTGCTGATGCTTTGCTCTTGGGTGGGCTTCTTTCTTCTTTCCAAGCCTTTGGTTTTGGGGTGTATTGTTTTTTCTTTTTCCCCGCCCTGCATAAACAGACACAGCCGTTGGCAGCCAGTCCGATGCCTGCATTGAGGGTGTGTTGAGGAGGCTCAGCTCTCAGAGCTGCGCTTCCCTCTGATCCTGGCCGCCAGCCTGCAGAAACCCCTCCAGACTCAAGAACAAGGTCTCGCCCCAGGTGAGCGAGGCGTGAAGGATGCTACAGGGCTTTTCTGGGCAGGGCTGGCAGGGATGCGAGGGCAGTGTGCTGAAGAGCTGCTCCCTGTAGACGCACTACCTCATGGCTCGCCAGCACCCCTTTGCCAGGGTCTCCTCACAAGCCCGGGGTGCTCCAGGCTGGCTCTGGCGCTTCTCCGGGGCCTCCTTTTCTGGGCAGGGCCTCTCTGCGTGTTCTTCCTAGTGTAGCTTTGGTACTGTGTGACTTTTCTCAGTCTTGTGTGCTCGGTGTCTTGTTGGGGGGGAGGGAAGGGGAGACGTCTGTAGATGTAGGTATTTTTTTGAGGGCTGACGAAGCCCAGGTGTCCTGTTTTAATTTTGTCCTGTACCCTCATCTGTCTGGTGTTTCTTGGCTCCCCCCTGGGGTACGAGGCAGAGAACAGCCCGGTTCCCTGCGCCGTGCCCCCCTCAAACCCCACTGGCTGTCCTCAGCCTGCTGTCTGGTTTTTGAGTTGGGTTTGTGTTGTCCTCCCACCCTACTCAATGAGGGCTCTTCGCTGGGCTGTAGGTGGGCAGCGCTCTGTTGAGGAGGAAGCTCCCGTTCATATGCTTTACAGCAAGACATGCAGCCAACAGCTGCCTGGGGGCCCTGCTCCCCCCTCCAAACCCCTGTCTCTGCAAAGGGCCGGCAGCTGGGGCCAGCCAGAGCTTCAGCTCGAGCCTGGAGGCTCCAGGGCCTGTGAAAGGGAAGCTGCAGGCCTCTCTGGCGGCTCTGTAGGTTGCTTTACGTACCCTGGCTAGAGCTGCTGCCTACATGCTCACCTTGTTTCCCACCTTGAACAGTTGTGGAGCTGGATGCCACCCTCCGGCAGGGAGGTGGGACTCAGTATTTCTCTACGATATTTTACTTCATACCTGTGCAAACAGGCTGGTGCTGAGAGCGGGAGCCTCCTCTGAACCTGCAGAGTGTTCTTCTCCCCCATCTTGAACATGGTGGTGAGGCCCTTGCATTCGTTCTCATCAGCCACTCCACTGCTGCACTTCTTCTGTTCTTCTCCAGTGTTGCTGAGGGCTTGCACCTACAGCAGCTGCCAGCTGCTGCCCTGTGGGTATCACCTGGGGTTGGGTGCTCACTGGGCTTCTCTGGCTCAGGCTGCTAGTGGCCTGCCTGTGGGACAGCACAGCCACTTGGGCAGTAGGGGAGGCATCGCCCCTCAGGGCTCAGCCCCGTCTCCCCTGAATCCTGGCTTGATGGTCAGGGGACAAAACCCACGCTTGCTGAAGCAGCTGGTGCTGATGGTGCTGGGCAGAGCCATCCTCCCTCTGCTTTTGATCAAGGCGGACTTAAAAGCATAACAGTGGAGAACCGGAAAGGTGGCAAAGGGCTGCCCAACGCCTCACCAGACATTTCCACTTTGCAGCGTTAGGGTACTGGCAGAGGTTGAGGGGGGGCGGTGGCCTCAGGAAGAGCAGAGCTCTCTCTCGGCAGGCACGGTGCCTGCCCCCTGCACTCCTGCTCACCTCCAGCAGTATTGACTCTGGGGCCTTGAGCTGACCCCATTTTCAGTGTCCCAACTCCAGACTGTTAATCTGTAACTAATGTGGGTTTTTTCTGAAATTTTCAAACTGATGTATATTTTAAGACCAGAAATAAACTATTTTAAAAGTAGGTGGCAACGGCTATAGCGTTCCATCTGTTGGTTAAGACCTCGACCACACGGATCCTGAGGGTGTGAGGGAGCAGAGCCTCTTGTGGTACAATGTCCCAAATTTGCTAAACTGTGAGTGCCGCTCACTAGCTCTCCCAGGGAGAGTGATCCTGTGAGCTGTAAGCTTTCCAGGAGCGTGTGAATTCACTGGTCATGCCAAGAGCCCACTTCAGCAGCAGCCTGGTTCAAGGTGCTTGTGCAAATCAAGTCATCTGGCTGGGAGAAGAGGCGCAGTCCCAGGCAGGGAGTGATGTGTGAGTTGAGTGATGTTTTACTTCTGTAATTGTATGTAGACTGTCGGCTCAAAGGTCAAACTGAGCCGGCAGACCAGAATCTATTGTTCATAGCAGCACTTACATCACTTTTGACTCTGAAGCTGACCGCGGCTTAAAAAAGGGGCAGATTATTTAACCAGACAACTTCGAGAAACAAAAAACAATGAGGGCAATTTTCACAGTACTTAAAGGCTGTAAAGGCTGGGCTTGGCAAAACCTCTGCTGCGAAGCTTGTGCTGTGAGCAGCCTCTGTTTCTCATAAACTCCTGCGTGCCCCATCTCAAGTATTTTGCTGGCTGTCCGTCTGTCTGATCTGTGTCTTGGCAAAGACCTCCACGTGCTGATCTTAAGTAGGATGAGGTGCAGCTAATTCTTATAGTATTTGTTGGTTTTCTTGAAGCCCTAGCTCTGAGTCAGGTGAGAGTATCAATTCTCTGTTTCAGAAACCGAGTTTTGTGGGAACATGTAACATGCCCCCTCCCCAGAGTTCCTGGGGGTTTTAGAAGTCTAGTGTCGGTATTTTGTGGTTTTGTGTGGGGAGGGAGGATTGGGGTTGACGGGACATACCCCTCCAAAGATGAGCGGGAGGGAGTTTCTATAGGATGCTGGTAAGGATGGAAGCGTTTCCTTCTCGCGTTGAGTGGTGCTGCAGGGCTCTGAGGGCTGCGATGACGTTTCCTCCATCCCCCAGGTTACGCCGTCTGCGCCCTTCTGGCCTACGTGTATGCGAAGCATAACCCGGGAAGAGTTTCTTGTTCCTTTGTCCTCATAATTAATGATTTTATTCTGTGTTCCCTTGAATAGCAGCTGCTGCCACAGTTTAATCTCCCAGCCCGGAAACCCGATCACCCCTGCCTGGCTCCAGCGAGGGCCGCTGGGCCGAGCAGCGCAACCTGCACCGCTGGCGCGGGCCGAGGCCTTCGGCAGCGGGTGCAGGGCCGGGGCCGAGGGGAGGCCCCGGGGGACAGCGAGTC
>VZZY01023176.1:82600-116973 GCA_013400335.1 Eurystomus gularis | reverse complement strand
GGAGGGGCCTGGCTGGTGTCGGCCCTGGCGCTCGGCTTCTGGGGTCGGAAGAGAAGCGCAAATTCGTTCTGCACGCGTGTCAGGAGCCCGAAGTTAGAGCCTTCACGGGACGAGCGGTAGCGCTTGTTGCTCTGAAGGGCTGGTGGTGGTGTCTGTGAGTCGACCTGCCCTTCACCGCTTGTGGTCAGTTTTTTTAAAAAAAACAAAAAAAAAATGTGGACAGGGATATAGTTGGTGTAAAGGTGTATTAGGTGGCCTGGCTTGGCAGAAATACCACTGAAACCAGTCTGCAGGGTAATTATTAATGGGAGAGAAGGGACACTGGCTGGATAGTCTGTTGCCATCATCTTATGCTGACTTGATCTCTTGTCTCCCTGAGGTGCCAACAATGGCCGTAGAGAAAGTCTTTGTGTACAACAACACATCCATTGTGCAGGATGAAATTCTGGCTCATCGCTTGGGCCTTATCCCTATCCGAGCTGACCCTCGACTGTTCGAATACAGAAACCAAGGTGAGATTCCCGGATCAAATAGAAATATTGAAGGTTCCCCACAAAGTAGGAATTTCAGGTCATGTAAACTGAGCAGAATCATAGAATAGCATCATAGAACCATTATGACTGGAAAAGACCTTTAAGATCATTAAGTCCAACCATTAACCCAGCAGTACCAGGTCACCACTAAACCATGTCCCTCAGTGCCACATCTACACATCTTTTAAACACCTCCAGGGACGGTGACCCCACCACTTCCCTGGGCAGCCTGTTCCAGGGCTTTGCATCCTTTTCGGTGAAATTTTTCCTAATATCTAACCTAAACCTCACCTGGTGCAGCTTGAGGCTGTTTCCTCTTGTGCTAGTGCTTGTTACTTGGTAGAAGAGACCAACCCCCACCTTGCTACAACCTCTTTTCAGAGAATTGCAGAGTGAGAAGGTTTCCCTTGAGCCTCCTTTACTTCAGGCTGAACAACCCCAGTTCCCTCAGCCACTCCTCATAAGATTTGTGCTCTAGACCCTTCAACGACTTCGTTGCCCTTCTTTGGACACACTCCAGCACCTCAGAAAGTCCTTTCAGAAGTATGTTTCCATAGAGGCTCATGCAGTTCTCCCCTTCCTAGGAGATGAAGAAGGCACAGAAATTGATACTTTACAATTCCAGCTGAAAATAAAATGCAGCCGAAACCCTCAGGCAGCCAAAGAATCGTCTGATCCTAATGAACTATATTTCAATCACAAAGGTGAGATCTCTCCTAAAAATAGGTGCTGTTTTTTTTCTTTTTCGGTCTTGGGAGACAGGATTTGATCTGTTCTCTCTGCCCTGTGGGCAGAGAGAGCCAATTTCTTCATTCTGCTAAACTTACTTTTTGCCGTATCCAGTCCTGTACAGGTCAGCAACCTGTTGGAGACAGCAGCTGGCTGATGCTTGTGGCTTCTCTTTGCAGTGTACAGTAAACATATGACGTGGGTGCCCCTGGGGAATCAGACAGACCTCTTTCCAGATGCTGACTTCCGACCTGTTCACGATGACATCCTCATTGCACTGTTGCGACCTGGCCAGGAAATAGATGTGCTTATGCACTGTGTCAAGGGTATAGGTGAGTTGTGGGTGACCCGGGGAGCGGGAGGAGGAGTGTGAGTGCTTGGACTAGGGCATGTCTGTGTGAAGGGGAAGGGTGGAGAACTGGCTTTCCACCTGGAACTTTAGGCCTTGGCTTCTTGCGCTCTCGTTCCCTGAAGCCCGCCCTCATCCTTGACTCTTAATTCTTCGCTCCTCATGCAGGTAAAGATCATGCTAAGTTTTCTCCTGTGGCCACGGCTAGTTATCGACTGCTTCCTGAGATTACTCTCCTGCAGCCTGTTGAGGACGAGGCAGCTGAGAAGTTGCAGAAGTGCTTTTCCCCTGGAGTCATTGAGATCCAGAATATCAAGGGTACTTTTTTCCTGGTCTAAGTGCCTTGTTCTTGACAAGTGTTAGCAGAGGCTGATGAGAGACTAGAGCCAAACCCTACAGAGACAAAACCCATGTTGCTGTGTTTCCTTGCCAACCAGCAACCATTCACGCTATTCTGAGCCTAGTTTTATGGATCAGTGGCTGTCACATGCAGATGTGCTGGGTGATGAACAGGGATCTCCCTGCAATGCTGAGCCATTGGGTGCCTGTCTGCAGAGCTCTGCAGCTGCTGACTGCAGCTTCCAGTGCTCTTCGGTTGTCTCTGTACCCGTAAGAGTGGGCAGTGAGCTTGCTTTTTCTGGCAGCTGAGTGTGGAGAAGACTTCTTGTGTCCTGCCCAGGGGTACATACAAGCTTTGTCTTTGGGCTGGAGCTGTTCAAGAAGACCAGTTCTGTCAGTTTGGAGTTTCATGTCGGGGTTGTGCTAACTCTTTATATTGGTGGCTTCCCTGCCTTTGCTGATGGGGGGAATGCATGTTTGAGGGATAAGCACCTGCTGTGACCACAAGGCATCCATCTGCTGCAGGCGCCCATCTCGTTTAATCTATTCCCCTTTAGGAAAAAAGGTGGCGAGAGTAGCCAATGCACGATTGGACACATTCAGCAGAGAAGTTTTTCGCCACGAGGGTCTGAAAAACCTTGTGCGCCTGGCAAGAGTACGAAACCATTACATCTGTAAGTGCCCTGCTTTCCGCAGAACACAGAGCCCTGCTGTGGTTGCGCAAACAAGCAGAGACTGGCCAGTGGGTATAGCTAGGTCCCTGTCCCCCGCCTTTACCCCCATGGCACCAGCATTCATACATTCATATTCCAGTGGGTAACTGCTGAGATCGTGGCTTGGTGTTGCTTTGGGATTCGATGTGTTTGTGCTTCCTGGTGGCAAATGTACCCTCTTCTCCTCTGCATGTGAAGATCTGGCTTGTCAGAAGCGTGGTGTAAGGGAAGACAAGGGACAGACATGCTGGAGCCAGGTATAGCTGAAGCTGCCCAGGGGCTGTGCTGACTTGTGTCTCTGTGCAGTTTCAGTGGAGTCAACTGGTATCTTGCCTCCAGATGTGCTGGTGAGCGAAGCCATCAAGATCCTGATGGGAAAGTGTCAGCGTTTCCTGAATGAGCTGGACTCTGTGCCTATGGAGTGACCAGGCTGTAGCTGGGAAGCATATCCCTGCACTGCTGTTCTGGGCTTCCTGCATCTGCTTGCAGGGGCAATTCCTCTTCCATAGGTGAGGGGTTTGAGATGGGCTTGTTAAGAGTCCTATGACCATCTCTTTGAATTAGTTTTCTGTTGGTCATGAGCCTCAGTGAGGAGATGCACTAAAATAAAGGCTTTTCTTTACAGCTGTCCCCTGTGCTGTTCACCTTTGTTGAGACCTGCTGCCACTTTCTTTTCTGTGTATTAGCGTCTCAAGATGAGTAATAGCATTTATTTTAGACTGTGTGCAGTATGTGAAGAGGACGGGTATGACAGTGGAGTAAAGCACTTTGCAGCAGGTCAGTGAGCGTTAACAAGTGCAGGGCTGTTTCTCAGGTGTCTCAAACCAGCTCGGGGGTAGTTAATGTGGCAGATAAAAGGCTGCACTGTTGGAGGGCTGGGATACCTCTCCTATGAAGAAAGACAGAGAGTTGTAGTTCTTCAGCCTGGAGAAGAGAAGGTTCTGGGGAGACCTTATTGTAGCCTTTCAATATATAAAGGGTTCCTGGAGAAAGACATTTTACCAGGGCTTGTAGTGACAGGACAAGGGGCAATGGTTTTAAACTGGAAGAGGGCAGGCTTGTCTTCAGTGATGGCTGTCGGAACAAGGGTGGGGAGGTGCACTGGCCATTCCTCATTGTGCACTGTTGTGTGCAGAATCACGATTCTGTGATTCTGTGTGTCTGGCAGCGCTCAGCTCCCTGCACCTACTCCCATGGCGTGTTTATTGCAAACCTTGTGTATTAGCAGAGCGTTCAAAATGTCCTGATACTGTTATTTGTGGGCTGCTCTTTTTTTTTTTTTTTTCTCTTTTGGGGGAGGAGGAAAAGTATGTCCAATCTAAATTGGACACAAGATTTCTTACAGTGAGGCTGGTGGTGAGGCACCGAACACATTTCCCAGAGCAGCTGTGGATGCTCCATCTCTGGAAGTGTTGAAGGCCAGTTTGGATGGGGCTGTGAGTAACCTGATCTAGTGACAGATGTCCCTGCCCTTGGCAGAGGGGCTGGACAAGATGGTCTTTGGCAGTCCCTTCCAGCCCAAATGATTCTATGATACAGTACCGGTCTTCTCTGTGCAAAGGTGGGGCTTAAAAACATGCTCTGTGAGGACTGACTGTCCTTTCTGAAAGCATTTCTTCCCAGGTATTCAATTTGACTACTCCGTTTTCCCTTTCAGTGACTGTACTTGGCGCTGATCTTGAAACAGAAGTGGATGGTGGAGGGCAAGTGCCAGTCAAAGGCCTGTCTCCACCCAGGGAGGACTTGCAAGTTAGTCTCAGTGGTCAGCACTACTGTTGGTCAGCACTGGGTAGGTCTTGGCTTGTGAAAGTCTCTCTTGACAAGCTGAAGAAGGAACTGGAACTTCAGAGAATGGTGGGGAGTACCGGTGTGTCCCAGTTACTTAAGTCAATCCTCACCAGAGTGCTAGAACTTAGCATAACAAATTGTACTTTTCCTCTACCTGTTTACATTGTAAGTAACTGTTTCCCAGTGAAACATCCTTACAGATGTGAGGGTGGATACGCTGTAGGGAAGCGGTACACTTGGCATCCTGCCTACAGTCGCACCCTGTCCCATGTCCCTGTACTGCGCTGCATACTCAAGCCCTGCTCCCAGATTTCTTTCAAGACAGCTGATAATTGGTTGCTGGGCAAACTGGCTGCTTCCCTCTCAGGGCTGCCAGTGTTTCACAGCTGTGCTTGCTGACTGTGGCACCTTATCTTCTTTCAGCAGGTGGACATGCAGTGACCATGGCTGCTGAACCCATCCCACAGGGGTCTCCTTCATCCCCTTACCCTTAGAAGGGAGTGTTGGCAACCCAAGTCCTGTACTCAGCCTCCTGGTTTAGAGCTCCTAACAGCCTTAGCCAAGAGACCTCCTCAGGGCTTTCTGCTTGCTTGAAACTTAAGACAGCTCAGCTGCGCGGTACCTGCCTCATGTATGAGGAACACAGGGTGCAGTCCCAGTGCTAGCGTAACCACAGAAAAGTTCCATTCCATCTGGACTGTGGCTAGCTCCTGATCAATACCATTTAGGCGTTAATCCGAGTTGAAAAACAGTGATTTCTAGCTGGATCCTTTCAGTTAAGCAAAAGCAAGCTTCCAGGCTGAGCTAGATTACAGCTGGGACCTTGGAAAAAAGGTTTTTGTAACAAAAACTTATGTTGATGTTGCTCAGGCCCACCTCTTTGAGGGCTTCTTTTGTTGTAAGAGCCCTTTCATACAGCCTTCATCGGGTGAGGGGATGGACCAACGGCGGTAGCTACATCACCTTCCTCTGTTACTGGAAAGGTCAGCTGAGAGTTTTGGCTAAACTACAGTTCCATCACAAGACACTGCTCCACCCAGCAATAGCTACGGTTGGGCCTGGAGGCTACTTCAGTAGCATCTGCACCTTCCTGAGCTATTGCTTTCCTCATTTCCCGTACTGTTTATGGGACATACCCTGGAACTGTGGAATTAACATAAACCAGCTGTGAGTGACATATAAATACTTTACAATGCAATTTCCCCCTTGCCTTCTAATTTCATCATGTAGCCTGGAAGGGTTCATCCCCTCCCTGATAGCTTCTGTTGACTACCAGCAAAGGTGCTCCCTTTCTGGTAGCTGGAATAAGGAGTGCTGACCGTCCTTAGGAGAGCAGTCTGGGCAGAGCAGAGGCCTCAGATCTTACTGAAACACATCAAATAATAAAAATGAAACATGACGCTACATGTATGAAACTGGAATAGCTTTACTGACATTCAGAGGTGTAACACAACCAGTTCAGAAACAGCTTCGGATTTAAACATTCCTACAAAAAAGGTTCTAAAAACCATTTTAAAAATCCCCTTTGTGTCTAGCATGAAGTCACAGAATGTTAAAAATACCACAACACAATAAATACACCCAGCCTTTGCTAGAGCCAGGAGCCGTGTTAGCTCAGAGGTTAGAAAAGTTTGAGGCCAGGAGGAAAGTGGAGGGTACTGGTGGAACAGCAGGGGCAAGATGGTGAGTGGATTCCCAAGGCCTGCTCTTCCTTCCTGTCCTCCCAACCCCAGCTTGTCTGTCCAAGTGGAGACACCTTCTCCACCTGCCACAGTTTACTACTTGTTCTGTCTCCTCCATGCCAGCTACCTCTGGACAGATCCTCCCAGCTCCTGTGCTAATGTTTGGATAGATCGAGTGAACATCTGTCACATAAGAAGAACCAGCTTTGCAGGCTGGAGTGGCTTGATCGAGTCCCACCTCATCGAAAACCCAGTTTCTGACCCAGCTCCCCCCTGTAAACTGCAGCATAAACCCCACCCCTCCTGCCCCACCATGCGATTCTCCCAAGAAGTACTGGACTGGGTAAAAACACAGGCTACTATCACCTCCACAGCAACAGGGTGAGGAGATCCCTTTTGGTTTTGCAGGTGCTTCAGATATTGGTCCAGATTGTGTGTACCCTGCACTGGCCATGTTCTAGTCTACAGAGCATTGTAAAAAGAAATAATTAAAAAAAAAAAATTCATCTGTCCTGCTCCCCCTGAGAGATGTCCAAGAAAGGCTGGCACAAAGTAAAAGCCTTCCCTTTGGCTCTGGGTAGAACAAGCTGTATGATCATATATATACGTGTGATGGCGTCTGCCTCTTTCTAGAGAGCAGCTGCACCTTAGAAAGGCTGATCTCGAGGGAGATCCTAGAGCACTGCGAGGCTTCCTGGCACACCGCCCTCAGCCCAAGGCTTGGCATCCTGAAGGGCAACAGATTCATCAGAATGCCAGTCTGCTAGGGACAAGTGCTGACAGGCATGACAGGAGTGTCTGATGTGTTCCCCACAACGCCTGGCTGATAGCAACCCAGAGGAAGATCAGGGGAGCCCCCTTTCACATGGCATGCTACTCTGCCTCCTGTATTAATCCCAAACCCCAAGGGACAAAGAGGTGGAGCAAGAGTGACCAAAGGCTACAAGATGACCAGGCTCTACCCAGTGGAGCCTAAGGGCTCAGCTCCCACCTTGCAGAGAAGCAGAGCTCTAAAGATGTTCATCCAATGGAGGGGAAAAGGAATCAGGGAAAGCTTAATAGACTGGTTCAAATGCCACCGCAGGCCCCATCCCACTGTAGGGAGGAGAACGGGACAGGACCCGTAAGGGGCTTTATTCAGACAAATGCTTGTGGAGGCAATGACAAGGAGAATCTAATGTGCTTACTATGAGGAGAGACAAAATATAAGGTAGGGGAGGAGATGGTTGCAGCATCCCAGGCTCAGGGCTCAAAGAGTACAGTGAGGCCTTCTCCATCCTCATTTTCTAGCACGTCAGTCTCCAACGATGGCTTCACCTTTTTGAAGAGAGATGGGAGGTTCCGGATATGAACCTCCTTGCGGAACTGCTCTGCGAGGGGCTTCTGCAGAGGACAGACAGGCAGGCATCAGTTGTCATGGCCTTCATACTCCCACACTCAGCTCACAGGCAGACCCCAGATTCTGAGCAATCCCTAGGCCCTGACCACATGATTGCATTTTGGGGAATCTCAGGCCTGGTCCTTCTCAAGTGCCAGGGCATTGATGTAACCACCAGTGCACCAGCTCCCCAGCTTGTAATTGAATGCCACCAGGCTCCAATGCCACCATCTCACAAAAGCCCAGCACCCACCAGCAGCTTCGTTCACCCTTGTGCACGGTAACCCCTGCCTCTCACTGAGAAGTCACTGCTGGAGGGGCTGCTCAGCCTGCGCTGCCATCCCTGCCATACCTCCAAGTTGAAGTGAAACAGAACGAACACTGTGAGTATTCTGCAATAGCCTCCTGGCTGGGAAGGGGGGTTTGGGGAGAGGCAGGCAGGCTGGCCACCCCACCACTTCTGCAGGGTACAGGCATGAAATGAAACAAGTTCATTTTCCCCCAGGATGTTACCTACCCCAATGCAACCTGCGATGAGGCGCTTAAAATGATCCTTCCGGCGCTTGTCTGCCACCTTCTGCAGTGTTGGGTTGAGAAGCTTTGAGTCAAACTGCTCCAAAGAGTCCCTCTGGATGTCTGGGACCTGCTCCATCACTGCCTTCAGCTCAACGTAGCGAGGGCGCTGCAGGGAGAAGTACATTAACACAGCTCTGCTGGAGGAGCTGCCCTGCCCTCCTTTGGGGGCCACTGGCTCCTCTGCCCCTACCCAAGCAGGCATGGGATTTTGTTTTCCATCACTCCCCAGCCAACCTCACGTCTGGATAAAGAGCAGAATGTCTCACCAAGGCCTCGTAGATCTGGAAAGCCAGGTGGACAAGAGCAGCCATGCAGCCATCATGCTGCCCATGTATCTGTAAGCCCTTCAGCACGCTTGTGAAAAACCAAGACACGGCATCCGGCAGGAGGTTTCCTGGAAGCACCTGGGGAAGAGGCACTGTCAGCACAGAAGC
Organism: Eurystomus gularis; assembly: GCA_013400335.1. Classification (NCBI taxonomy): domain Eukaryota; kingdom Metazoa; phylum Chordata; class Aves; order Coraciiformes; family Coraciidae; genus Eurystomus; species Eurystomus gularis. The sequence goes on along the minus strand of VZZY01023176.1, from coordinate 108,452 downwards.
GGGATACTGACACATGACTGCCTTTCTGCAGCAGCTTGGTCTTCCCATGGGAGAAGGTGCCATGGGGTGAAGCAGCTATGCTGCTCGCTATACTCAGAGCTTCCTCTCCCAACTCTGCCAGAACATTAGTTCTTCTTCCCAGAGGTACCTGTTTTAGCAGCGGCCAGCAAAGCTGTGTTGTGGTTCTTTGGCAGGACAAAGTGTCCTTCCAGGAGAGGGATGTGTAGGCAGTGGTCAGCACTGCAGTGCAAACATCCTGAAAAGGAGTCAGAAGGAAACCAGTCAGAGGAACCATTTCCCACCTCCAGGGTTCAAACCTGAAGGGAGCCAAGAAGCAATCCAGGGACTTTGCAGGAGCTCCTCAGGTCTATCTTCTGAGAATCCTGTGTGCTGCTGCTTTTCCATATGAAGATGCTCAAAGGCACCCAGTGTGCACTATCATAGCCATGAGGAACAACATCAAGCAAAGCTCCCTTCATCTCTGGAAAGGCCCTGGAGCCCTCATGGACTCCCATCAGCTGCTACTTTCAAGTCACTGCAAAAGCTTCTGCAAAAGCTTCTGACACATGCGCAGGAGAGGAGTACAAGGTACCGGGACAAAGGCACTCTCCACAGTGGGTTGGGTTAACACTGTAGCTCCTGTACCAGCTCTGGCAGATTTTACAGAAAAAGAAAGAGCTTCTGGGTGAAGTTCTTCCTAGTGAAGGCTGGAGCCCAGGATGGAGGCAGAGCCAGGGAGCACCTTGTGGGGCTCGATGCCCAGGGCCTTGCCTGCAGAAGGGCTGAAACTCTGTAGCTACATGTTATACTGGATCCCAACCCCCATTCGCTCTGTGGCTTCTGCAACCATTACCAAGGCCCTTAAAAACACGTGTGTTCCCAAGAGAAGATTCTCACACAGGGGAATGTACCAGCAGCCTAGATCCCTGTAGCAGCATCTGGCTGCACCACAGACAAGCGTGACAAAGTACAGAGAAAGGACGGCGGGAGTTGGAGCATGCACTCTTACCTCTTGCTTCATCAGACACTTGCCGAGCTCGGTGAGCTCTGCGCTGGCAGGGGGAGTCACCTCTGTGGCCATCGCCTCATCATCTGCAGAGCAGAGAAAAAGCAGCACTGTGAACACGGCCTCCCAAGGACGGAGGGAGACACAGGGAGGGCACAGTGAGAATGAAGCTGGGAGCCAGGAGACAGCACACAGAATCTGTGTGGTGGCACAGCCTGCCAGAACATCTCCCTCCAAGTAGAAAGCACACACCCTGTGGGGCAGGAAGGGCACCCAACTAGATACTTTCAGCTCTCAGGAAGACCGTACAAATTCTCCTCTTCTCCTCAACCCTCTTCTTGGTACTTTAAGAATCAGCTGCTCCAATATGCTACTTGTGAACCCTACAGCACACTTGTTCCTAGGCTAGACTGGGTTCTTCTGTGGCCCCCAGACACACTGGGCAGGACAGAGCTGCAGGCTGCTTTCCAAACCTAATACCCCTCACAGAAATTCCAGCAACAGGCCAGCCTCCCCCTCAAGAAATGGGAAAAGTTCTTGTATACAAGAGCAGGAAAAGCATTTACTCACCATCTGCATCAACAGCAGCAGTAGTGTTATGCTCAACACCTTTCTTGGAAACACAGCAAACAGCTGCAAAAACAGTCAGGTCAGAGGAGCAGAGGAGGGAAGATGCTACTTCAGAACATGCAGATTATCCTACAGACTGTGATGGACTCACATCTGCTTCAAGCTCCCCCAGCTCTTACACAGTATCTGAAGAATCTGAAAGCCCAGTATAAAAGCCAAATCCTGCACTAGCTGGAAGGCTGTAACAACCCCACCCACAACATCCTCCCACCGTGGAACCTGCTGCAACGGTGGCTGCTTCAGACTACTGAGAACCAGGAATGTGCAAAACCATCTGGAAGCCTGTATCCTAAGAAGAACACCACCTTCAGGCAACAAGGCCAATCAAGAAAGGAGATCGAAGGTTGAGGCTCTGTAAACTGTATACTGAGGCAATTTTCCCAGCCTCTCTGCTCTAAGCAATACAAAAACAGGACGCTGGAGAAGGGGAAAACAAAGACGGGAGATTGCTTTGGGGAGGTACTCTTCCCTTCCCTCTGGCTAGAGACATGGCAATTGCCAGGAATAAAACTCCTCTACACTCAGGTTGTCCACAAACTGATGTTCCATACTGGGCTCAGAAACAGAGAACCCAGATTCCAGAGGAGCACTGGACTCCTCCAGGAACAGTGCCAAAAACATGGAACCCTAAATGTTAACAAAACCAAAGGAAGAAACTCTTCTGGAGAAGAAAGTTGAAAGTTTTAGCTAGGATTTTGGCAGGGTTAACTGTCTTGCACCTGGCTTCTAAGGATTATGTTAAATACTACTGGCCGTTATAGTTCAGTTTTACTGCACACTGGAAGTTCCTGTTGCCCTCCCAAAGGCAAACTTCCCAAATTTCCCAGGGGACCTAGCCTGATTTCACTTACTGATGAGATCCATGACTTCTCGGGTCAGCAGCCTGACCAGCTGTTCCTCAAGCATCTCCTGAGATTCAGGGTTCTCATCTGCAGCTTCATCCTCACTGAGGAGAACAAGTTTTAGTGTGAAGGGAGCCAATGTCTTAAAGTATCCCCTCTGCCCAAGCACAGGGAATGAGTCACCATCAAGGTCAACAGAGCATTTTCCAGCCTTGTGCTGGCAGGGCTGTTCCCTGGGCAAAGGGCCACGTAGAAGACCAAAGCTCCAACCCACTCCCCATTTCTCCTCACATCAAGGGGTGAAAGCTTACCAGAGCATGCTTCGCTGGTTGATCACCTGCCATTTCTGAGACAACCTCTGTTCAAGACAAAAGGGAAGATTCAATACCTTCCTAAGGAGCTATGCTGGACGCATTGCAAAGAGGCCCAAGTGACAGCTGCCAATAGAAGCACAGCTCCTGTGCCAAGCCCCATTTTGAACGGGACGAGAACTGCTGCCAGCTGTGCTGAGAATGCTGTGAATGTACTGGTTGTAACAATCTGAGGGAGCTGTCAGGAAAATGCGAAGACACAAGCAAAAACACCCCCACAAAAATTCTCAGGGCTGAAGGTTGAGGAGCTAATATCGACAGGTTTGAATTCACAGCAAGGGGTGCTGTGCTGTGCAAAAAGCACCTCAAAAGCCCCCTCCTAAACAGCATCAAAGTCATTAAGAATCAAGGCTCTGCTCTTGTCTCTGCTGGCTTTGGAAACACAGATGTTCTCACACATTGCTGCCAGCGGCTACAAGGAGTCAGGGCTGCCAAGAACAGGCATCGAGCAACCTGTTTTCTTACCATGTGCAGATAGGTAAAGAGTGGTCCCAGCATAGGGCAGACGAGGGTTTCGTAGTATTCTGAAGGGCAGGAGAGTACCAAGGGCTTCACAAACACCCCTGCACAGACCAGTTAAGGAAGAGATCCAGCACACAGGGCCAGCTGCCAGGGAGACGAGACTGCAGCACACCACCCAAACCAACCCATTACACTGGGAGGCCATGTGACAGATGCCTCAATGCCCATTTTCTCACAGCCCTGAAGTGGCATGTCTATACAGCAAGAGCATGAGCTATTCGGTCTCCTCCCCTGGCAGTTCAGCTGAGGTCCTTATTACCCATTTCCTAGCTGTGAGACTGAATGTCCAGCCCTGGAAAGTGCGTTGGAAACCCCAGGTGGTCTCCCACACAAGCATGAAGTCTAGTCAGACACCTTACTGCCAAGCTCCTACACTATTCAAGGCCCCTTGCCACCCAGAAGGCACCATCCACCTCTCATGGTGCCTCCAGGACCACACAAATCCTTGTGCATTTATTCTCTGACCCCATGCACTGCTGTTCCTGCTCGTGCCCCCCCAGGCTCACACCTCATGTACACCAGGTGTAGCCCTGTTTGTTTACCTCTTCAACCACCCTTTTTTGGCTTGGCCAAGCTGAAAAATAATGCAGGTTTTCAATTTATGTGTTCAAAGCCTCCCTGGTTGGCCTGAGACAGTGACAAAAGGATATGGAGCATGGGACGCAGTCTGTAATCAGGAATGTTGTTGAGGTTGTTGAAAGCTGAGCTGAGGAGCTGGGTGGCAAGACCCTCAACGGTGTAGAAATCCTGCTGCATGGAGGGGCCTGCATTTCCCAGGATGTGGAAACTTCAACAAAAAAGTTAGTTATGAGTCTGCTAGGTAAAAGGTACCACGCCTCTGGCCTGCAAAGGTTACAAGTACTATCATCTTGAGATATGCTAGTTGCCATTTTCTTAAACAAATACTAGAAAGGAATTTTAGCACAGTAACTCCTTTTTTCCTGCATACCTGCAGGAAAATGCTTAAGCATTTAAGCACTAAAATGCACTTTTAAGTGCTGATGGATCCCAACACATGATTAGAAGTGGCAGAGAGACAAACCAGGTCAGGATATCAGGTAAGTGCTCCAATCTGACTACTTAACTGCAGGAAAAGCTAAAAACAGATTTATATTTTGAGGTACTTTTCCCAGCAACTCTGTTCCATGTGTACACCATAGGTTACAACCACCAAGTTGTTGTAGGTCACCACTGCAGCTCATACTTGGGATATTACAGGATACATCTCACATGAAGAGTCTAACTCTAGAAGTCAGCATGCAGCAATAGCCTACTGCTGCAGCTGTGCAACGTTGGATTGCGCGGGGGATATCTGGTGCTCTTACCAGTTGTCGTAGAGGGTACAAAAGAAGCCCTGCATCCTTTCTAAGACTGTTTTGTAAACAGGAGAGTCATAAAGCTCCAGCAGAGGCTGAGGGAGACCTGTGGGAAAAAATAAGCTTCAGCTACATTAATGAGACAGAACAGTGCACCTTCACAACATGCTGGGCGGGCCCTGGCCAGCTTGACGGAAGTGAAGGAAGCACTTGGCAAGATCAATGTGCAGCCAGATAGGAAGAGGTGCAGCAACCTTGGGGCAGAACCTCTGCTCAGAGGTCAGCCAAGTTCTGCCAGTTTACTGAGGGAGCACTCAATCCCCTCATCCAGGTCATCGATAAAGATATTAAACAAGACCAGCTCAGAACTGAGCCCTGGGGGACCCCACTTATGACTGGCCACCAACTGGATTTAACTCTGTTCACCACAACCCTCTGGGCTTGGCCATCCAGACAGTTTCTAACCCAGCGAAGAGTCCACCTGTCTATGCCGTGAGCTGCCAGCTTGTTCAACAGGATGCTGTGGGAGACAGTGTCAAATGCCTTACTGAAGTCCAGGCAGACAACATCAACTGCCTTGCCCTCATCCACTAGGGTCATCTGGTCACAAAAGGGGATCAGGTTGGTCAAATAGGACCTGCCCTTTGTGAACCCATGCTGGCTAGGCCTGATCCCCCTGCTGTCCCGCATTTGCTGTGTGAGTGCATCCAAGATGAACCTCTCCATAATCTTCCCCAGTACTGAGGTCAGGTTGGCAGGCCTGTAGTTCCCCAGATCCCCCTTCCTGCCCTTCTTGTAGATAGGTGTCACATCAGCAAGTTTCCAGTCACCCGGGACCTCCTCTGTTGATCAGGATTGCTGATAAATGATGTAGAGCGGCTTGGCAAGTTCCTCTGCCAGCTCCCTCAGCACTCTCAACAGGTCTCTGCACCAGCACTCATGGTTCCTGCTGAGCACTAATTGTGCTCAAAGGCAGACAATTACAGTACCCTCAGTCTCTCCAGCCTGACATGCCATGTTGCAGAGACCACCACACGGCTGGGATAAGCAGTTTGGTAGGGTACCCTTCAATTCATGCAGAAGAAAATAATTTGTCTGAGACCAGTAACTGAAATTAACTTCATTTCAGCAGATTCAAATCCTAGCTGAGCTGTGAATACTAGGAAGAAGCTGGCCCTCCAGCCTCGTCACTTCCACTGCTATTAAGGCACCACTACCTCAAACACCTCTGTCAATCTGCCCACACATTCCTCCCAAAGAGAAGCCACCTTACCTAGGATGGCATTCTTCTCCACCTCCAACATGTCTAAGGCCTTTGCAAATGTTTCGCCCAGCCTCGCCACCATCTCTGGCATGTAGAGATTGTTGTGAGTCCTGAAACAGAAGAGCACTTGGTTTATACTCATGTGGCTCAATCCCTTTTGCCCTTGACAGTGGGATCCTCTCCTTCAGCTTGTGAACAGCTCCTCTGAAGCAGATGATGAGGAAGGTGAGACCAAGCACGTATGCATGGGATCCCCCTTCCCCACCTGCAAGAATATAGGGGAATCTGATCCGACAGAGACATGGAGTGACTCCACCTCATGTCCTGAACCTCCTGGCTGCCCCTTCCACTTATTTCAGTTCACCCCACCCCTTGCAAGCACTGGCAGTAAAAACTCCCTGCAATTCTCCAGCTGATGGTGGCAACAGCTTATTAGCTTGGCCACAGGGATCAGAGAATGTATTTTAAAAACTGAGAAGACATGGATTCTGTAATCTCAAAAGATCTTCTGCACCTAAGGTCCCTGCGGAGGGACGGGCTGTTTCAGCTCCAAAATACACACACTGCCCCCAGGGATGGGTCACAGTCCCCAGAACAGCAGGTGGCATTGGAGTGACTCTTGGGAGAACATCAGTCCGATCAGATGTTACTCGTGGCAGACACGTGCCCCCTGGAAAACACATCCAGCTGGGAACAACTCCGCATCATCAGCAGGTGGCCAGGGTCAGCTCTACATGAGGAACACCAATTCAGCCACGGGTGGCTGGTTCTTGCCATCCAGGCCAAAATGGGTCCCCTTTTAGCCAGGGTACTGACGCTCAGAGCTGGACTTGGCAGGGGGTGTCTCTCTCACCTACCTCTCTCCTTTGAGACCTCAGACCTCCACTCTGGGTGTCGCCAGCTGCACACAGCACAAATCCTGCAGCCTCCTCCAAAACTGCAATGCCATTGTACCTGCTGCTAGAGGTGATCAAGGGCAACTCAGTATCTCCCCCTAGAGCAGCATTTCCCAAAGCAGGGGGGTACATGGGAATGGCTGGGGAAAAGGAGTGTGGACAGACCTCAGTATGTTCTCCAGAGTCTCAGCTTTCACTCATGTCTTAACGTTTTGGTTTGGGTTTTTTTTTTTTTTAAGATCCATGTTCACAATCTGGCAACCTCGATGCAGTGATGTCTGCCTGAGTTTGCAGAGAGCCTGAGTTAGCTCTGAAACAGCAACTATCCCATTTCTCTCTGCAAATGTGAAATACTTCCCTGCTCACTGCATGTGAGGAAGGCAAGTATGTAAGTTTGTAAGAAAGAGCTCCACAAATGGCTTCTCATACTCTCATTCTGGGCTGGATCTAACACCAAGCAACAGGCCTCAAAGGGGCACAAGCTGGATTTACTTTCCCAAGAGGGGCCAGAGAACAGCCCAGCCTCCACAAAAGTTTGCATAATGTTGTTCCGCTGACTCAAAAAACGTGTGCACTTCTGCTTGAGGCTATCCTGAAACCTAGCTACTAAAATAATCTCCTCTTGTATGTCTCCTGCCTGCTCCATGCCAGCGTTGGCTTTGCATCATGCTGGGCAGAAGGGCAGTGGGGCAAATGCAAGGCCTGTAGAATTGTGATGGTCAACCTTAAAATCCCACTGCTCTGACCCCAGCAGGATGGGCCTGAACTGTGGTCATGGTCGATAGTTGTTTCAGAGTCCTTGAAGCATTTCCTCAAGTTTGATGGTTGAGAGGGCAGATGTTCACTCACAGGTCGATCTCCCTTAGTTAATACGTTAGCAAGGTCCTAGTGGTGACGGATAGAAAATGGCTAATCAGCTGCTCCCCATGGGAGTTAAAGTTTCCAACAGAAAGCTCATACATGGTGAAAATGTAGCCCCTAGGCACGTTCTACCTGAGACTCTCAGCAGGGAGCAGCCCTCCTGGGCATCCCACACACAGGAGGAACAGGTAAAAGCAAAATTCAGGAGACATTTATGCTTTAGAAAAGACAAGCAAAGGATATGGCAGAACTTGGGAGATTTTCAGTGATAGTCACAGCTCTGCTGAAAAGAGTGTCTGATGCCTAGAGAGATGGGCTTGAAGGCCAGAAGATGAGTCCTTTAGGACAGTCCATGCTTGAAGAATCTTTATCCAAAGCTCGAGCCATCTACAATGAATGCCTACAGCATCCATGCCTATCCAACAATTCACCAGCATTAATGCCTTGGTAACGTCAATATCTCATCAAGAGGAGTTCCAAAAAAGCCTTTGTCTATGCAAAGCATTTGCTGAGCCCGACCAGTCTGTCTGTAACAAAACATGAGCAAATCCCAGCACAATAAAGGTGCTGCACCAATCAGTTCATGCAGCTACTGACACAAGAAACGTGCCTTTATCTAAAGGTGGCTGAAGATAATTATTTGGGTTTAAATTCAAAAAATAAAAATTTAAGCCAGAAGCTAGAAAGCACCCAGATGAAACAAGATACCACAGAGGACAGGAGAATCACAGCTCAAAAAGCTGCAAGCAGTGATTAACAAAGCAACCTCAAAATAATTCAGTAAACACAGCTACCAAGACAGAGACAAATATGAGTCGGCACAGAAAGATGCCACTCAAAACTACCTTATTTGTCCTTGTTACCTCACCTCCCTCTCATTCCTTGAGGCTCTTTGGTCTCATCCACGATGTACCTTCAGGCTACTTACCCTGACAAAGACTCAACTGCTTAACAACTTTCATTGCTTCTGTCTGCAGACACAGCAGAAGAATACCATACAATATCCAGAGAGCAGAAGACCCAACTGCTCAGCCCACAAAACACCTTTTTTTTTTTTCCCATACTGGTGCCTGACTAGTGCTCAGGAGGATCTGTGCTGCTACTTGCAGATCTGCTCACACAGTAACCAACACAATCTGTGACAACTTCCACACCTGCTTCCTGCACAAGCACATGAGCAACACTGGAGCTTGCTTATCCCCACAGAGAGCTGCCTAATGTCACAGAGCTAAGAGAAGCATCCATCCCCAAGCAATAATGCAACTCTGTTCCTGAAGGCATCCTCAATGTGGGCAGCTTTCCTGCCAGCCAGCCTTCCTCAGATCTCTGTTCTTCCTGCTTGCCGACAGGCTGCTACAGATTCCATATTCTCTTATGTAACCCATATTGAAGAGAGCCTGCGGAAGCAGTACATAGGAAAGACACTCAAAGCCAGCAAAAAAAACCACACCAGAAGCTCCACATCACAAGTTCCAACTTCCCCAGAAAGACATAAGCATCACCAACATTTGCACTGAACAACTACGAGCTTGCAGTTGTCACACAAAGGCCTCTACATCCAGCAGCAGCTAGGAAAGGCATGAGGTGGAGGATCTACTGCTCTTGACATATTTGTTGGTCCTTGTTGGAGCATCCAGCCTTAAGAAAAGCCTGGATACCTCTGAGTGAAGTACAGGCTACTCCATGTATGTTACGCTCAGAAAATATTTCGGTCTGCAGGGGAGAAACTTGAACAACACAGATGCATTATCTCAAAAGCCAGCCAGCGACCATCTTCCTTTACATAGATGGGGAAGCTCTGGCAATAAAGCACAGCTCATGCGTTTTCCTGGAGGTGGTAAAAGCGCACACACAAAATCTCTGCTTCTCTACAGGGAGTTTGACAAGATTGCTAAGCTTGTTGTAACAAGGATCCCAAGTGTTTTTAATAATGCAGAAATTCTGGCAGTAGCAGTGATGGCACAAGCAAAAGGTCTATCAGCTGCAGCCTGTTGAGAGCTTGGGCACAGGTTTAGTTGGTCTCCCACAATATGGAACATGTTCCAGGCTCTGGCAGAAACAGCATGAGTCTACCTCTACTCTACCCAGCCTCTCCCAACAGCTCATCAATAGGATGCTCATCCTTGCAGGATAAAAGGCAAAAACAGTTCAAGCACAACTCTGCAGCCGTAACAAGATGGTTCAAGCCTGTTCACTGGCCAAAGTACCACGTGCTGTGCCACACAGAGCTTTGTGATGAGATGCACAGCTAGGGTAGGTCAAGACAGCACGTGCACTGCAGAGTGCTGAGCTCGGTGACTACCAAACATACCTGACTAGACAGTGCTCGAGTAATAGGGCCCCTTTCCTCACAGACCTGGGAACTGAAACATCTAAGTGGATCTGAAAATGCTCTTTTCCAACAAGCTCCTGCCAAGGACAGAACCCCAAGTTTTCTGAGTACATAACATGTAGCGTTATGTCACAAAATTGCCCCATAAGCCTGGCAAAATCCCAGTGTCAGCAGTTACGCCGAGACAGATTCCTCTTTTACAATTCTGGGAACTGTGTTATTCAGGATTCCCCTTTTCTGCCTTCTCTTACTCCCTCCTCTGGCTGCCCCAGACATAACACACCACCAGTGAGGTACAGAGAGGCACTGCAAGGTAGCAACAGCCTGAGAGTATGCATCCTCTGATTTCAACAGCAGACAGTGCTTCAGGAGGCTGGTGTTCGTGTTCAGCAAAACCAGCTTAATTTAACACCGAAGAGAGAACAACGCAAACACGATGCGATGAGAGCTGGGACTGCCCTGGTGGTGACTGGAGAGGTGGCCTTGTAGGGGCTGAGGGCAGAGCAGAGATGTTAGTCGAGAAACGATTAACTGGGTGGCATATTTACAGCAGTGGAAGTGGGGCAAGCAACCCCAGCCCAAGCTCCCATTGGCTTTAATGGATTCTCGTAGGCCAGGCCAATGAACATTCAGAAGGCTCTAGTTTCCCCAGTGCCATTCCCCACTGTGAACAGTCAGGAACAGTACTTGGGCACCTGCACCAGCCTGTGTTCCCGCTGGCATCACTGGGAGAACATGCTCCAAGCATTCAGTGTATTTAACACAGTTTGGCTTTCACAGATTCTTAAGTCAAATAAAATGATTTCAAGTCAACTTGACCCACCTTATAAGAGCAAGTAAATTGTCAAGAAGCTTCAGGACCTGCTCAGCACATGGATTACGGTAGATTGGAGTTCCACTGGGCATGTATCCCAGCAAGAATCCTCCAGCTTTTGCCTCTTCAGTAGCAGCAGGCCAACGAGCTCGTTTGACAACTCCCAGAATGGTGTACACACAAAAGCTTATCTGTAGCAAAAGATGCAGAGAGAATGTATTAGCCAGATCATAACCCAAATAAGTAGGTTTTCAGCGAAACCTACCATCATCCCATCTCAAAGGGAATGCTCTACAGTGAGCCTAATCTGGTGATGGGGACAAACTCTGGTGGCTTTGCTGCCAAGAAAATGCAGCAAATGATCATGCTATGCTGCACTATCTTCAGTGACCCTTGGCCATGGCAGGATGGCCTAAGAACTCGCAATTAGACAAAGCATCAACGCATACGGTCTCATGCGTATGCAAGCAACCAGGTAGATTGCCCTCTAAAAGGAAGGGTCTACTCCATCAGTTCCTGATCTCCTTTATGTACTGGGACAGATGTAGAGATCTGTGATGACACAGTGGTCAAACTGCGTTAGCCTCAAATCACAAGCACAGCTCTGTGGACTGCATTTCAGTGCTTTCTACAGACCTAAAGATAGCAACTCCATTTGCAGTCTGTCCAAGAAGCGAAGGCATTTCACTAACAACTCAAACACCACAAATCTCCTTGGATGAATTTTAATTATATTCCATTGCAGTCTCAGCATCCTTTCCACACTGCCTGGCTCAAGAAGCACAATTCAGTGCACTGCATTTCCAAAAATCATGTAAACCATTTGGTTCTCCAAAACCAAACGCTGCTACACAAAGAGTAGGGAATTGTGTGCTTCACTTTGCTGAACAATCTGGCTTTGCATGGCCCACATGCTCATTACAATAGCTTAAAGAAGCAAAAGCCAGCCTGTTATTCTGCAATCTGAAAAACCTACTGATCCGTACCCTAATGAAGTAGATGATCAGGAGAGATCTTGTGTGTAACCACAACAGAAATGAGGGATGGAAGGAGGCAAGTCCCATCTTGCTAAGGATTACACCTCTCCTGGTAATGATACTCACTCTAGAACGGTTCAGGCCGCTAGGATCTTCCATGACTGGATCGGCAATTTTGTTGTCTGCACCCACATAGGAGATGAAGGCTTCAGGATCTGAGAGGACTCTGGCAGCAGCAAAAGACAGCAAAGAGAATTACTGTTTAACCCAGGGAATTTGAGCAGAGTTTTGCACTGGCAATAAACATCTTAAAAATTACAGAGCTGGCTAGAGAGACTAGCTAATGCTCCATGCTGTACATGGGAACATGATAAAAAGCACCAGAGATGTGCACTTGCCAAATATCTCCAGTACTCTTGGGCCATGGGGACCTAAAACCTTTGAATCACTTCTGAAGACATCTCTGCTGCGAAAACTCTTGTGCATGCCCAGTTGCCCAGGGCTGCAGGACACCTCAGCTTTAGGAAGGAGAGCTCAGCTTCCTAGTTTCTCCTGGAGATGAGCAATATTTCTTATTTTCTGCAAAGGCTTTGAGCATGCCAGGAAGTGTTCCTCTATCACCTTAGACAACTCTTACCCAGCAATTTTCAACAAACAGCATTAGACTCAGTTGGCAGTTTCTGAGCTGAGGAGAGCTACTACCACAATGACTGCCCAGAGCACAGGAGGTCATGAAGCACTCCACCACCCTCATGTGGTTTGTGCATTCCCTTACTGGGCATGACATCACCTCTGCCACATCTCCAGCCCAAAGCTCAGAAAAACAATCTGTACCTCTGCATCTCTGGGGAGAGCCATAAGCCAGCAACAGGAGCCATGAGCTCCTCCAGGAAAGCTTTCTGTCGCTCATAGTCCTTGAACTGGTTGCTGATGAGAACAAGGGCCTCCATAAGTGCACACTTCTCCATCTGTGTCAGAAGTAGCTCATTGGAGAGCAGCTGCTTCACGTGGTTGTACAACGTCTCAAAGTTTGGCTAGAAAACACATTCAAGTGGAAGAGCGTCATGCATTTGGCGTGGAGGAGGGCCACTGGGGAAGGCAGACATGGAGTCTACACAGAGCAGCTGGAGAAGCATGTCTAAGCTACCTTTTCTCTACACAGTCATCTCCTCAGTGTCAAGTTTGTCTGTATGTTGAGTCTAAAACACCTTTGTTTAAACTAGCAATGCCCTGTGGTGCTCCCATACTCCTAGGGCCAGTCCACTCAAGCACCACTAAAGAAAGGAGTTCAGAGCCACGCATGTTGCATGCAGACTGCTGAGTTCAGCAAAAGCAAACAAAGCACTGGCTCATGGATTTTAAATGTGGTTTTGGTGTTTTGTTTTGTGGGTTGGGTTTTTGTTTGGTTGTTTGTTTTTTTTTTATAGTCTCCTCAAGGTAATCCAGAAAACAGACACTCTCCTCTTGCTCCTACAGATGAAAGTCTGGCGATTAGTCATTGCCAGCATCTCCAGCTAAAGAATCAACTGAGACCACCAAAAGTGACAAAATGAAATTCAGCAAAGATTCCCATAAAAGGGATCTAGTGCTGCTTGTATCCTCCTCATCAACCCTTGTGCATTTAACTCATCACCTTTTCATTTAACTCACCACTTTACAAGTCAACTCTTCAGGCAGATAATTTTTCAGGAGTGGTGGGGGAGGATTCTGGGGAGGGAAGGGAGGTGCAGGGAATAAAACACTTTGCCATTTGCAAAGCAGGAATGTTTCTTGGCAAAAAAACATAGGCTGTAGCCAAGGAAGCTGAAGATCCTGCAAAATCCAGCTGAAACTGAGGTAAGACTCCTCATAATGGGAGTTGAATTTACATACCAGGACAAGCTGAGGGTAATCCCGACACATCTTTATGATTGAGGAGCACGCATGCCTTCTCACATTCTTCACTGCTCGAGTTCTAGGAGCCTGGACAGACATAACAAACTTCAATGCAACAAAACGAAAGTTCAGACAAATGCAGGGCATCTTCAAGAGACAAATGCATTACATACAGTTTTCTGCACTACTGAGTACAGATCAAAGAAGAATTTCCACACCCCCCACCCCAAACAATCATGCAACAACCAAATTTCATCTGGAGCTGTAGCAAACTCAAGAAGCCCATGTTTGAACAAGCTATACTCCAAGAGTGCGGATGCCATGGATCTTACTCATTTTAAGACCCCAAGCACTCCCTAGGTAGCTGGAAGCTTTACAGCTACCTTTCACAGCCACGTGTACCAACTACTGAAGAATACCCACAGCTAATGAAGGGATTTCACTCTCAGGAAGGCCAACATAGATCAGGGGACTAAGCACGCTGGCCTTAGACCACCACTGTGGCCTTCTAAGTTTGTGAGCCAAAGCTTATTAGGCTACGTCAACCAAGAAGAGATCATAGAATCATTAAGGTTGGAAAAGGCCTCTAAGATCATCAAGTCCAACCATCAACCCGATCAGTTATATCATGACTTCCAAGCCCTTTCCAGGAGGGCCTTTAGAAGCCTACTACAGCACAGTCTCCAGAGCCAGCAGGTTCTCAAACAGAACATGATTTGAGCCAATTGTTACAGCTAATTAGTAGCTAACAATTCATATGTACCTTACTTTCTTCTATAACTTCAAAGGTAACTGAAGCAAACAGCTGTGAAAAAAAGAGGAAAAATAAAAAAAACTCACATCATTTGTTCATATCTAGCACCCGTGTATTTTGAACTCAAGGAACAGATCATAAGACTTCAGTGCAATTTCATTAAAGCAAATGAAGAACCCCTAAGTTCAAGATCAATCATCAGCACAACAAGGCTGATGTTGTGCTGTTGCAATAAAACATGGTGCTTACTGGCCCGAGCGTGCCACAATATTTGTGCTATTGGACATTGTTTCTTCTTGAAAAATACTCAGTCTCAGATTTTATCATTTTTAACATGAAGGATAGTCCTTGCCTGACAGTAATGCGAAGAGGATTAAATCCTGCAGTTTAGTACAAGGGCCTTGCACCACAAAAAGTCTACCTGATTTTAGCATGGTCTGAAAGTACCTACCTTGGAAAGAACTTGTGGTAGGTATTCTGGTCGGTAAGTGACAAATGGAAAGAGCGCAGAGACGTTGGTGAGCACACATGACAGGATGAGAGGATCCTTTGTTTCAAAATTAAGGACAAGCTGGAGGAGATCTATGCCATCATTCACTGGGATTTCCTACAAAGGCAGCAGAGGGAAAGAAGAAGGAAAGAAAAAAGGAGGCATCACTCAGTGCTCCAGCCTGTAGCACACATCCTACAATTCCTAGAGCTAGACCATAGAGCTGCTGCTATCATATCAGACTTCTCAGCTGAACACAGCTGTTCTCAAAGCAGGAAGAAAAGCAGTAGAAACCTCAGATTAGCTGTATGCACTTGCTGAGGACAGCAGTGTTGCCACTGTTGGCAGGGAAGTCCTGAGATGTCAATCTCAGGTCTGCACACTATTGCTTGTGCCTCCAGGAAAGGCAAATTTCCTTTCTCTCAGTTGGCTCCCAGTTCTCCTCTTGACAATGTCCAACAGATTCCATGCTTAACCAACCACATCAGCCAATATAATTATTTGACTATGATTAGAATTATGAACTGAAGCGCATGAGCAGCCTAATCTAATAAGAAAATCAAGTCAATCTACATCAGATTAAGAAAAAAATTGTCTGATTCACCTGCTGTTGAACAAAAAGCAGAGAGAAATTGCTTCTGATCTCCCAGAGATCGAAGTTCCCAGAGAACGAGTTTTTCTCATCCAGTTCAAAGTTTAAAAAACAAACAAAAAACCCAACCTAAAAAAAACCCCCAAACCTAATCAGGGGATAACTAAAAAGAAGAAATCTAGGAAATTTCCGCTTAAGCAGTCCTCTTCTCCTCTAGCAAGGTGCGACATCAAAGCACGCCCATGAGTCCTATGACTTCTCACAGCACAGCGTCCAGAACCAAGACGTGCCTGAAGGGTCACTGCTCCTCATGAGAATCACTCACCAAACAATCTGGGTTTTTTTGCATGGAGGTAACTGGTTACTACAAACTTTTCAAGGACAACATAGCTGAAAAACCCCACTCACGCGAACCCAAAACAAGCCAGAAGAGCATGCAAGAGCATCTGATACACATACGTCTTTATCCATGGTTCGAAACATCTGGCTGATGACACTCTCTGAGAAGAAGGTCATAGCATCCCACTGCACAAAGGATGGAGAGAAGATGGAGCAGAGACCTTCGCCTGTCTTAGCTGAAAGGAAGAGAACAGTGGAGCTCTCACCATGCTCCTCCCCACATACACAGCAGCAGACCGATAGCTCCCGTGCTACAAAACCTTAGCACTGAGCAGCATTTTCTTTCACAGCTCTCCCTGCAGATGCCTGGCAGGGATGCACCGGGAGCCGTTAACGTACTCCCATGTGATTTGCCTCATTCAAGTCAAGGGTCCTGAGACATCAGTCTGACCTTTGAGATACTACAGGGAGCAACACCAACAAATCACGGAAGGGAAAGGACTCAGCACCGCAGGCAAGACTACGCTTGGTGCGACTCTGCAGAGCACCAAGTGTCCTTCCTTCAAAGGAGGAAAGCAAACTGACTAACAGAGGGATTTGCCAGACAGGCAGAACATAATCAATATGCTACAGAGATAACAAGACCCAAATAATTGTAAAATTGTATCACAGGAATAGCTGCATCTGTTTTACAGAGAGATCTGGGGGAGGGGAAGGAGGAGCTAGAGGCTTTGTATTAGCTCTTCCATAGGTAGACTGCAAAGGGTTAAGTTTGGGGTGGGGTTGATTTGATTGTGCTTTCAAATTGCATAGACCTTAAAACCTAGTGCTGAGTCTTGGCTCCTTCATAAAAAAAAAAAAAGAAGGCAAAAAATTTCTTCTTGACTTGAATTAAAAAATAAATCCCACATTCCTATTTTTATTGTTTTTTTTCCAGGTAACTTACAGTTCATGGGTCCCGTATCAACAGGAGCTGTGAGCTGGTACTTCAGCCATTCACCGGCCATTTGGAAGCCAGTTCGAGGGTCCAGACGACAAGCCATCCTCATCACCTCTCCTTGCTGGGCTCGGAAAGCTGCAGTGAAAAAAATCAGACACCGTGCAACACGCTGATGCTGCAAATGCTCCTTTCCCCAAAGCTCACCCGCAGCTTTGCAGACCTGGGAATACTATGGACTGTTGCTCTGGCTATAGCTGTGTGATGAGCTCAGATACAAAGTCAGTAAACCAGGTGTAACAGGATGGGCCATTTCTGAAGCAATTTAAATGGACTAAAAAATGCTGGATTAACAGAAAAAGAAGTGCAATTAAAATGCAATATGAATTCTAAAAACCTATGCTAAACCCAGATTTCATTAAAAAAAAATTAAAATCGTCAACCTACACGTTTATTGCTTACAAAGCACCTTGAGATACTGAGATAGAAAAACAGCATTAGATACTTACCACTTCCTTCTGCTAAACACACTTTTTCTAGCTTATTCAACCTAACCCAGCTCAGATTCTAAGTTGACAAACTAATGCAAACTCAAAAAACCCCAAAGAAGCCTTATTAAAGAATTTAACTCCAAAATCCAGACTGAATGAGTCAAGACACAAACAGAAGCTGCCGAGCCAACACGGTAGGCTCCAAGCTCAGCCAGCAATGGAAAGTAAGAGGAAAGGCCCAGACAACAACATCCACACAGGGTGATGGCAACTTACAGTTGAAGAAGGCATTGAAGTCCTCGTCACTGTCAAAATCAAAGCGGGAGTATTCACAGCTGGGGCTGTCTGTTTTAGAGGGAAATCCCACCTGGAGACAGAGCAGACAAGGTCAGGAAGGAAGAGAATCATAGAATGCTCTAGGCTGGAAAGGACCTCTAGAAGTCATCCCGTCCAACCTCCCTACTCAAGTAGGGACATCTCTACCTAGATCAGGTTTCTCAGAGGTCATGCATCACACCTAACACCAGCTTCTAGAAGACTGAAGACAAGGAGCAGACAGTAAAATGTTGAGATAGAGCTGCTTGCTCACCAGCCTGGACATCATGTCTGTGGCAGACACTATAAAAATGTAGTTTCTCCCCCACGATCCATAGGCCATGTTCACCTATGCACCTTCTCACACCTATCTGGCTGCAGTTCCCACATACCTTCACTAGGTTGGTCATGGATGCACGGAGATACTTGGGAATCATAGCCAGCAACAAGGGGTCGTGAGACAAAACTTCATGCCGGAAGAGGGCTCCCCATGTGATCTGGGTGGAAGATCGCAGAAACTGCAGAGAGGAGAGAGAAGAGCGGAACAGAGAACTATTTTGGTGCTGGTATCTCCTCAGCTAACATTAAGTGTTGCTATCAGAAGGCAAGAGCAAATTACACTGACTATTCAGTTGAGGCCAAGGCACCTGGCAGGCACAACCCAAATTTCCAGAACACCCAAAGTTTCTTGGTAAGTACTAGGGCTGATTGCAAATGCTGCACTTTCTACTCAGCACCTCTGTGTCAGGCACTGCTCCTAAAGGGGCGGTAACAGGGGAGAAACTAGTCTGCCTTCGAGATCTCCAGCTGAAGTGGAGAGCCTGACAGCCTTGGCAGCTGAAGTTCTTCAGTGTGCCACAGGTTAGCTCAGTTATGCACTCACATATCGTTACACTGACATACACAAGACTTTCAGCCCTTTACATACCTGGCTGGGATGGGTTGTAAAGGCTAAAAAGGAGTCAAGGTATTTTCCAAAGTTGGTTGGTGTTTCCACATCAGAATCTGAGCCCTATTAGGAAGACAAACAATTTCAGAGAAAATATTAACTCTTTGTTAGGCTCACAAGCGGGATGTCTCTGTGTAAAGCAGGAACACTACACCCAAGGCCATAGATTGTAAAGGAACAGAGACAAGAACACTGAACAGCTATGATTTTTTCCAAAACCAGTATAGCCTGAGCAGAAGCAAGTTCTGCTGACCGGCCTGGGGGTGCCAGAGACAGCACCACCCTCATTCAAGAGAAAAGGGTGACTTCTTTGATACTGGAGTTCTGTTAACAACCGCTACTGCTGCCGTAAGTCACAATTTTACCCCTACTGGGTTAAGCCCACCCAGCAGTACTGGAGCAATTCACAACTGCAGACTGCAGAATTTCCCAAGCAAATACATCCAGATTATTCAACTCCCATCCCTTCAGATGTTTCTGCATTTAATGTACTGGCATCTCTTACCAGTAACTCTCTGGGAAGTTTGTCAGGAAAGCAAGTTTTGCCTGGAGCCCTAAGTTCAAGGTTTTGTTGCTCCTCACTAACCATAATATGACCTGATGCCCTCAAGATCCCTCTTCTGGAGCTGCACAGCAAGCGAAGTCACTGAAAGTAATAACACATCCTTTGTTTGCTGTCTATTCTTTTTAGGGATAAATTCTCAAAGGGCTTGGGGTTTTCTTTTTTCTGTCCTTCTGTGCGAGAATTTACTGTGCTCTATCTCTTGCACAGGCTGGCTGCCTCAGTCTCCCCACCAACAGCATCCCCAGCAAGCCTGCCTTCTTCACTGCAGAAACACTGTGCTCAACAGATGGAGGGGAATTCAGCAACCAGCGCGGCACGCAAAGTATCAGTGTGCATCTTCATCTCAACATCAACACAAAGCATCGCAAAGGCAAAGAGGAGGAACAAAACCTGTTTCTTCTCAAGTCAGAGCTTGAGGGAATCTTGGCAGAAGAAACTCTGAGTTATTTTTAATATGGAAATTTAAAAGGCTTTCACCACATGAGTAATTTCCTGGAGTAGTTTTTCTGCAGCAGCAGACAGCAAGAAACTTGACCAATTTTCAGTGAAGCTTCAGCATTTTACAGAGGTTACAGGAGATGGCTCCTGATGACAGCAGAGGCCTGGAATCAGACAGGGCCCCTCCATTCTACATTCCTATGACTAGACAGGATACAGTTATCTGATTTGCAAGCAGAGACACTTCTGCCTTTTGCAAAGGCGTGGAGATAACCCTACGGCTACCATATGTGCAGAGAGAACCCTGGTCCTACCTTAGATCAAGGTTGCCTCACCCTTAGCCCTAAAAACTAGCCCTGCTGGGGTTGCTGTTGGTATGAGTAGAAACTTACTAGCAACGCACATAGCTGGCTGCCCAATGCGCACAGAACTTGGCAAAGTCTCTTCAAGAAAACATAGTGCTTCTCCACCAGGCCTTCTCCATCTGCTGTCCTGGGAATGAGGGGAGGGAGGAAAAACAGGATCACAGTTACTTGTGCTGTAGGCAACAGGCACACTGTTACCTATCTCGTAGATAAAAAGAGCACTTAGAGCAATTTGATTTTATTGCAGTGGGATTTTCTTTGCTATTATCGAGAAGAACCGCTTTATTGGCATCTAAAGCCTCTTAAACTGCCTCCCTGAAAGAGTCCCTCCTGATCAGTTTCACGCTAAAGGTGAGAGCTGGGAAAGCTGTGATATTTACACTACTTTGTCCTTCAATTACAGGATTTGAAAAAACTTGCCAAAGAAAGGGTTGTTTTTTTCTCTCCTAACCCAGTCTCAGCTTCCTGCAGTTAAGCAGCAATGTTTTTTGCAAATCCTATCTACAAAACCACTTGCATGCAGTTTTTTTGTGAAATTACAGCAGCAGGATGGTACTTACTGGGCAGCAGAGAGAATGTAGTGCATGGCAACGTCTCCGAACAAGACCATCAGAGGCTTCCGATCCTCCAGCTTACCCTGTGTGTAAAACACACCAAATATCTCAATTAGAACGTTAACTATTTATTTGCATCTACATAACTATTTATTCCTATCTGCAGGTGAAATTTGGAGACCCTCCTAATCCTGGAGAGGGGCTTATACTCCGCAAATCATTTCAGTAAAAGCTTGCCAAAAAATCCAAGGTATTCCTGATCTCCAGAAATTTCCCCAAGCAATCCCACCACAGGAACCGTAAATCGAAAAACCCATTGTGAGACATTAATTCGTATTTGTGTCAGGCTGGCTAGTTACTCAAAGGTGACTGATAAACACTCAGCTTTGACGCTAAGCTGACTGTGAAAGTATGGGTCAAACGTTTAGATCCTGCTGTCAGTTCCCTGAGCTGCTGCTGACACAGCTGGTGACAGTATTTCCCACTTTTTAGTTGCAGAAAGTGTGGGGAAAAAAAAAGGTCAATGGGGGGATCTACAACTTCAAAACTACGAAGAAAGGCGAGCACAGAAGTTGGAGAAGACTCCAACAGTTGCTATATGTATTGTGCTGGCAATGACATTTACACTAAATATTACTCATATAAGCAGCCAAATTCAAATTTTGTTTCTTAAATAAAAAGGCAAAGATATTGCTGCTCAATCTGAAGAATTATGTAGACAAATAGGAGGAAAACAAAGAGGAGCTGAGAAGGAAGAACTCACTTTCCTGCTGACAGCAATCAGGAGACACTCTGCTGCTCCTATCTGGAGCTCAGGCTCATTTAGGAGCAGACACAACATCTCCAAGAGCTTGCAGTTGTCTGCTGTGATGTGGCTCAGGGCCACCCAGTCGATGTAGCCAGCCAAAGTGTTGAGTGCTGCTATCCCCACACGGCAGTTTGCCTGGGCCTGCGAGCAGAGAGGACGCAAGAGGTTAGAGCCAGGGAGAAACAGCTGTTCCCATCTAAAGTCATCCACTCCCCAGAATAACAGTACCAGGAACTACCCTGAGAGAGTGAGAGGCTTGGACCTTTCTGCTGCAACCCCTCACTTCTCTCTTCTCAAGGAGTTTGTATAATGGGTGAACAAATCCATCCGTAAATGAGAACTGTAGGTAATAGACTCCAAAGCCTGGGAAAAGCCTAGTTCTAAGCAGTCTTGGTCTTAAGAATGACTAATGCAGTAACTCCTGCATAGCCCCACTCACCTTTGGCTCCTGAGCCAGATCTGTCTTCTGAAAAAGAAAACAAGAAACGGTAAGCAAGCAGCTACAGGGCACACTTCCACCCAGCCACTGCTGGACAGGCTTATTCTTGAGAACGCAGCCAGAAGCAGCTTCATGGAACAGCTCCCTAGTGAATGGGGCTGCCACACAGCCTCTCACTCAGGACACTGCAGCCATCCTAACCACCTCTGCCACCCCCTGGCAGGTGAGACAACAGGCCTTCGAATTGCACAATAAGCTGCAATTTCCTTCTCATCCAAAAGATGACACTCCAGTCAGCAGGCACCAGGGAGACACAGGGGACAAGAAGGAAAGGCACTTTGGTGCTTCCTGGAAGCTTCCAGGGAAGAAACTTTTTGACCCTTTAGAGCATCTTACAGCCAAAAGCCAGACTCTGAAAGATGCTGGTGGCTTTTATGTACTGAGATTGATGTCTGAAAAGGGTCCACGGTCAGAAAGGCAGTGGGAGAGAGAGCTGGGGCAAGAGCTTACAGCCTGACTCCCAGTCCCAAACACGTAACAGCAGCAATACACACTGCTTGCACCATCTTTCAGACTAATGCAAACAAGTCCCTAAGACACTTGGGTTTGATTTGTTTTTCAGATGCAAAGACATCATAAGCATTTCCTTCCACTGCAAAGTTTTGGCTTGGAAACTCTGTCCATCAATGTATTCAGTGCAGTGTTTTTAAGTTAATCTGGTTATCCCCCAAACATTTAACAACTGAGCCACCATACCAGAACTGCATACTTATAAGCACAGCAGATTATTACAGTCTCAGGAAACTGTCCATCATCTCCCCCAGTCTCAGTGTGCAGACAGGTAACTTCAACACCCAACCCTCAGAATTTACCCTGTGCACAAACATCCCAAATATCTGCTAACCTGTGGAGTGGTGAGGACTTCTTGTTCCTGGGGTGCTCCAACCTTGCCAATCAGAAAGATTCCACCGTTAGCAGAAGCAGCCACACTTCAGAGCCTCAAGCATTGCAATTCAAACCTTACCTGGAAATGCATTTCAACCAGACTGCAAAACGCACCAGGGTCTCCCGCCCACCACCATGAACTGCACAGAGAACTGTCTGTGCTACAGATGGGTTTGTTCAGCCTGTCAGCGCACCAGGAAAATGAACAGAAGTCAGGCAGGAGAGGGTTTTTCACTGCCTCCCAGTTTCATATTTTGTGTAACTGTGGATTTTAATTCACAGAAAACAAGAACAAGAGATACACCTCAGGAACTTATTTCTAGGTTGGCTTCTCAACTGTGCTTCACTCACAAATCCACTTCCTTCTCACAGGAACAGACTGAGGTAGACAGTTGCCTTAATCATCCATCTTGACCAACCTGCACATCTCTGACACTAGGTAAGAATTCAGGAAAACTCTCTTTACACAGAAAAGAGCAGCATTCCTCTCCACAACTTGACAAAAAATGGCTTCCTGACCTGAGCTCTCAGAGAAAAGGACCAGAGAGGCCGAGATGCAATGCCAAGACATCAAAAACTCATGTGCTTTGGTGCATCACCACAAAGACACCACTGCGGCATAAGAGAGCAGAGGCAAGCCCAGGATAGCATCTCTTCACCATGCTGTGTTACAGAAACTACCTTAAACCTACTTGTTTCTGCCACAACCACACCTTTTGCTAAGCCGTACATCCCCAGTGTCAGCAGAGCATTCCAACAGTACAGATGAGGCACACATCCACTCAAGCCATTTACACTAAGAAATCCAAATGATCAGCACTAACCCTGTCAACCTTCTGTCTTCAATCTCTCTGATCAGCACCAACTTCCAAGCCACAGCAGATCCCTACTTCACAGCAACCGCAATGGACTTCAGACAGTTTCTGCCTCTGCTTCCCCAGCTACTTGTGAGTTGTTTCCCAACCCCTCAGCACTGACTGAACCCAAGGAAAGAAGACTCTTACCATGCGTCTGTACTTGTTGACATTCTGCTGCAGGGCATTTAGCAGGAAGCTGAAGATCTTCTCCATGTTCTGGGTGAGGGTTTGCTGGATATCTCGTCGCCGCTGGGTAGGCAGTGTTTGAAAAGTCACCACATCCTCTGCCAAACGTAGGAGGATGAACATCACCAGTTCCGTCTGAGTTTCCTGATATCCCAAAATTAAATACATTCCATCAGCACAGTTCGAATGTTAAAATCTCTAGACACTAGCTCACAGATGTAGAGAGAAAGTGAGCACGCATGAAGATCCAAGTCACACCTTAGGAAAACAAGGCAGGCGGATGGTCATCTCTCTGCTAAAATAATCTCCTAAAATAACTTAACCTTACAAGGATTTTTGAGTCCATCATCAGCCTGACTCACCTCACCATGGGTGAGTTAGGCTTTCCTCAGGATGATGGAAGACTGAAACCCATACTATGAGGAAGCAGAAGAGAACAGACAGGTGTGTTTCATACCCCTTGCTTTGAGAGGGTATCCAGCTCTTTTAGCATGTCAGGCCAGTGCTGAGGCCACTCGCGCTTGATCATCTCCACCACAATGCGAGACAGAACATCCTTAATGTGACTTTCCTCCTCCAGAATACTTTGAGTTCCCTGCGATAGAAGAGGGGCAGAATTATACAAAACAGCAAACATCTGACTTTTATAATTCTGACCCGGGAAGCACAGTGGTTATAAATATTCTAAACCACACAAAATAAAAACAACAAAACAAAACACAACACTGGGCAGCTCTTCATCCCAGCTACCTTGGATGACACTCCTACTCTCCCAAGTACTCGTAGCTAGTGAACTTTGGGGACCAAAATGATTTTCCTCAAAAAAAGGTCACTTGGTCATGAGAGCAACCACAATGACAGAGAAAACACAACAAAGATAACGACTTTAGAATTCTTGCAAAGGATAGCAACATACAGATTTACTGAATTTCCTCATAAAAAAGTACCTTATATATGTTATACAAGCCTCACAACTTTTTGCCATTATGAGATGACATGGGAAGAACCAGGGATGCACAGCAAGAAAGTAACGAATCGCAGAATTCAATTCAGGGCTTCTGTACTAATTAACTGGAGTATTTTTTCTTTTTGCTCCTGCTTTCTATCTCCAAGTTAGAGAATCATGTTTCAGAGAACAGTCTGGGGTAGAAGGTACTTACATTAGATATGAGGCCCATAACATTGTTCTTTAGATAGACTTTTTCTAAGCGAGGCATATTGTTCCAGCGGAACCTGTTCAAAAGAGTTTAAAAAAAAAAACAAAACAAGAGAAAGAAAAAGGATACCAAGTCAAAACGTTTGTCAAGATCTCTGACTTGATTCTCAATGAACCACCACTTTTTTACCTAAACTAGAAAGATACAGTACAGCTGACTCTGCCCGTGCCCAATCCCTTAATGAAAAGGCTGAATTAAAACTACTGCTGGTAATTGGGCATGCACCACTGAGGTCAACAGACATAAGAACCAGCAGCAAAAGCACAAAGCATCAGGTCTATTGAGGTGGCAGAGAGAGGAATCTCAGAACTGAATTAATACAAAGCCTCTTTGTCAGCATGAGGCTAACGACAGAGAACGCTGCAAAGACCTACTGATAACCCTGTGTGCTTATTCATATGCGGTGACATCAATGTGTCTTAGAGCTTAGTAAAATAACTTTTCCAACCTGCCTGAAAGCCATTTTCTACTCTCCTTCTTTTCAGAGAAGAAAAGAAGCAGAGCAGGACAACAACTGTTCTCTGCTGCAGAACAGACTCTGCATCCTGGAAGTGCCACCCTGAGGCAGGAGGTGCTGGAACAGGAGCAGAGCCCACACCAGCGGCTGTGTGGCAGCGGGCCGCACCCTTCCCCGGCGCAGGGGCCGAGCTGCCTTACTTGACCACATGCTCCAGGATCTGCAGGCCGAAGTGCCGGACGATGGCCGTCTGCGTCTTCTCCGCCAGCTTCAGCCCGCAGGGCACACAGATGGGACACTTCTCCTTGAACTCCTCGCAGAACTGAGAAAGGACCGGGGACACGCACAGGCGGTTAAAACACAGTGAGCGGGCACAAGGCGGCCAAGGGGTGGCCGGTAACCGGCGGCGGGGGGGAGGGGGGGAACAGCCCCAACCACTCGGGGAGCA
>VZZY01023176.1:59824-81475 GCA_013400335.1 Eurystomus gularis | reverse complement strand
CACGGCTCAGCGAGAAAGGAGCCCGGCGCCGCCACGCCCGGGCCCCCTGCGCTGTGACCCTCCCGCCGCGACCTCAGCGCTCCCTGTACGGCCGCAGAGGTAGAGGCTGGGCCGCATTCTCTCCCCCGAAGCAAGAGCTTGGTAAATGGGAGCTGTCTGTTCCCCAGTGGATGGCTTTGAAGGCGCCCGCTCCTTGTCCCTGCTGTTGGCACGCCGTTGCAGACGCGGGTGGCGGTTGGCTGGGGCTGGCTGATGCTACCGGTCCCTTTGCTGGGCTCGGCGCGAAATGCCCACGTTGATCGCCTTTGTGTCCCCCTTCTCTAGAGGAGCTGCGGCAGCGCGGCTTGGATGAGTGGCTGGCGCTGCTGTCTTTCGATAACCCTGATTGTCCTGACCTGCAGCTGACCATGGGTGCAGTAATTGTGGAAGAAATAAGGGTGGCTATCGAAGCAGCTACTGGATTTAGGTGTTCAGCTGGGATTTCACACAATAAGGTACGTGTGTAACACCTCAGCCTGATTTCTTCTGAGTAGCAGAGTCAGAATGTGTTGTAGACACTCTCCTAGGTGCTCTTCCATGTCTCCCATGGAATATGAGCTGAGTGGGGAATGCACAGCCACGTGTGAGCACACCTTCAGGGAAATTATAGACCATCTGGGAAGGGGAGGAGATTTTTTTCCCAGAGATGTGGCCTTTGCAGTCAGCACTCAGTTAATTTGCTGCCTGGATTCTGGTGTACCCTAGTGAGTTGGCTTGCTAGGAAGAAAAGGGTTTTAAGTCCCACAGGAGAGTTTTCTTCAAGAAAAACCACAAGCTTAAAGCAAGTAACCTCCACCTTGAGTTTTGGGCAACAGTGGCTGTAGCCAGGGAATGGCTTTTACTGACACAAATTCCCAGCGACCTGGAGGAAGAAGACAACCAGTTTGGGGCACTGAGGTGAGTTGGGCTGCTTTTCCTCTTTCTGGTCCATCACTCTTTACCACTGCTGGCCGCACTTTGGGTGGTGCTCAGCCAGTTGCCAAGAGCAACTGCAGGAGCCCTTCGTGCATGACAGCAGCTGCAGAAAAAAAACGGACTTTGATGCTGCAGCTACAGAGGGTTTCCTGCCAGCTTAAATGCAGGCTGGTTGACTGAGAGCACGTAGTGCTCATTTAATTCTGTGCAGAAAAGGTTTGTAGCTACAGAGGTGAGTAGAGACTGTGGAAGTGCTGCGGCATGTTCTGCACAGCCACATGTAGGCTCTGGTAATCTCTGCATTGTGCTTGCAGTATAGATACACAGTTCTTCAGGGATAGCACAGGACATCATAACTTCCTCTACTCTTTTTTTGAAAAAGGGAAAAAAAATGTTAGCATAGAGAATGGAAGCTGGAGGAAGCTACTAGAGATGGCAGGGATGCTCTCTCTTATTCTTGATTAAAGAGTGCAGAAAGGCAAATTGAACATCCCTCCACTGGAAATTTCTACATCAGTGATCTTCCTCAGCTCGCTCGTTTCTGCATCACAGCTTGCTCTAGTTTGGAGGCGAGCTGGTGCAGAACTCCAGTAGTTGTGTACGGTTGGTAATAGTTCCAGCTGGTTCTGCATCAGTCTAAGATGAATTTTATCTTCCTTAAGTTCCAAAGCATCCATTTAGCCTTTATCCTTTTCTTTTTTTAGTCAGAGCCTGCATTTTTGAAGTCATAACTACATAGATAAGCCCCTTTTGCAAAGAATGAAATGAGCGCTAGGTGCTCTCAGTCAGCCACCCTGCGTTTCACCTGGCAGGAAACCCTCTGTAGCTGCAGCATCAAAGTCTGTTTGTCTCTGCAGCTGCTGTCATGCACGAAGAGCCCCGGCTCTCGGCAGCTGGTGAGCACCACCTAAAGCGTGGCCAGCAGTGGTAAAGAGTGATGGACCAGAAAGAGGAAAAGCAGCCCAACTCACCTCAGTGCCCCAAACTGGTTGTCTTCTTCCTCCAGGTCGCTGGGAATTTGTGTCAGTAAAAGCCATTCCCTGGCTACAGCCACTGTTGCCCAAAACTCAAGGTGGAGGTTACTTGCTTTAAGCTTGTGTTTCTTGAAGAAAACTCTCCTGAGGGAGTTGCTTCTTAGTGAGCTAGCTTGTTAGAGTATACCAGGAACCCAGATGATAAATGAGACCGAATAATAGGAAGTACCTGGAGGATAACAGCATGGTTTTATCCAGAACTGCTTGTACCAAACTCATTTCTGTGCCCTCTTTGACAGCGTAAGTGGCTTACGGTACAGGGGAAACTACAGATGTGAAGTGTTGACCTTATGTTTTCTAACACACCTCACCCTGAATCACATAAGACAATGATGACACCCTAACAAAACACAACGTGACTGAGGTTATTTGAAGGGCATGCATCCAGCTGAATAAAATCTTACACTGTTTTCTGTAATGATTTTGAGTTGCACTCAAATTGGGATGTTTAGAGTGGGATTCTGGGGGGAGCTGTCTGAGGTCTGCTAAGAGCCAGTATTTTCACTGAAGCCTACAGAGAAGGAACAGCTGTAGGAGTTCAGGTGATGCTAAGCTCAGGGCCTGGACTGTGAGAGTTCCGGGAAGTGAAATTAGAGCTGGAAATTCTGGGCTTGGAAAAGTGCAGAAACAGTCTGATGTCACCAAGCAGTGTGTCTTATGCTCCTCACTGACTGTTTTTGTGGTTTCTAGGAAAAAAGCAACCATCAGGCTTTTGGTTAAGTTGCAATAAGTTAGGACGTAGCCTGGAGTTACTGTGGACAAGCAGCAGGATGAGTCAGGAATATGAGTGCTCTTGCAGAAATGGCAAATCCTATTTCAGCATGTGCAGATTAGAGAAGGCGTCAGAAAAAGTAAATTATTTTTCCACGTGAAGTCTCATGATTGCTTCAGCTTTGCAGCACTTTATGAACAGTGTCTGTGAACTTGAAAGAGTCTGCAGTGAAACAAGACTAACAATCATTGCACATCTGGAAAGTGACTGGGTATGAAAAGCTGAAGGAAAGGGATCTACTTTGTGTAGGAAAGAGCGAGAATGTATGTAAGCCTGTAAAACAGGCTGCTAATAAAGATCGTAGCTCAATAGGCAGGAAAGAAATTTTGCTTAGTTATAGGATGTGTGGTAAAGCTGTGAAAGAGGAAATTATTAGACTTGTTCAAAAAAAACCCCAAACACCCAGCTACACATATTTCAGGCTGGTCTGTGCATTGTTGATCCTGTGGTAGATTAGAGTGGGAGGGGAAGCTGCATAGCAGATAGGCCACAGAACATCCCTTCCAGGCTAGCAGTTCTGTATTTTGCAGCATTATGCTGCTGTGGACCTTGCAGAGAGATTAAAGTAGCAACACTGAGAAAAAGCAAAGACAAACACAGAAGATGAAGGAGTAAGACATAGTGAGAGAGCCTGGGGAGGATTATGAGGATGCTCTGGAAGCTCTAGCGTGCTTGCCTGGTGAAAAACCAAGCCAGAACAAGGTGATAGAACCCCATGCCCCTAAACTGCCTGGAGCAAGAGTCCAGCCCTTTGCAGAGCTAGAAGTCTGGAAGCAGCAGTGCTTTCAGAGTACCCAGCTAGTGCGTGCCAGGTCCCAAGGTGGGTACAACCTGGGAGCAAGCAATGGCACAGCTTGCACATCCATCCTAGCAGCTGTTCCAAAGGCAGCTCTTAGAGGTGATACAACACAAGCCGTTAGGTAGAGTCACAATAAAGTCACTGCAAAGTTTGTAATAACAGGGTTTCCACTCTCTTCTGTGTTACAGACACTGGCAAAACTGGCCTGTGGGTTAAACAAGCCCAACCGCCAGACGCTCCTGTCTTCACGATTTGTCCCACAGCTCTTCAGCCAACTGCCTGTCGGCAATATGTAAGTACTGGGGAGCTGCCTGCTGCTGTGTGGTGTAGGGCTTGGGCTGAGCTGATCTGTGGCAAGAGCATGTAGTTGAAAAGCTGGTGCTGAGCTTCCACGATCCCAGGCTTTTATCAGGAAGAGAGACCTGTTCGTCTTCATTGTTGTGGTTCTTGCTCCTGTTGGTTTGTGAGCAGAACTAAAATGACCTGGGGGTAGGAAACTGTTCCTGGCCACCTCAGTGGAGAACAATTTGGTACTGATTGATAGCGGCCCGCAGAGGCTTTCGGCTCCACAGTAACTGCTCATCAATGCTTGTAAGAAATGGAGAGGAAATCCTGCTAGTAATCCCTCACTGCTGTGAGTGACAGCGCAGGAGGAGAATGCTTGGGAACTGCAGCCCTGCCACTGGAGGGACCACGCTCAAAGAGCCCCTTAGCATCCTGTGGTCAGGCTTTCCCTGGGTAGAGGCATGCTCAAGATGATTGCTATGGGGCATTGCTGTAAGCCAGGAGCAACAGTGGGCAAGGAGGCCATAGCTGTACCCCAGTGTAAGTGACAGAGCTGTGGTCCTAGAGAGCAGATGTGGTTTGGCTTCGAGCATCCACACTGTGCACAGGTACTTCTCCCAGTGTAGGGAAGAGTTACCAGCACCGCTGCTCCAAAGGAATGGATCCCTGGTCCTGCTCTCCAGACCAACACTGCTGCTCTCTGCCTTCAGTGTCTCACTAGGGATAGAGAGGGTGCTGTGTGGGGAACGGTCCTTTCTGTGTAGGAGGAAGCAGGGAACATGTGAGGCATTCTTCAGGGCATGGTGTGGGATCACATTTTGAAGGTGGAGCTGAAGGAGAAGCACTGAAACTGGGTAAGCCAAGGAGCTGAAGGAGAAGCATTCAAACTGAGTGATCCAAGGAGCAGTGCCCTTTTACTAGGAACAGAAGAGCTGTTATGTACCAAGTGTTCCCCTTTGTCCTGCTAGTTCCTGACTGCTTCTAGTTGTCATGATCTAGGGACATCTGCAGGAAGATGTCTCATGGTCTCCATGTGATGCTTCATTTGTGTTTTTTCTCTTTCTTTGCTGTAGCCGTAACCTGGGAGGCAAGCTTGGCACTGCCATCACAGACATTCTGGGAGTAGAATACATCGGGGAGCTGACACAGTTCAGTGAGACAGAGCTCAAGACTCACTTTGGAGACAAAACTGGGTAATGATAAACCATTCACCACAATTTGGCTCTTGGCAGGAACTGAGACTTTTGGTCACAGGTTGTTCCGCTCTGATTTGTGAGGTTGGAAGGTAAAACTTCAGTGATGTCTTTGAGAAGCATTGGTCTGGCAGGCCTCCAAACAGGTTTCCAGTCTCACCTGCTCCCAGGCACCCTCCCCAGGATAGTGTTTTGCCTGTCAGCCAGCTCCTCTGCCTTCCTCTACAGCGTCTAAGGCTGGGGCCAAGCTGTGGAAGGACTCCCTGCAGGCTGGGAAGCAGGCAGGCTCAACAGTCTCATTACAGAGGAAATTACAAGGCTGGACTGGAGCCTGGAACACCACTTCTGGGCCCAGAGCAGCAGTTGAGGTGCCCTGCAGACTGGTGAACTGTTGCCACTTGAGAAGAGGCGGAGGAGTTGTGCTGACAGGCAGTTGTGGCCTGAAGGAAGCCTCCCTGTTCAGCTGCGGTTGCAACTGCAGAGCTGGAGATGAGAGGCAGAGTCACAGCTTGAGTCAGTTGCACGCAGAGCTGAAAGCACTGCTTAGCAGAAGGCTGACTTGCTGCCCACTGATACCTGCCTGTCTGTGGCTGCCTTCACTTCATGTTACCTCTGTGGCTTTCAGGTCCTGGCTCTATGATTTGTGCAGAGGAATTGAAGATGAACCTGTCAAAAACCGGTACCTGCCCCAGTCCATTGGCTGCAGCAAGAACTTCCCTGGGAGGACAGCCCTGGCAACACAGAAGGAGGTAGGAGAAGTCTACATAGAGCACAAGGCTTGACCTTGGCACTGAAGATGATGCGAACGCTGAAATTCAAGACTAGGATGCAGAACGGCTTTTCTGTGTCACAGTGCCCTGAAACTCAGCCTAGGGGCTCAGTGGGAGGAGGTGGTTTGGGCCCCAGAAATTAGGGAAATACCTGTTTGACAGAAATGCATTGATGAACTGCCTTAAGAGGTCCAACCTTGCTTTAATGTCCACGAGCAAAACCATGGGCCTGTGCTTTTCAAAAGGCATTCATAGTGCCAAGCTTCAAGGGCTTGGCTGCTAGAAAGAAGTTAACTAGCCTAAAGAAAGAGAAAGGATGCACCTTACCTGTTAGCTGGGGAGAGGTTCCCACAGAGCTGTAGGGTGACAAGAGAGCAAAGGGAGAATCCAGGGCAGGGTATGCAGATTACTTGGCAAAGTCTAGCAGTAACACTGCAGGACTCGTATCTACACTGGAGGCAACGCCTCCAGTGTTGAATCATCACCTGGGCTGATTTTTCCAGATATGTACTTCAGCTACGGGGCCTTGTGACAGTCTGTCCGTTACAGTCTGATCCCCCTCCAGCATTCCCTGGTGTGCGGAACGTTGCTTTGTCCTGGTGGCAGTGCTGTGAGCAGAGGGCCAGCCTGTCTTATTACCATTGTTTTCTTCAGGTGCAACACTGGCTCCTGCAGCTAGCCTTGGAGCTGGAATCCAGACTGATCAAGGACAGGAGCCAGGTAAGGAGGGGAGGCACGGGGACAGTGTTCTCCCTGCTGGCCTTCAGGAAGCCATGCAGCACATTTGCACCACGAGCTGTTTGCAGGAGGCTGAGGGTGGTGTGTGGTGGGGGAGGAAATCTGCTTGCCCTCAGATGTGTGCCTTTGCGCTAAGGTGCCCCAAACAGAGGTGTGCAGGAGCCTGGCCAGGAAGGATGGTTTTGTCCCATAATGCTGTGGGGGCTAAGGACAGTCCTTGTCCCATGCTGTAGGATGCAGGGACCTGAAAGTCACCAAACCTTCATCCCGCCACACTGCTGCTCCCTTGCAAGCCCTTTGCTGATGCAGCTCTGCCTGTGCATCTGTGGGCTGTGAGAGGAAGTGATAACGCTCAGATCTGGATGGTAGACTGCAGGCCAGGGTGAGATTAACTTGCTAGCTTCATTGCTGTAGGAGGACAAGAAAAGGTGTGCAGCTGCCTTATGAAGGAAAGCAAAGACTAACTGCTTCCCATCCTGTGTGGCACAGCTGTACAAGCACCTTGGAGATCAGGTTAGGCAGGACAAGCTGCCATCTGTCACACAGCATCATCGGGAGGTAGTGGCTGATAGTACAGGGCTCTGGGCAGCAAGACGGTCTCCTCGGCCTTTCCTGGACTTCCCTGCAGGTGTCGCTTGTAACACAGCTACCTCTTCTCTCTGCAGAACCACCGAGTGGCCAAGCAGCTGATGGTGGTCATCCGCATGCAGGGAGACACTCGTGTGTCACGCTTTTGCGCTCTGTCCCGCTATGATGCCCAGAAGATGTGCAACGATGCCTTTGCCCTCATCCAAAACTGCAACGTGGCTGGGGTTCACCAGGCGGCCTGGTGAGTGTGGCAGGAAGTGGTTCACTTTCCCAGCAGGGGTTGTTCTGCTGCCAGAGGTGCAGGATGGACCAGGAACCTGACAGAAAGAAGGGAGAGTGTTACACCAACTGGCAGGAAGAGTGATCCCCAGCACATGGAGAGTGGAGCACAGCAGACTCTGCTCATTAGTGGTAGGACAGCTCCGAGAGCCTGGCCTTTTCTAGCCCCACATCTGGTGAGACACTTCTGTACTTGGAGCTGATGATTGCTACTGGCAGGGTCTTGTTAAGATGGAGCAAGGCAGTCTTTGCCCTGCTAGGCTGGAGAAACTATCTGGGCCTTGTTCTCCTCACCTAAGGACAAAGGTGTTTTTTAGGAGGCTGTTGGGGCAGGAAGGAAAACTAAGCTGCACAGCTCCCTGATTCAACATTAATTCCTTCCTTCCTCCTGCTCTGCAGTGAAGGTTGAGGCATGGTTAAGGCAAGAAGGTCCTGTCTGTTAGGCTCTGACAAGGCTGCTGCTCCTTTAAGGCCCTCTAACCTTGGGCCAGTGGCCTGTGGTGGACTGAAAGTCCAGGCTGGCAGCTGGCTGCCCCTGCTCCAGTGCCTGTTCCTTTGGGAAATGCTGTTCTGGGAAGAGGTTTTCTGCTCCGCCCAACGCAGCCTGCTATGTCTGTGAGACTCAGTTTGGGAGGTAGCAGTACTAACATTTTGTCAGAGGAAACATCTTTCCCACTCTATTCCAGATATCTGGACTGCAGTTGCCTTGTCCCCTGACTGTGAACCTTTTATGTTGCTTAACGACTTACCTCAAAAGACTTCTTGCTCCCCACGCTGGTGTCTGAGCTGATGTTGGTCTGTCCTTTGCAGGTCTCCACCACTCATATCGGTGCTTCTCTCGGCAAATAAGTTCTCAGAGCCTGCCACACTCCTCTCTGCAGGCATCGCCACCTTCCTGACAAGTGATACCCAGCCTGATGGCTCTGCCTCCACCAGTCAAAACACATCTTCTGGGAGGCCCAGGGTCAAATTCTTTAGGAGCCCAAGTAAAGAGCTTAGGCAGAAGCCTGCTAATGCTATTGAGTCATTCTTCCAAAAGGCAGCAGAAAGGCAGCAGCCACAGACGGCAGCAGCAGCCAGCCTGCCCACTGCTACCACTGCAGAGCTACCTGTGCCCAGCTCCCCAGAGCACCAAGAGAGAGGCGGCATTGGGCTTGCCTCTGTGCAGTGTGACCTGGAGTCCCCTGTGAAGCAGAGTCCCAGAGATGGGAGCCCTACTTCTCCTTACAAGAGGCTTCCCTGGGACAAGTCACTGTCTGATGCTACACAAACACCCTTGACTCCACCCAGCTCCAGAGCCCTTCTGAAATTAGAGCCAGCTATGGAGGGAAATGAACAGAATTTGCCACCCTCTCCTGAGCTCACCCCGCTCCCTCCTGCCTCACCGGGGGACCAGCAGCACTGTGAGAAATGTGGCCAGCTTGTGCTGGTGTGGGAGTTCCCAGAGCACATGGACTACCACTTTGCTCTGGAGCTGCAAAGCTCCTTCCTGGAACTCGGCACTCCCGAAGCTTCAGCAGCAGCTCCAAACCCAAAGGCTGCGTCTTCCAGGTCTCCTGTCAAGGCAAAGAACAAGCCTAAGACTCCAGCAGGATCTGGTGCAAAGCGACCCAGAGAAGGTGTGACAAGAACTCTGGATTTTTTCTTTAAGCGCTTACCTCCTTAACTCCCAGCCATGCTGGGACTTTTTAGATAATCGGTGCTTTTAAGGAATCAGTGTTTTTAAATACAGTTAAAAGTTTTTATACTGCCTGTCAGGTTTTAATGCAGAAAAAACTAATAAATTATCTATCTCAAGTCTAAGAGGAACTGGAACTCATGAGTTGCATAGGATGCTGGATGTACCCAGCTTGGCTGGTGGCAGCTAATTTGCCTCTGTCTGCTTGTGCTACCACAATCAGCACAACCTGCACCTCCTGCCGTGGGTACTTCCATAGCATCACTGCTCAGTCATGTTCCTACTCTAAAAGCACAGTGGCTTATCCCAGGCAATCTCCAGCCAAGGCTGAGCTTGAACTCCTATCCAGTTACTTAGTATGAAGTCTCAGGGTGGTTCTCCTCTGCCTGTAGTTGCAGGACTTGCCCCAGTGTATAACTTACATATTGTGTCTTGCCCTGTGCTTCCTTCCCTCTCCACCTGGGAGATACTGGTTTTTATCCCCTGGCATCAGGATTTTTGTTACAGATGGTTTGGCGATTCCTTTTGTGTAGCAGTCTGCTGTAGGATGCTTGTCACCAGTGCTGGAGCACACAAGACTAATTGCTCCTGTCAAATAAGATTTGAGGAAGCTGGAGCTACACAAGCAGACTTTTTTGCTGGGCTTTTTGAAGTCTCAGCACCAGTTTCTGATAATTGCTATTGACATGTGAACAGTCTACTGCTGGAGTGCCCACGGAAGGGATGGGAAACATGCCAGAGTCACACAGCCCTCTCTGAAAGCTTTTGTCCATCACAAAAAGTATAGAACCACATTTTTCCCCCTTCCCAGATTCAGTGATGCTAAATGGAGGTTTATGGCAGGCCTCTGTTTCGGTCGTGCTCTGCCAAATGACCTCTTCAGCTCTCTGGGTCATGTTCCACATCAGTGTGGCTGCCCTAGCGCTCCACAAACTACAGTGGGGCCAACAAAGCAGAATATCGTGGAGGGCACTGAGAGAGGGTGAGACCGGCTCCCGGGCAAGAGCTGTGCTTGCCCTCAGCTGAGCAGGGCTGAGCTCTGTGCCACACCACTAGCTGCCTGCCCACCTCTTCCAGAAGTGCTCCTGCCAAGAATTTGAACTCAGCTTTTAGGGCAGGGGGAAGGAACGTGCCACGTCAAGGCAGCACTGGGTGGGGTTTGGAAACAGGCTTTCTTACAGAGAGTTTCATCAGCTGCAGTCTTCCCCTCCCCAAGCAGGGCGAGAGCCTTTCAGGCAGCAGATGATGCAAAGTGCCGCTGCATTTGCGTGTGCTGTTTCCCCTTTGTTTCTGAACTGTGCCATGCTACTTGCAGCTGTTGAGCTGCCTTCCTTCCAGCAGCCAGCCTGCGTTTGGGAAGCTGCCAGGCTGCTGTCAGTGGGGGGGTCTAATACTCCACAACACAGTTGTGAGATTTCAGGAAGCACAAGAAGCTCATTCTGGTGTGTGCAGCTCTGCTGGTAATCCGCAGAGGAAGGAAGGACTTAGAGAGTCACTCCCATTAATGACTGCCCTCATGTTTCAAAGTGACAAGGTTCCCAAAGTCTTCACATAAAAAGAAGTAGCAACCAGTCTAGCAAGGTTGCCTCATGCTCCTGTGACAGGAGCATGTCTCATTTCCTAAGTGTCTGGCAGGACTGGATGCAGCAGATGCCACTACCTGACACAAAAACAAGTTGAGAACAGGCAAACCCCTTCAGTGACACAAGTCACCTCCACAGGGGAGCCTTTCTGCCGCTGCTTGTCCTGAGGGAACAACCTGTTCTCATGGAGAGAAGGCAGTTGCAAACCCCTTGATAAGGTCAAAGCTATTTTAAAAACAAACCATGGGTTAGATGTGTGCCCTAGAAAGCATCCTTTTAATTAGGCTCTGGGGGAATTTGTGGCTGTGAGGAAACACTCGCCACAGCCTGTTCCACCCACAACAGCCCAAAGTGCTGTGCTCAGGGTGACGTGGCTGCCTGTCACCCCAGGCTGCACACCCAGGCTTGCTCAGATAAGCCGGGTGTAAACGGTTGTAAACAACAGCGCGCGGGCATTCCTTCCACCCTGCAGGATGGTATTTATAGGGCTGAACGCAGGAAGCTTAGGAAGGGGTGAAGGGCAGCCATCTCCAACCATGACCCAGCTCCAAGGGCAGCAGGGCAAGAGCCCAGCTCCACCCTTGTTCTTTTTACAACTCAGCCAGCAAGCTCAATAAAACACCTTTATTCTGTACATTTATATATAGGTGCTCGGGGAACAGGGACAACCCCCAGCATTAGAAAAATTCAAGACAACAAAACAGCATGGCACCAAGAACAGTCATGCCACAGATGGCAGGGATGAAGTGAGACCAGCCATCAGCTACTTCAGAGAGGTCACAGCATCCCATGCCTTCTCTGGGGCAGAAAACACCAGGACTGCTGCAAACAGCTGGAGTTCCCCACCCCAACCCTCACACAGCTTTCTTTGTGACCCACTAGCACCAAAGGGAAGAGCCTGCTGGCAGCTGGGTCTGTCCTTGCAGGCAGGGGTGAAAGACCATGTCACTGTAACACTCAGACCACTGCCAGGATGGGAAGAAAAAGGGATCCTGCTTGAGCAGGGACCCTGAGCCAGCAGCGCCTGTCTCACTGCTGGGATGATGGGGAAGAAGGAGGTTTTCAGCTGGGTCAGTGCTCCCTCCAAGGGACAGATCACTCCTGTCACCACTGAGCAGCACTACTGAATCCCTTCACTGATACCACCATTTCACTGGCTTCCCCACATCTCAGAATGCTCTTCGCAGGGTGGAGCCACCACATCCCAGCCTGCTAGAGCCCAGCCTTTGTGACATCCACAGATCAGCAGGGGCCACTCGCCCCTGCGGGCACTGCCTGTGCCAGCATCCCAGAAGCAGAACTTGCTCTCAGGATGGTAGAAGGGTTGTCTGGGTGTCCAAGTGCTATCACAGTCACTCACCCTTCTCTTCGGTCAGGGCTGGCAGGCC
Source organism: Eurystomus gularis (assembly GCA_013400335.1). Taxonomy (NCBI): domain Eukaryota; kingdom Metazoa; phylum Chordata; class Aves; order Coraciiformes; family Coraciidae; genus Eurystomus; species Eurystomus gularis. Next base: position 69,414 of record VZZY01023176.1, on the reverse strand, counting down.
ACCGTGCCACACAAGAGGGCTGGCTGAAGGCCTCTTGCTCGCAGCTGACATGTTTGGTCTAACAGTCATGATAAAACCGAAAGCCTATGTACAGCTGCACAGCCCCTGCCGCACCCTCCAAGCTACGAGCGGCCTGGAGCAACAGTCACACAGGGGAGCTGCGCCACAGCGAGCGGGAGGCAAAAGTGCTCCGCTCCTTGTGCGCAAAGTTCTTGCTGGCAACACCAGCTTTCCTCTGACAACAAACCCCAGTGGCAAAGGAAAGAAGTCTTTCTCAAGGAGAAACAGAAATAAAATCACGCCACTGTCAAATCACAGCTAAACAACAGAAGTCACCTGGTTCTGCGTTAGTAACACAGCCTGTCCTCCTCACACATGAAGGCAAGCATGAGGAGCAAGCTGGGCCAGGCCCTGGAATAGCCACACCAGGGAGCCCACTGCAAACCACTCCTGCTGACATGCAGGTGACACCTGCAGCTGAACATCCATGGAAACAACCTGCACACGCCAGCACAGGCCCAGGCCCCGCTCTGCTCCAAGGGCCTCCTGCCCAGCTGCTGCAGGGAACAGATGCAAGTGCAAACTCTGCCTTCTCTGTGAAGTCAGGAGGCTGTGCCACCTGGAGCAGCCACAGCTTCCTGGGAGTCAGAAAGCAGGATGCTGAGGGAGTGTACACATGTGAGTAGGGAACAGGACACTTGTCCAACAGTAAGACATTCAGATTGGAGTAATGCAAAACCAACACGCAAATGGACACACAGCAGATTAAAGCCAACCAAGATTAAAACAGTTAAAAAGTGTCCTGAATGCATTTTGAGAGGTTCAACCAAACCCCTGCTGTGGGTAGCAGGGCCTCTTCCATCCCCTGCCCAGAGTGATGTGCTGCAAGATGACTCAAGAGAGGACTGTTATCAACCCAGTGCTCAGAGAGCAGAAATGGGACCAGCTCTTGTGTCAGAGATGGAAAAACATCCCTTCGCTGCTAGTCTTCAAGGGTTCTGCTCCTCCCAACCAATAATTTTCAAACAATAAACAAAGCCAGGACTTGCTTGCCCAGGTCTGCAAGTGCCTCTGATCTATTCTGAAAAAGCTGCAGGCAACGTGGAGAACATGCTTAACTTGCAAGATATTCTCCCAGGCTCCATCTCACAGTGCAGAGGAGGGATATCCACACTGGAACGGGACAGCAGCAGCTCCAGGCATCACTCAAAGGGCCACAAGAGCTTCCATCCTTCTTCCCGGTTGCTGGTGAGTGGAGATCTCTCTGACCTAGTGGTAGTCAGAAGCTCAGCTGTCCAGGCCCCAGGGACTCCTCCAGGCCATTTTCTTTGGTGGTGATAGCTTGGAGGTCAGTGACATGCCCAATGCCTTTGGTGACTCCTTCACGGAAAAGCAGCTTGGCTCCAACCTTCAAGTATTCAGGATGTTTAATGAACCTGAAACGGACAACTGCCTTCTCTCCTGTTCGCAGCTTGTCCTGAAAAGAAAAAGGGGAGAGCTTAGACCCATCTTCCATACCAGTGCATGCAGGAGAGGGGCATGTGTATGCTGAGAAGATAAGACAAATGAGCAGGTTGCCTCTCTCAGACTGCATGGCTTGAGCCCTTCCCATTATTGTATGCATAAGGGGAGACAGGAAGACACAAGCTCCGGAGAATGGAGAGTTCACCTCCCTTCACAGTCTTGCTGTAGTCCATCATGCTGCTTGTTTTGTGAGGAGGGAATTCTTTAACCTTTTGGGAGGAAAAGCAGCCCAATGAGCAGGGTAAAGGGATGGAGTGTGCTTCTAGGAAGGGACACAGCTACTCAAGGTACCAGTAGCCCCTAGCTTAACAAGAGGGCATGGTGGAATCCCAACAAACCCCACAGGGACATCCATCTTCCTCCCCTTTCCTCTCATGCCTACCTTTCCATGGATCTTCTCTACAATAGCAGTCTGTCGCACATTCCCCACATGCACCGTCACCTGAAACCCCTTCCGGAAAGTTGTGGCATGGAACAGCAGCACTATCTCAGCTTCAAACACTGAGCAGATGGTGGGGTTCATTTCTGGGCTCACCATGACCATGCCCTGCAGAACAACCCAAAGCTCAGATCAGTAAGGGCCAGTCCCCTTGCTTCTGAACAGCTCCCCAAACCACAAACACATCTTCACTCTGTGACTTGGGCTTGCATCCCGTTCTCAGCCTTGTACTCATCCTACTTTGTAGCCTAGCCATTTCCTCCCCTTCCATCGAGTTTCTTGTGAACATCTCTACTTCATTCCCACCCTGCCAATGGGGGATCTCCAGAGAAGCCTCCAGTCCTGCTCACTGGACCAGTGCAGGACTCACCTTGCGCAGCAGGGAGCGGTCGAAGGGTCCAAGGGCCAGTGTGGCTGCCTGCCCAGCCCGCAGCACACGGCAGGCCGAACGGTTGCGTTGGATACTGCATACTTTCAGACGGAGGAACTTCCCATCATCAGTGGGACCAACCACCAGGTTCTCCCCTTCTCGGCAGATCCCACTGCCCAGGGCAGAAAAGCGGGACAAAGTTCATCAGCAGACAAGGGAGAAATGTCACCCTCCAAGATCAACCTGCACAAACTCCCCAGAGCCAAGGAAGTGAGTGTTCTTGGACACCTACATGGGACCAACTAACAGGGATGCAAAGCTGGTGGGAATGGGAATTTCCTACAGTGGGACTGAAAGCCACACTACCACTCCTAAGCATACCAGGTACCCTTTAGACAAGGGCCATTCTGTCCCCAGTGCTCTGCCACACTGCATTGTTTCTGCAAGAGGGGCTGCAGTTGACCCCTGCTCTGCATAGATGTGCTGGGAGCCAAACTGCTCTGATCGCTCTCCAACACTGGGGGACAGCTGCCTTCTCATGAGGTAGCACACAGCTAACCTCTGCTGGGATCAGAGGATGGACCCTCTACATTTCCTCCCCATGTCTGAAGAAGGAGGAAAGCAAAACCTTGGGATCATGGCTAACCTGCCAACTCTGGGTCCCAGCATGCCTGCGACTTGCCACCCCGTGACCAGTGGTCTGCTCATGGCACCTCGCAACACCCCATAGAGCTTTATCCTCACTCATCTCAGTCATCTGGCAGCACTCAGGACTAAGCCTCACATTGCTTCCATCTGTAGTGGGTGACTCTAACTCTATGGAAACTCCGGCAACCATTCACACCCACATTTGTCTGCCTGGTCTCACTTACCTTGACAGAGTTCCTCCCACAACAGTTCCCACCTCTGGCACAGTATAGATTTCATCGACCTGCAGGAGGGCAGCAAGAACAAGCTTCTCAGACAGCTGTGAAATAGCACTCCAGAATGCAGACACAGTACCCACCCCTTGTGTGGAGAGAGGTAAACTCTCTGCTGGTCATCAGATACCATCTCAGAGCTTTCATCAGCTCCCAACCCCTTAGAGGAACCTCTGCCTTTTAAGTGGCAATCAGAGAAACAATCTTACCCCTGGGATGGGCATCCCTTGGTTAGGACAGAGTGCAGCCTAACAGGCTTTTTTCGAGGAGCAAGTTCTCTCTTTACTTTTGTGTCTCCGGATACTGCAGGAGTTCACCACATCCCTCCCCAGGGTGTCCAGAGCCCCCAGATGTTTGTCAAATGCCACAGCAATGAGTGAAGTACCAGAACTGGAAACAAGCTACCCATACACACCTGAAACTCTGTGAGTTGCTGCATTAGTTCTTCCTGCTCTTTACTGTTGGTCAGTGGAGGGAGGATGTTGAGGAAGACTTTTAGGAGATCCAGGTTTTCCCCAGAAACACTGGACAGTGTGAAGATTGGGGTGATGCTGTCAGAAACAAACAGACAGGAATAAGCAGAAGGCCAGAGCACAGCTGCAGAGGGTAGCTGGGATTCTGAATCTACTGAGTCTAGCAAAAGGACAGACAGTACAGCGATAAATGGCCAGAGCAGGAGGGTACACGGGCTAGGTACAACTCTGCAGTAACCTCTGCCCCAAAGCTTGATTGAGGCATCAATCCCCTGCCAACCCACACTTCTGTCGTGGAGAAGTAGCTCCAGTGCAGTCTCAGGCACCTTCTGTTCTCAGAGCCCTGAAAAGTCCTGAGAGGGGAAAACCCCTTCTGGGAGAATGCAAAAGTAGGAAACTTGATGAAGAGCCAAGGCGTTCATGATGCAGTTGCCACCCTTGTGGTTGCCCTTCCCCACATTCGCACAGCAGCCTGGTCTGAATTGCCTGCTCCCACAAGAAGAAATAAATTGTCCCTTACTTGGGAGACTGTGCAAACTGCTGTGCTGCTGTAACAGCATCATCATCTGAGTTCACAAGCAGGGGGAGTTTGTTGCAGCCTGGCTGCTTCAAGATTCGCTCCAGCTGTTTCACTGTCCTTTCCACAGTGGCTTTCGAACACAAGTCAACTTTGCTGATGACAATGAAGAAGGGGACCTTGAGGGCCATGGCCAAGCCCAAGTGCTCTCGTGTTGTGCCTGCTGCAGGAGACAAGTGAGAGTGTAGACGCAGTAGCAGTCATCGCTGTTTCTTGTTTATGTGACAGCTATGTCTCCTGGCTCTCCCACAGGCCCACTCTAGAGATTTTGCCTTAACTGCTCAGTTCACCAGGTAATAAAAAAGCAAAATTATTATTCTAAACAAAACCAAACATCAGCCCAGAAAAAAATAAAAGCCACCAAAAATTTTTGTGACTGATCTGTTTGCTTCAGAAAGATGCAGTTGTTTTCATTCTTGGGTTAGAGTTTGCCAGAAAACAGCCACAAAAATGTCAAGGAAAGATGTGGGAGAACTCCAGCTGCCTTTTTACAAGGATTCAGCACCCCTAAGAATATGTCAAAGGTTTTAGGATTTTGCTGATAAACACAGCCTTGAATGCCAAACAAAGCCTCTCTGTCCAGGGTACAGTTTAATGCAGTCTACAGCTGGTAAGGGGATCCCAGCTCCGCTCCCCTCCCCGGCACTGGCTTACAAGAAATCAGTAGAGGCTTCCAGACTAGTATTTTTTTCTGACAATCATTCCCAGCTAACAAGGACCTACTCCCCCCGTTCTCCATTTCTCTTCACATTTTGCTGTCAATCTATGCAGGCAGGGCAACACTCACCAATGCCAGTGTTGGCGCTAACCACCAGCATAGCAAAGTCTGGGCAGTAGCTGGTGAGGCCAAAGATAGTTGTTTTCAAATACTTGTGATGGCCAGCCAGATCAATGAAAGTGATCATCTTGGAAGAACTCTCACAGATCTCTTCTGCTGTTCGGGAGTCACTGTAATTTACCACCTGAGGAACATAAGGACTCAGTGAGAGAAGGAGCCTCAGTGGGCAAGTGAAGAAAACCCAGCTCTTACCTCTCCACTTTGACCTCAGAATTAGTGAGGAGAGATCATTTATCACGGGTGCAAGAAACAACATCTGTTGCAAACGGACAAGTAGCACTCAGGTTCAGCTAAAAGGACACAGAGCTCTGCCACCTCTCTTTCCTCATGTCCCACTCACACTTGTAGCAGGAGGGTAGCCCTATTCTCCTTCAGCCTTCTGAGTTCAGCAGCCCACTCTCTCACCTCTCCTTTGCTGTTGAAGCCAAGGATCTCAAAGCTGATGCTCGACGTTCTTCCTGACTGGATTTCATGGAGATGCCGGAAGAGGTTCAGGCGTGCTCTTCCCCGCCCATTATCCAACTCTCCTTGCGTTAGGACACCCAACAGGGTTGACTTCCCTGAGTCCACGTTCCCCAGCACAGCTACTCGAAGGTCTAAAAACTAAGGAAGAACAGAGAAATCATGAAACTTAACTGCTCCTGTGCTGAGTGTGCATAAGCGCTACACAGCAGTGGAGATGTGCCTCAGAGAGCTTCCCTCCATGATGGACACTGTGCAGTGTAATCTTGCAAAGATTCTTCTCTCACTCCCAGCAAACCACTGCCCAGGAGTTGTGATACACTCTCTAGAGCTGTGATGTGATACATCAGGTTTTGATATCACAAAAAATGTCATCTGCTGCAGCAGGAACTCTAAAACCTCCCTTGTTTTCACACCAGTCTGCATCAGAACTGTTGCTGTATAAGTGAAATAATTTCTCACCTCTGATCCAGGCAATCTCCTGTACTGGTATCTGCCTCAACCACAGTCTTGAAGATGAAAAGTAGTATCATCAAGCCTCTCTCTGGCAGCTCTTTGAAGCATCTGCTATGGGCCAATCTACGACAAAGTGCCTCTAGTGTTTGGGCTCCTACCCTCAAAGGAAGCTGCTTGAATGAAGCTTCTAAGCCTTCAGCTAAAGAAGACAGCCAAGTTGCGGGTTCCTACCTGCTGGTTGTCAGGCACTTTTCGGACAAGCACTTCCGTTATCTTCCTTGGAACATCGCTGTCGTAATCGACCTCCCTCTCCCGCAGCACTGTAATGTCAGCCCCAACCCTGCCATGAATAGAAAAGGAAGGAGTGACACACTTGTACTCGGCAGCTCTTGCACCTCTAGAATCACAGTGAATGGCAAAGTGAGTGGGATGAAAGCTGGGGACAGCAGGGAAGGAGCCTCAAGCTTCCAGGCAAAAGCCCTATAACTGCCTTTGTATTTCCAGAGCCTCATGATGAGGGAATTTCAGTCATACAGGGGAGCTTTGTAGAATGGAGCCACAGGCTCCTTCGGGGACTCCTGGGGCTGAGCCTCTCTACTGGAGGCTGTTTATGCCTGTAGGTCCTGCAGATGAAAGGGAACACGTACTTCTCTGCCATACGGCGCAGTGTCTTGAGTGAGGCACGCATCTCCTCTTCCGAGAGGCCCACCAGCAGCCCGTTGTCCTCCACACCAATCTGATAGACGGCCTCACCTCGGCCTTCCTGTAGTCGCCACTTCATCTGTGTCACCAGGTGCTCAAAGCGATATTGTGAGGGATTCACTAGCTTTAGCTGTTTAACAGAGCAGGTAGTTATAATCACAGCCTGGATGGAGAAGGAATCCCATTGCCCAAGATAGCAACTCCCTAACTTAACATGAAGCAATGCCCCTGACTCTGGCCCACCTCTAGAAAATACAGCCCATGTTATGTCTACACAGAAGCCACAGAACAGGTGAGAAAGGGTTTCACAATGGTGCATATGTATGGTAGAAGAACTTTACTGCATTGTGCCAAAGGAATCTGTACTCTGCCTGCTGTGGGGGTAAAGACAGTGCTGCGGGACCTATCTGTGACATGGGAGCCAAGAAAGTGCAAATGGCAGAACAGCCACAAGAAAGTGACAAATAATTATCAGGGTCACCAGTAGTTCTCTCTCTGAAAGGGAAGATTTCACAAAAAGCACAGTGGGTCTCATGTCCTAAACCAGATCCCTAAAAATGAGTACTGAGGTCAAACTCTTACAGCTCAGCATACTGGGTATTCCTAGTCACAGAGATGCAGAAGATGACTGAGAGTTCCTTAGTACAGTGTCCACTTTTCTATCCCTTCCTTGGACACATTCCCCATATGCTGTCTTTGGTGAAATTACTCACTGCAAAATAACCCTCTTGGAGGAAGAACTCCTTCTGCAACCTCAAAAGGCTCACCTTGTACTCGATGTTCCCATCTTCTGCCTGGTCAGAGAATGAAACAAGACAGAAAGGTCAGATGCTGTGCCAGCAGGGACTTCCGTAGACATCAGCTGCCCAGATACTCTGCAGCTTGTAGTGACAGTTTCAGGGAGAGGGAAAGTGGCAGAAATATACTGTGTTTGGTCACAGTCTCTTCTGCCATTCATTCCTGCACTCAACTGGAACTTGCTTCAGGTTTGTTACTGCTGTTTGCATCCCACATCATGAAAACCAGATGACAAAACTAGAGGGGCACAGAGGGTAATACTGTTTTGGGGGGATTTTTTTACTGCCAGTAAAGAATAGGGCCAGCCTAACAGTCACAGAAAGAGAGTTCCAGTTTCAAAAAGGGCAGCATATGATTAAAAGTCTCTCCCCCTCACCCATCCATCACCCACAACGCTACCCACAGCATCCTCCTCCCACCCTATCCAGCAGCTTCCATCCACTCAATATGCACAGAAACAGGAGACTGGGAACGAAAGTCACTGCCTCCTCTCCTGCACACTGATACTCTCCCTCACTCAATTAGTTTTCCATTGACTCCTTTCCATGTCCTTGCGTATCTTCTCTCTGCAAGAGAGGACTACAGACATAAGGAGGCAAGCTATTAACTTCTTTGTAGTACAGCAAGCTGGTCACTGGCCTGGCAGTTCTGGAGAACCAGACCTGATCGGGACTGGCTGTATACAACATGCTCAGAAGAACTTTCCCAGGAAGGGCTGGAGCCAGACTGGGTTGTCACAGAAAGACCTGGGTACTTAACCAGCACAGTCCAACCACAACAGGATCCACTTTCCAAAGAGAATAGATAGCCAATATTGAAGCAATTCTCCCACTGATTCAGTGTAAGGACTACAGAGAAAGGGCTGGAGCCTGCAGGAAGCCAAGCGCTCTGGCAGATTAAATGGGGCTGCCACTTCCTTTTCCTCTGGACACCGATATGCATGTCCAGAGAGGGAATGGCCTTCTGTTTGCCTTCTAGCTCAGCTCCTAATCACAGCAGTGCTTAAAGTGGCAAAAGGCAGTTCTGAATTGTCAGCTCAACTCTCAGGCAGCAGAGCTATGCAGTGAGAAAAGGGTACTTGTGGAAGGTTTTCCTCTCTTACTAGCTACCAGCTTTCCAACTCAAAGAAAAACACATTCACACACTGCGCTGCCGTCTAAATAATGGGGTGGGTCTCTTTCAAGGCAGCTGAGATGAGAAAAGCAACAAGCCTAGACTTGCTGGGCCACATACTGCACGGGGTAGCCAGGGACAGGAAGCTGTGCTGAAACCACAGGGGACCATCCAGCCACCAGCTGAAAGGAACAAAAACTGAACCGTGGCTGCAGGAGACAATCCTGCCTGTGGAGAAGATCTAACAGTAGCAAAGCGCTATTCTCCCTTCTTGCCAAGAGTCACAGCTCTGCCTTGTGGAGGAATTTCTCCTTCCCAGTGCAGGCTCTTAATACTTTACAGAAAGCTCAGAGTGGGGCTGAGCAATCGACTCCGGGACAATGTAATGCTCCCCACGGTGGCAGTCCTATTAGTGTGGTGCCAACTGCCTGAACTAACCAACACACCCACTTACGACCAATGCCATTTTCTCCCGCTGCAAGAGGCGAGTGCCTCGCGCTCTCTCAGTACCATCTGCATCTCCATCTAAGAAAACAGACGCCTCGTTAGCTGGGAAGGGAGTCACTAGAACCTGCTGAGCAACGTCTATGAGTTTGGCAGCTGGAAAGGGACTTACACCCACCAGATCGGCTGATCATCTCCATCATCAGGGAGAGACGTGAACACGACGTTCGGGACTACAAGTTGAGCAAAGCTTTATTTCCAAAGCTATTTAAGCCCCCAGACAGCCAAGCACCCACAGCGGGACGCAAAGCGGCGAGACACTCCTAACGGACGGGCTTCGCTGGCCCACGCAGGCAGCTCGCTGGCACGGGGGGCAACGGCGCGGTGCGCTGCCACGTCAAGCCCCAGAGGAGCGACCGGGGCAGGGGGGCTCGCCGCTCTCGGGGCCGGGGCTGCAGGGCCGCCCGTAAGGCT
>VZZY01023176.1:19575-59058 GCA_013400335.1 Eurystomus gularis | reverse complement strand
GGTGCCCTGCTCGGTGACGGCGGCCTATCCGCACCCGTTCTGACCGGCGCTGGGACGTTGCGGGAGGTGTTGTACCTCCTCAGCGCACAGAGGCAGGAGCCAGCGCAGAGCTACCCCGGAGGGCGCCCGCTGTGGGTCGGGGGGTGGTCGGTGGAGCAGCAACAGACCCTCCTGCCGCGCACCGCATCCCCTCACCGAGCCTTTTGCCCGTCTCCGGTACCACCGTCACCGCGCCTCACGTTTCTCCGCCGCATCCCCTGGGGAGGGCGACGGTCGGTGAGGGTTTGCAAAACCTTTCGCACTCCCTGGCGCTTTTCACCGGCAGCCAAGGCTGCTGTGGAGGTACCCCGCCCGCCCCCGNGGAGTTCCCCCGCCCGCGCCGGGGAGCGGCTCCTCCCGCCGCCCCCCTGCAGCGACCGCCCTCTCCGCGCCGTGTTTTGGAGGCAGCGCCCAATGGGGCTGCGGCCACGTTGTTTCCAAACACGGCAGCTCCCGCTCGCTCCCCGCCTCCGGGAAAGCCCGCCGCGGGGCGAAGGGAGTTCCTCAGCTCGGGACCGCAGCCAACAGGGCTGCCGGGCGGAGGCGAAGGGAGCTCGGCGGCCCGGGGGCAGCCGGCGGAGCTTTGCTCCCCGCCTGCCGCGCACCTTGCGGACGTGCTCTGCGTGGGCCCAGCACAGGGCGGGGGGGAAACCAGCCGACTTGTTTTCCGGAGCCCCCTTCCTTGCAAGGAGGCAGCCGCAGCTCAGGGCGCCCGTAGCCGGGCTGGGGCACCTGGGCTTGCCGCGGCGGCGCGGCGTTAGCCCTACCCAGCATCCTGGCAACGGCCCCTGCCCTTGCTCCCCGAGCGGCAACAAACCCAGGGCAGAAGCGTAGGGGCCGGGCTGAGCCGGGCTCGCCCCACTCCCCAGGGCTGGGCTGAGCTGCCCATAGGCCCGCCTCGCGCCGGGCGGAAACCCCTCTCCCCCTCACCAAACATGGCGCCTGCGCCGCCGGAAGCCGCGCGGGGCGGGCGTTGCTCTACTCCCATGATGCCCCGCGGCGGCGGCCATTCAAATCCCACCGGCCCGCTTTCCGCTGGTCAGAAAATGGCGGCTCCTGGCGTTGCGATGGTTCCTGTTCCTGCCCGAGCGCTCTCTCCCACGTCCCCGCTCCTCCTTGCTGAGGTGCCGCCGGCCCTGGATCGTGGTGGCGGAATGAGGCCCAGACGGAGCGGACCGGCGGCAGCCTGTCCCTCGGTGTCCGTGGTGTTCCCGGGCGCGGTGAGCCGGGACTGCTGCTGCCGCTTTGCCTGCGAGCTCCTCAAGCACGTCCTGCACCAGCGGCAGCAGCTCCCGCTGCCCTACGAGCAGCTCGCTTACTTCTGCCGGCGGGCCGCGCAGGTGAGGGGGGTAGAGGCGGCGCCGGGGGGAGGCCGGGAGGGACCCCTGGGCCCAGGGGTGGTCGTGCCGCAGAGGCTGCGGCGTTTTGAGTTTTCATAGTCATCGAATGGTTTTGGCTGGAAGGAGCCTTTAAAGGTGATCTAGTACAACTCTCTTGGTGTGAGCAGGGACACTTTTAACTAGATCAGGTTGCTCAGAGCCCTGTGCAACTCAACCCTGAACGTTTCCAGGGACGGGGCACCTACCACCTCTCTGGGCAACCTGGGCCAGTGTTTCATCACCCTCATTGTAAAAAATGTCCTTGTGTCTACTCTAAGTCTACCCTCTTTTAGTTTACAACCATTAACCCTTGTCCTCTTGCACTAGGCCTTGGTAAAAAGTCTGTCCCTGTCTTATAGGCCCCATTTAAGTACTGAAAGGCTGCAAGAAGGTCTCTTTAGAGCCTTCTCTTCTCCAGGCTGAACAACTGCAACTCTTTCAGCCTTTCTTCGTAGGAAAAGTATTCCATCCCTCTGTTCATTTTTTTGGCCCTCTTCTGGACCCACTCCAACGGCTCCATGTCTTTCCTGTGCTGAGAACTCTCACTTCTCAAGCTTGTCTGGGTCCCTCTGGATGGCATCCTGTCCCTCAGGTGTTAACAGCACCATTCAGCTTGGTGTCATCTGCAGGCTTGCTGAGAGTCTTGATCCCAATGTGTGTCATTGATGAAGGTATTGAACAGCACTGGTCCCAGTAGAGACTCCTGGGGGACACTACTCGTCACTGATCTCTGTCTGGATGTTGAGCCATTGACCTTCTGCACGCGACCATCCAACCAATTCCTTATACACTGGACAGTCCCCCCATCAAATCCCTGTCTCTCCTATTTAGAGAGAAGGATGTTGTGAGGGACTGTTAAAGGCCTTACAGAAGTCTAGATAGATGACATCCATAGCTCTTCCTTTGTCCCTGGTGTAGTTACTCCATCATAGAAGGCCACTTGCTATTCTAGCTCAGTAACTCTAATGTGTCAACTGCTTCTAAATAAAGTTATCGTTGTAGCTGTATCCCTAAATGTTACCATGATTTCATTTAAAAAAAGCTTTAGGTAGCCAAAGGTCTCACCAAGTTACTAGTTATCTCTTGTCCCACTTTTTGCTCAAAGCAGGTTACTGTTTTGTTTTGTTTTTTTAGAAAAAAGTTACATGTATTTGGCATGATAGCTGATCTTTAAAAGATGTGGCTTATAAGTCTTGTGGGAATTCATCAGTAGTGTGATTCAGATAAAGTAGTTATAAAGCAGCCTTTTGTGTTCCTCTTGGATCTCTTGGGATCTTTTGAAAGGAGCATAAAACCCTCTGAGCCTTCCTTGACCTTCAGGAATGGGATGGACCATGCTTTCTGAAGAATGTATTAGGACTAATGTCCTTATAAAGAAATGTACTAATATTCTTTTGTTTTGTTTTCCAGGATGGAGATGTGATTAAGAAGCCACCCTCAGTGGACCTAGCAAGCAAAAAGTGTCAGCAGGCATTGATGGAGCTGGAGGGAGTGCTCCAGCACTTGGAAGTAATGTTTACGTTGACACTGGTTCCTCGGGTTCTTATTCTACTTGGAGGCAATGTCATGAGCCCCAAGGAGATGTATGAGCTCAACTTGGAGGGTATCTGTGAGGGCAGTGCTGAGGAGAGCCTAAAAACTGCATCCTGTGTTCGCAAGCTCTTTCACTCACTCTTTGTTGCGGATGTCTTCAGTGAACTTAAGGCTCTCCCTGTCATGGGCACTGTTGTTATGCTCCAAGGACACCGCGATTGTGGTGTTGATTGGTTCCGGCCCAAGCTCAACTATAAAGTGCCGACCCGAGGGAGGAAACTAACTATTAGCTTGTCCTGTGATGGAGACATCAACATAAGTACCTCGCCGCCTCAGCGTATGACTTCTACTTGGGAGAACTATGTCTGGTTTCAAGCCCCAGTGACACTCAAAGGCTTTCATGAATGACCTGTGCTCTGTAGAACTTCAATGGAATATTGAATAACCTTTGGTGCTGCTTTAAGGGATAATAACTTTATCAAATGTAACCGCATATTCTTGTCTGTCTGGATCTCTTCTCCAGGGCATCTCCTGCCTTCCTGTAGCTTGACTGGGTTTATCTGTCTTCATCTCCTGAATTGTTGTTGAAAGCAGATACCCTGTACGGCACAGCTGCATACAGATACAGTGATTCTTTAGGGACCTCAGTTGTGGCACAGGAGATGACCTAGTGTGTTGGGAGTAAAACTGTTCTGCTGCATACTTGCTGATCTGGCAAGTGCTGGGTATGGTCTTCTCTACTGAGTTTTAATTCAGCTATTTCTCTGGTAATAATTACTACATTAGCTGATTGTTTGGGACTCTAGATAATGTACCCGATTAATACACTTGGTCTTTACTCTAAAGGCTATAACCATTCTTACCTACCTTATTCCTGTAAAAGGAGACCTTTCCCTGCAGCCTGAACAGGCTTAAGTACTCAAGTGTTTGCTGATCTACTTGATAAAATTAGACTTCCCCATTACTCGATTTCAGTTACTTAATGATCCAAAGAGTGGGACTTCTCAGCAACTGGGAGATGTTGTACCTGGCACAGTCTTTTACTGGTGATGAAAAGAGGTTGAGCAACCCTGTGGAGGCAGGGAAGCACATATTCCTAATCTTTTTATTAACCTTTAGTCCCAGAGCCCTGACAATGAATTAAACAGGTAATTTTAAAAGTAAGCTGTTTCTGCTCTAACCCTCTTCAGAGGAAGTTAGGACTCCTGCCTCAATATGTTACTTTATTCTCACTTAAAACCTAAAACCTTATGTTTCTTGCTTACTTTTATATCTTAGAAGTTTTAGAGTATTAGACTCTAAATGTTTCTGAAATGTGACGAAGAGGTCAGGGGAGTGCGACCAAGTTCAGTACCATCTTTACGCATCAAATTCCTGCTCTAAGAGTTTATTACTTGGAAGCAGAACTTGAGCCCTTTCTTCTGGCCTGGTGTCTAGTGCAGATTGGGACAGGGAGGGAAGGAGAGAAACCCTTAGAGCACAGTATGTCGGACCTAAATATCTGCTGGAGCTCTCTTCAGTCAGCTGGGTGCGTATCTGTAATGTAATGAGCTTCAGAGTTCCAAATAATTCTCCCATTTGAAGAGAAACTCGAGCCTACTGGTAGCGAGGTTGCTTGCAGTTTCTTGCCAGCAAAAATTGCATGATGGGGTGGTAAAAATCCTTCAAAAGGAGGGTAGAGGTTGAAGTAACCTTCTACACTTGGTGCTTTGATGTTTTGGAATGGAATGAGATGATAGAACTAGGAGGAATTTGTATTTTTTGAGCTTGGAGGACACTAGGAGTGCTGTCTCTGCCTTATTACCTGTTAACAACTGTTTACAATGTGTAGTAACTGCTAAAGCTAGCTCTGGGGGAAAAACTGCTGAAATGAAGAAAAGCTGCCTTGTGTGCAGCTGCCCACTTGAACATATAATCACAGATCTCTTGAATGTAACTTAAATGTAGGAGTATTTGTGCTCAGGAGATCAAAACCCTTTACACTTCCACCAAAGCTGCTTGTAATGCATATTTAAGAATGCTAGCACTCAAGTATTTAAAGAAGCTTTTGAACAGAAGCCTTAGTTCTGAGGAACAAGGGGCTGGTTCCTTTCTACTCTCTTCCCCAGATGAGTGCAATGTTACTGCATTAAACTGTTTACATATTCTATTATACTTGAACTATGAATGCAGCAATTATATGGTGCCGGGAATGAAAGAAGACAAGATGCTTGTTGTGCTTTGTTTGTTTTTTTTTTAATGAAAAACTTTAAAAGCTTGATTAACAAATTTAGTACTATAATCATTACTAAAATAAAATGCTGGCTTCTCTATGTGATACTATTGGATTTATTTAATTCCTCAAAGTAGAGGTTCTGCTGGTAGCAGAACAACTTGCTTCCATTCCATGTATGTATCTAAACTGCAGGTTCACAACTTTTCCACCTTTCTGACAAAGTGCATGATGTCTTGGGCCAGAAGCTTTGGTTCCTCAAAGGCAGCAAAATGCCCTCCACGTGGCATGTAAGAGTAAGTGATGATGTTCTTGAAGGTCTCCTTTGCCCAGACATGTGGTGTGTGTCTTATCTCCTGAGGAAAAGCTGCAATCCCCGTGGGAACATATACTCCAACCCTAGAAGACAGTAGTTAACTGCATTTTTGAAAGAAGTCCTGAGGAAAGTCTGTAAAAACCTTCTGACTCTGGTAACTGCCACAGTCAGGTGAAGAAGTTTTAGCACAGCAACCTGTTTTACAGTCTGTATTCTGCTGAAGAGCTTCACTTGTATTTGGATCTCCTTGAGTTTAAGAATGTTACATCCAAAGATGTGTAAAGTAGAGCCAACTTTGCACATAGTTCAATCTTGAAATGTTTCAGATTTTTAAGTTTACCTTGTTCTGTAGTTTTGTGATATGTGGCAAGATGCCACACCTCTTTGGGAGAGTCAGAAATGAGCTAGCTCATGTTTACTTTAGAATTTATGGTACCAGTGTAACAAATGACTCTGGAGAGGAAGGGTAAACTGGTTCTGTCTACAAAGAAAAAAGACTCTCCTATTTCTGTGATCAATCACTTGGAAAGTTCTACTCTGCAGTGTTTCCTTGATGTGTCTCTCTTACAGACATCTTAAAGCTAGTGGCTGTTAGAAGGTGCTTGGCTTCAAGTAGTGCTCTCCGAATTGTTTCCTCAAGTTTGTGCTTAACAGTTGTAGTTCTTAGTTTATCCACCATTAAGCCTTATCCTTCCTAATTCAGTTTAAACTTCTCACTTAGAAGTGCTCATGATTTGCTGTTTTGTTTTTATGCAACTGAGCCACAGATTAATTTCATTTCATTTAGAGACCTGTATTTTGAACACAAATGACTGAATATACTTGGGTAAGTCTTCTGCATTGTCTTGGCTGCAAGCTACTTTGTGTGAATTGTAAGTTCAAAAGAAAAGTGACCTTTAACCATACCTATGAAAACAACCTAAGAACTTGGATTTTTTTTTTTTTGGAGCAAGTTAAATCTGCTGTTGTAAGTGATGTAAATGTTTATACAGACAAACATGGTTCAATCTCACTTGCAAATCTGTCTGGCACCTGCCACTTCATTACCTAGCATCAGCAGTTAGACGAGGGTCCTGGGAGAGGTTCTCCTTGTAGAACCGCATTGAGGACACAATGGAAGATGTCACCCAATATATCATCACATTGGTCAAAAGCTCATCAAGAGAGTATTTGCTGTTGAGAGAAAGATGAAGAAATTTCATTGGAAGCTGTTTCTCAATATGTTATATTTCTCAATACAACAGAAGAACAGTTGTTGCTCTTGCTTTCAAACAGCAAATAAATAGGCACCCATGTGCCCACAGCAAAACTGTCCGGTGCTGAAGCAGTAGTTTGCAGACAGTCTGCTGTAAGTTTAAACTACTACTTGTCATGTGTAATCTGTCATTCTTGAAATTCAGCTTTGACTGGCCAGTCTTACCTCCTCAGGAGTTGTAATCACCCATTCTTTTAATGAGCTTTCTCATGGAAGAGCATTTATTTTCTTACCTTTCTAAGCCTCCATCATCTTTATGCAGAAATGATTTATCTGTCCAGGTAGAGAATTTCTCTAAAATATATGCAGCAAGTCCCACAGGGGAGTCATTCAGTCCACAACCTAATCCAGGAGAAGAATGAGAGAGCTATTGTAGTGACTCAGCAGTGCAGTACTTTAGCAAAAGTTAAACTGGACTTCAATGAATTCTTTGGAGAGTCAGTAAAGAGTCTGTATTTTACTAGCCCTGGTGGTACTTTATTCTTGACAATCCACCACAATGGAATTCTGGCCGTAACTTAGAGCACTAGAAACTCAAGTAATTCCTGTACAAAAGAAGCTAGGAGCTAAGGAAGTCCTGTTGTCTTCTTGGTAATGTGGGGCATGAGGAGCAAATTTACATGTAGAATTACAGAATGTATTGGGTTGGAAGGGACCTCTAAAGGCCATCTGGTCCAACCCCCCTACAATAAGCAGGGACATCTCTAAACAGGTAGTGTTGCTCAGAGCTCCATCAAGCCTGACCTTGAATGTCTACAGGGATGGGGCCTCCATCAACCTCCCTAGGCAACCTGTTCCAGTGATCCACCACCCTCATATTAAAGAACTTTTTCCTAATGTCTAACCTAAATCTACCCTTTTCTAACTTAAAACCATTACCCCTTGTCCTGTCACTACAAACCCTTGAGAACAAATCTTCCCCTGCCGCCTTATAAGCCCCTTTCAGGTATTGGAAGGTCGCTATAAGGTCCCCCCAGAGCCTTAACTTCTCCCATGTAATGTAAAGGGATTACACTCTGAAAAGAAATTTCGAATAAACTGTTTGGGAGCACTGTCCCACTTAGGATGGATGACCAGGACTCTGAGTACTGTTAATCACTTTTTATCTAATTTAAAGAGGAGTGTTTTGTGTCTGTTACCCATCCCTGCCTTTAGGCAACACTAACAGACATTCTAAGCACAGCAGGCACACAGCCTATTATATATAACCATTCTATGATTCCATACCTGTGTTCTCACCTGTAAAACAGGGACAGGGATTACTTCAGCAGTGATAGAGCCTTGCCTTGGGAGAATTCCTGTACCATGCCCTCAGCGGTCGTTCTACAGTATACTCAGTGTTGCTTGCTCCCAAGTGTGTTTTAGTGTGACTTTAGCACTGAGTGACTTTGTAGAAGATGATGCACAACATGGTCTGAATTTAGTAGGGGACATGGCTAACGCAATGTAAGTTTGTGCATTGATAATGGTTTCCCTGCACTGGCAGGCAGAGGGTGATGTGCTACAGATCAAAGTTGTGTGAATGCTTTGACCAGCAATGGTGGGCAGGCTAAAACATGCCACCTAGCACAGGACCCATCTGGAGATGAGCATTTTCTGGGCTGAAGGCTGCCCCTGAACCACTGTATTCTACATCCATGGATTAGATGCTCAGAAATATCGGTCCTGTTTGCACCTTATTAGTCATTCAGCCTGTACCACCCACATCTTAGGCACCACAACTTGTGGTGACTGGAAATAATTTAGCTTTGCTTTAAACCTGACTAATGAAAACTAAACCGATAATGTAGATATTTCTTGAGAGTGAGTAGGGAAAACTATTTTTTTCCCCTATTCTTTTTCTACATTTCACAGTTTTAGTGTGCTGTGAAATCCCTGCTCTTTTTTCCAGGTTGAGGAGTCCTAGACTATGTACAGTGCTGTACGGCAGCTGCTCGGTCACTCCAGTCTTCCTTTTCTCCCTTTCCTGTATTCTTCTGATTCTAAAATATATTTATCAAACAGGGTGAAGAGGGGTGCAACAGATTCTGAATATAATGGATTTAGTGTTTTGTCTTAGTCTCTTTTTGCTTTCTTTAAGAATCTGTAAGATTCTCTTAAACTCTGAGCTGGCTGACATTTCAAAGCACTATCCATGACTCGTGGATCCTCTCATATGGCAGCAGCCAAATAAAGCCCATTGTCATTTTCTTCCTCTACTAACATTGTGTTGCACTTTGTTGACATCAGTTTTTATTGGCCAGTTTAATCAACCAGTCACTTAAATGTTTTTGCAACTCTCAGCAGTTATCTTTAGATTAAACAAAACTCTGGATAGCTGTCAATTTTTCACTTAACCATTAACTTTTATCTGTAGAGATATTAGGATCATGTTGAAATGTGCAGGTGCCAGCACAGATTTTTCTGACACTCGCCCTCCCCTGGAACTTGCTTACTTATTCCTATGCTCAGATTCTCATGTTAACTAGTTATTAATCCATGAACTAGATCTTTTTCTAAGGAAGTTTAATTTCTTTAAGAACATTGTGGGAGGAACCACAACAAAACTTTTTTGGAAATGGAATATGTTCCATTACTGGATCCACAGCTTTCTGATTCTTCCAGAGCTTTAGTTTTTGAAGCATGATTTTCCTGTGATGCTATCACCTGTAAATCAATTATCTTTAAAATATTTCTGCTAGTTTTCTGATCAGAGACTAGACATGATGATCTCAATTTTTCAATGTTTGGCTCTTAAAACGGGCTCTGAGCAACCTGATCGAGTTAAAGATGTCCCTGGGGATAGCAGAGGGGGTGAACTAGGTGACCTTTACATGTCTCTTCCAACCCAAACTATGCTATGATGAGGTGGAACATGTGAAATCTCTTAAATTGACCTCGGCAGCAGGAGACTGGCAGGGGAAGAGAGCTGGGGCACGGGGAGCCAGGACACGGCCAGAGAGAGCTGAGTTTACCGGCATGGGAGTGTTTTGTGATAGTGAGCAGGAAGTGGGTGGAATTTGTTGTCCATAAACATAAACTAAAACACACCCAGTGGGAATAAGCAAACCCGCAGGGAAACGCACTTCTGGGTAGTTATTACCCTTGCAGTTGTGTCTACCCTCAGCACAGCTGCTCTGCACCATATGAGTTACCAGTGCAGGGGGAATGGGTGCTGGGGGGTGGGCAGAGCAGGATCACACCTTGCTCTGCTGCATCCCATGGTGATTCAGGGCTGGGAAGCCCATGGGAACCCCCACCCCCACCCCAACCTGGTATCTTGTTTGTCTCCTTTTATTTCTTTGGTATTGCAATCAGTTCAAGCAACAGACTAGGCATTAGCTGATGTTTCAGTTTGAGTTTCTTCTTTATCAATTAATTGCTAGGATGGGGTGCTATTCATTCTGTGGTCTCCACATCTGACACCAGTCTGAGACAGCTCTGCTGTCTTTCCTGCTGAGGGATTATTTCAAAAAAGGAATACCCCATAATCCTCACCAGTGGGGACTGATGCAAGTAATTAATTTCACTTTTCTGAGATGGCCATATCATTCTTCGGACTACTTATCTACTGGTGTCACTATGTCATGCTTCTGGCTTTTCAGGTGTTAGGGCTGTGTCTACCTTTCTGAAAGTTTCACACTGCACTTGCTTATGATATTTTTCTTGTTTTCATCCACATTTATTTCTTGAAGCTTTCATTTCAGGATCCTGTGCTTTTACTTTAAGAGGCTTTGCAAAGGGGTTCTTTCCCCAAGAGAACTGGCGTGCCATTTAAAAGGCCTTGAAAAGTGCTATTTGGAGTCTCCATCTTTTTTTAAGCCGTTCCTTTTAACTTCCTTTTACACAGTCATTAGACATTACCGTGTCCCCACATCTTGCATCCAGTCACCAGATCTCATTGCTTCTCAAACACAGTTGGCCTTTGTTCAGCTATAACTTTTTATATACCATGGTTAATATACAGTGTTCATAACAATATAGATAAAGCTCATTACCTGCAGTGTCTGGTTTGGTGGCTTGGATGTGTAAGTATCCAGACTCTCGCATAAGATCATAAATATTCTTCTGCATGAAAGGGTATATACGTCGAGCATCTTCCCTAGTGAGGCCTACGAGCCATGGTACATAGGCCCCAAGCATCACAGAAATAATCCTTCCCAAACCTTGTCTGGTGATGAAGATGAGATTCAGATGAAGCCCTTTCACAGATCTAAAATTGAGTTAATGAATGGAAGGTTAAATTAAGTGATTTTTCTGTCACCAGATTTTCTAGAAAATAAGTCTGACTGGAGCTGTGCTAGAAGCATTTCACTGAGCTAAACACATAAAGCCCTTAAGGTTCATAATGATTTAAAAAAAAAAGTTATGGGAGTTAGAAATGGTACAACTGGTGCCATCTGCATCCAGCTGTGCCACTGATATGATGTTATCTTTAGGTACTCATTTTCTGGATGTAGCATATCCAAGCTGGTGGCTCCGGCTCTTCAGCTTGTGTTGTTCTGGGCTGAAAGGAACAGGCTGCATTGGGTATTTTCTGAAAAGCTTGAGTAGATCACATATGGCCACAGTGCTCTGAGTGCTGTTGGGAACAGTGAGCCGCTCAACCTGCAGTGCAAGTACTTTAAGAGCTTTTCGACTTTACCTGTTGTCTCTTGACCTAAGTGTGGCTGTGGTGCCTGCTTTTCATTAAATGCTAAGCAATGAGCTGTGATGCCATCTTCTAAGGAAAGTATTGTGTTTCTCTTCCGATCAGTCTCAACTCTGCATTTTAGATAGGAAAGTCCTATACTTTGTAGTACTGTTCAGCTGCTGAAAGGCAGAGATCCTTCTTTCCTTTTGTCCCTGCTGACTTTAAATTTATCTCCTTCCTGATTTAGAATGATGATCTGTCTCCTTGAGTTCTCAAATCAAAATGCAGCAGAGTTTACTTCCACAGCTAGTGGAAAGAGAAGCCAAACAGCACTGAAATTTAGAAAGTGCACCAATATCAATGCAAAGCATATGAATACAACAGAATGAGCAGAGGTGGGAATGTCCCTGGAGGAAACAAAGCAGAAGAGGATGAGAGGCAGGGCCAGGAAGGCAGAACCAGAACCATGGAGCCAGAAGGTACGGTGAGAACTGGAGGCAGATTTTCTGTACTGATTCCCTTTGTGACTCACTGTGGCAGCATCTGAGCCATGTTTGTGGTAATACGGGATCCCCAGTCTCCTCCCTGTAGGTAGTATTCCTTGAAGCCCAATCTGTTCATCAGCTTATGAAATATCCGAGCAGTTGCTATGGTGTCAAAGCCTGTAGGTAAAGATAAATACAGGAGACCTGTTTGTCCTAGCGTTCATCCCCTGGCCAAAGATCATGGCCTGACAGAGGCACATGAGTATGCTGCTGTGTGAAGGCACAGCATGCTATGCTGCTCTGCCTCACTCCTTGGCAGTAAAGTGACCACAAGATGATAGAAATGCAGTGGAAAGAGGAGAAAGTGGAAAGCAGACCTGGCTTCCAGCTACCATTGCCTTCCAAATCTCCATGGCCAGCCCCACAGTCTCAGTCATGTGGGTGTTAGTGCAGAGCCAAACATCTGCATTCAAAAACTGCAGTGCCCAAAGGGCCCAGGAATGGCTAAGGTGTTACTCCAAAAAACCTTGTGATTCCCACAGAGCTTTTTTCATTGCTTACCTTTCTGGTGTGGTGCCTCTGAGAAGCCATAGCCTGGGATGGATGGGCAGATGACCTCAAACACCACGTCACCCTCATTCAGACCGTGCCTGGCTGGCTCCGTAAGCAGAGGGATGATCTTGTAGAACTCATAGAAGGAGCCAGGCCAGCCGTGGACCATCAGCAGAGGTTGAACAGCTTGGCCATGAGGGACGTAGGAGGGCTTCACATGGATAAAATGGATATCGATCCCTGCCACACATCCAAGAGAGATAAATTAAAGCTCTAGTTCCATCACAGTTTCCGCTCTAGACTCTGAAGAAGGAGGGTGGCAAAATTGTAATTAGCATTTGTAGCAGAAGTTACACAATCAAC
Source organism: Eurystomus gularis (assembly GCA_013400335.1). NCBI lineage: Eukaryota > Metazoa > Chordata > Aves > Coraciiformes > Coraciidae > Eurystomus > Eurystomus gularis. The sequence goes on along the minus strand of VZZY01023176.1, from coordinate 46,312 downwards.
CCATGGCAAGAAAATGCATAGTTGGAAGAGGATGCCTGGTATTATACCTATGTCCCACCTTTTACATACAGAGAGAGGTATTGATCCCAGCCCCAGATACTGAGGTCAGAGCACCCATCTCCTGAGAACCTGGTCTCACAGTATGTAAGTAGAGCTGTACTTAGATGTATAGCATAATGCAGGCAAGGCACATGCAAAAACATGACAAAATTACAAAATATGTGGGTGATAAAAAGAGAAACTTGAAAAAGGAAGTGCAAGATAGAAGTTTAACCTAAAGTTTAACCTAAAGTCTGGCTAATCTCACTTGGCTAAACTGGGTGGTGGTGGTGGTTATTCTAGCTTTGGAGTCTGAGTAAACTTTGTCTTTTTCAAAGATGGCTTCAAAGCAATAGCAGAAGAAAACCTCATCATTAGTTAGAACAGGTTCAGAGGCAGATGAAACCCGTCTTGAAGCAGATGTCATCTTATTGCCACTGTGTAATGGTCTTAATCTATAGAATGTTACTAATAATATAGCCTCCACTAGTGATATTTCACTCATATCACTAAGCTGTTGTGCATACTGTTGTATATGTATACTGTGACCTCCTAAATCCCCCCACTTCGGTCTGTGCATTTCAGAGTGAGACCTGCTCACAGGTCCAGAGAGAGCCCTTCACCTTCAATGGTGGTTTGGAAATGAGGGTATTTGTTCAGGACTTCCACTTGCTTTCGCCAGTCAAACTGGTTCCTCCAGTAGGTCACCACCTTCCGGAGGTAGTTGGAGTTGAAGCCGTAGTGGAAAGCAGCCCCTTCCAGTGGTGGTGCATAGCGGGCCTGGTCCAGGCGTTGATGCAGATCCTGCAGAGGGGAGACCTTCTTGTGAGGCCAGCCAGCTGCTTATGTGTGCCCTACACCAGGGCAGACATGCATGGGCTCTCCTGGCTCTGACGGTTTTAATATAATTCTCTGGGACACCACAAGCATTACTGAAGCAGTGCCATACTCTGTATGACCTCCTGAATTGTTTATATGGGGAATATATTTTTCCACAAGTTACCAGTTACCCGAGGGCTGTGACTTAGTCAAGACTCTGTCCCTCTTCACCACAGCCCTTCCCTCTGTGGAAGCCCCTAAGTCCAGCCCCACCAGTGCTACTGCTGTTCTGACGTCCTCCCACCCTGCTCCATCATTTGCGGACCCACTGTCAAAGTCTGCTGCTCAAAGTGTGGGCTTTCTGCAGGAGCAGCCTCAGGTTGCATGGAGGGTCTGTGGTCTCAGAAAGTCTTTTATGGGACACTGCAATGAATCTGAACTCAGATCCCATTCATAAAGCGTGGTGAGCCAGAGCATCATCTAACAGAGCTAGATAGCCGCACCAGTGTAAGTAAGTGCACTGCTGTCACCCCTGACATGTGACCTCAAAGCAGTAAGGTGTGTGATTGACTGGCTCCACCTTGCAGCTTTCTGCTCCTCCTTACATCCCAGCCACTGGTACCTCAATCTCTTTGTCAGATGTTTCAATCCTGAAGGGACGGATACTTTCATCTTCTTTCCCTTTTAGAGGTCTTTCACCTGAGCCCCACCATCCATCGCCCATTTCAATAGTCTTCATCTTGTGTCTAGACCTCAGCCAGTAAACCAGCATCCCTCCAGCCCCCAGGGCTGCTGCAGGGACCAGGACTGCATTCTTCTGAGAACATTCAAATGACCTGGGGAGGCATAAAATTGTGTTCAACAGAAGTGGCAAGGGTAAAAAGAATATGCTGAGGCTTGTATTCACATTGCTTGGGCCTGAGCTGTAGCAAATGCCTACAGATCCCATGGCATCAGCAGGGGCTGGAAGTTTCTGCTGTTTTTTAAAAAGATTTGTGGCAGGGTTACATCTGCCAGTGCTTTGTATGGACCTCAAGTTCTTGCTTATCAGGACCTGCTGATCACAAGGCTTCCTTGTCCCTCTCCATGTGAACGAAGGTTCCCTGGGAGACAAGGGTCAATAGGATATGGTCCAATCTATTTTAAGGCAGGTACTGAAGTGAATGGGATAGTAGCAGCTGGATTCCTCCAGGAATAAAAACTGCACAGGCAGAATGGACTGAGAAGCAGGAGCAGAGACAAGGGCCTTCAGCTGCTGGGGAGAGCTGGAGGTGTCCCTCTTGGCAGTGCTTTATACATAGCTCCCTTACAGATTCAATCCTCTTTTAGGACAACACTGGCCCTCTACCATAGCATTCCATGGGTAAGGGTCTTAGTTGTCTGTCTGGTGCCCCGTTTCTGTTCTAGACAGCAAGGTTCAGACTTCCTTGAGGTGTGGGAGCTAAATCACCACAGTTGGTTTTAACAGACATGTAGCATGTTTCAAAACTGTTCAAACACTTGAGCAATCAGTCCTAAATGTAATGTACCTTCCCATCCCTCTGATCTGTGCCACAAGCTCTCCAGCTTCCCCTGGGGACTCTTGGTGTCTAGAGCTATTGCAGAGGGCTGCAAGGGAACTGTGAATGATGATTTTGGTGGTGTTGTCATACAGGATAGGGAAGTGATTATGCTGTGCTAATAAAAATGGAGGCCTCAGCACAGAGCAGCTATTTCACTCACCTGATCCGGGACAAGATGCTCTCCCTACAAAAGGGAAAGAAAGAAAGAAAAATTAAGATCTTTATAGTCTGAGAGTGTTGTCTGCATGGCACCAACCCTTGGGGATGGTGCAAAGAATGTCACCTGTCAGCACCATTTACTACCCAGCCATGGGATCACAAGCTGTTTAGCTACCTGGCAACATCTGGCATTATTTGTCCTACTTTTTGGATGGGACAGAAAGAGAGAGGCTTAGATCATCGCCTCTTCACAATGGGGCAGTGTTTCTGAGCTGTGTTTTAGCTTGGATAGTTTGTTGCCATAATAAGTCCCTCCTTCAGCACAATTTAGATAAAAGGCACTAAACAACTGGCTGGGTGTCCTTGTGGTGTTTCATCCTACAAGTGGCTGCGTTACTTCAGCCAAGAAAATAGTTTATTTTAACTGCTATGTAGCAATATGTGCACAGCCTTGGCAGGGGACTTTCAAGTGCAAGGGTTATTCTGCTGCCAGCCATGTGATACTGTTTGTGCTATGGGGCTGGCATGAGGAGAGGCTTGTGGGACCGTTCCCTGTTCAGAGTTCAATGAGCTGCTATACCTTTGCTACTTCTAACTACCCCTCACTGGACACCAAGCTTTTAGGTCTCATCTACTTGTAAGAAAAAGAAAACATCCGCCCTGGTTCTCCTTCAGCCTGATAGATTGTCTTGCAAGGAAAGCACAGTCTAAAATTTAGCAAAATTAGAAGTGACAAGAGAAAGTCTTGTTACTCTGCCTTGTGGAAGGCAGCTAGATTAGGGAGTGGTTTGGTGTCATAACTACAATACCTTGAGAGAAAGGAAAAAAAAAAGACATGAAACTCTGTGAAAAACCAAGTCTGCTGGGTGTTTCATTTTATCTAGTATTGTTTCCCACTGCTGCCTGTGATACAGAACCTGGTGCCTGTACTGGAGACCCCAGCAGCCACCAAGGCAATTTGGTAACCATTTCCGAGACAGCCTATGTATGATTTTTAAGGACTTATGTCCTTAAACTACTCCCAGACAAGGAAGAACAGGGCTCCTAAGAGCAAACAGTGTTAGCCTCCACCTTCCTGGAGGCTGAGCAGCTTATGCAACAGGTAATAATATCCCCCTGCATATTCCTCTGTTTCCCTAATATCCCTCCCAGAGTTTAGTGAGTCAGGGGCATGAAACCAGTTATTATAGCAATAGCACAAACTTGGCACTGCTAACAAAGCAAGCATGTCCCAGAAGCAGCTCTTTAAGCCACACAAAACGAGGCTCAGCCTAACAAAACCTCCTCCCCACTCATGCTCAGGAGAACTCAGCTGCATGCTCCCACCCCGTGATGGCCTGGTGACCCTGCAGAGACTTTCTCCTGCCCCAGCCCCAGGGAGCCCCGTTTGGAGTCCCTCCTCCCAGGGCTGAAGAGATCTCACCAGGCATTTGGAAGGATCTCCTGCCACATGTCTGCTCCTCCTGTCCTGGCCGCTGCTCCGAACAAGCAGGAGTCTTCTCTGCTGGCTTTCTCTTTGGCAGTGACGCTTTCTCGGTTACATCATCCATTAGTGCCACCTATTGCCTAAGTGTGCAGTTGCAAATTAAGTTCAACGGAGGCAATTGTGAAGTCCTGCATGGGAAAAACCCTGTGCACCAGCACAGACTGGATGCCAAATGCATAATAAGCAACTCTGCAGGGACTGGCCTGAGGTCCTCAGATGAGACTGAGTCAACGAGGTGTCCTTGCGGCAAAGGCCAGCTGTGTACAGGGCTGCACAGCAAGTATGTTAGCTAGCAGGCTGAATGAAGTGATCCTTCGCTCTTTTCAGCACTTGTGAGACCACATTTGGAGTGCCAAGTCCAGTTCTGGCCTTGCTAGTAGAGGGCCAACAGGCTTCTGGGGAGCTCAAGCACATGGCATATGAGGAGAGACAGAGAGATCTGAACTTGTTCAGCTTGGAGAAGAGAAGGCAAAGATTGGAGTCTTATTGCTGTCTACAGCTACCTAGTGGAGAGTGTGGGAAAAATTGAATGAGGCTCATATTGGACGAGCAACATTTGAAGGACAAAAGGCAATGGACATAAATTGCAACAAGGGAAATTCTGGTTAGGTATGATGAGAAATTAGTTCACCATGGAGGTATTCAGATTGTGGCACAAGGGCCCAGAGAGGATGTGGGATCTCCGTCCTTGGAGGCATTCAAAATTTGACAAGGGACAAGACACTAAGCATGCTGACCTACCTGAACTTTGCTCTGAGCAGGAGCTGGGATGAGCTGACCTCCAGGTGTCCCTTTCAACCTATGTATCCACGTATCTCTATTCCATGTGCACCTATGATTTGCAGCAGCCAAAACAAAAGGGGAAAGTTAAGTTTTTAATTTTCTACAGAAATCAATGCTTTGTTTTAGCTCAGGGAACTACATTGCATTTCCCTCATGGTTGGTAAAATCTTACTGGATAAAGGCTTCTCCTTCCCAAATTGTTGCATGGTGTCCTTGCTGTGCTTCAGCCCAGGAATAGCTACATTTTACCATCAGAGAAAACAATTCCTATCTCTATGCAATTCTCAAAATGAAGTACCATCGCTGATACTGTGGTGTTTAGGTCTCATACTGCTGTGAGTTCATATGCAGCCACTGTGCCATCAGATCAGGAACAAAAGCTTGTAAATCCTTAATTTAGTTGGAGTTCAATTTATTGCTACACCACAGCTATTTCTGGTTATGTCCATCTGGGATTATTTAGCCTTAAGATTCTGTTTCCCAAACAAACCCAGCTCTCTTGAGGCCTCTTAGAAGATGCTATCCCTGATTGCAGAGGGACTATAGTCAGAAGACTAGAGAATTATTAGCAACAAGAGAAAAGAAATACAACCCATGTGGAAGGTAGCTGAGGACCTTATAAGGTGCCAGGTTGAGGTACAACAGGCTGTGATGTCTCCAGGAGACAAAAGAGACCTCAGGAAAATTCTACTTCTTACTTAGCACTAGGAAAAAGCATAAAGGCTGGTGGAGGAAGGTCTGGCTGAAACATCTGAGAGTGAAATTATATATACCAGGAATGTGGGAAAAGAGCCAGCAGAGCTAGTTAAAGCTGCAGAGAAAAGACACAAGTTGCTGCTCTCTGTCTAAAAGATTTGGGAGAATCAGAAAGACTTTTGGTTAAGATGCAAAAGACACACCAAGATACAAAAGATACACCAAGATACAAAAGATACACCAAGGCCATTGATACCCTGGGGCTGAAAGGCAACAAACCTCCACTGATAAATCTGCAACAGCTGAGATGCCAGGATCCCGTCTGCTGAAATGCAGAGTATGTGCAGGAGTTGTGTGTGAGGGCTGGTGGGCAGAGATCAAAGAGTCCCAGGGGAAACCCCGCCCTGGGATGCTGCAGCAACTGGTATATGGAAAGCAAGGTTTTTTCCCTCTCTCTTACAACCTCTAGTGGCCAAAATGCACAAGTCTAGGCAGGAACTGCTTGCTGGATTCAACAAGGCTGCCTCCCATGAGATTTTGATGCCTGTCCCGTAAATGAAAAGAGGAATCCCACAGGAAAGGACCTGCAAAAGTGTCTTAGAGTGTCTCCCTGCGCTGGGGCAGGATCCCTTATCCTTAATGACAGACGTCTTAGCAAACCCGTTTTTAAAAAGCCTTCTCAGAGCACTAGTAGAAACTTTTCTGCCTCTGTCCCAGGGCTGTGATTTTGCTGGCCCAGCTGCTATTCTGGCACCAGTTAAAAAAAAAAAAAGGAGAAAGAATAACGTTTGATAGTCTATATCTCACTCTTGCATCTCTGTCTGGACTTCCAGTCACTCTCACCCTGCAGTCCTCTTACGACTCGCATAATTTTATATAAAGGGACTTCATACATTCCATTGCACAAACCAGATACTAACAGAGGGCTTGTTTCCTATGTTTTTCTCTTGCTGTTGTCAGTGATCTGCAGGTTCATCCCTGCAGTGATGATAGAAAATGGGCACATGGAAATATTACTGTAGTGTATTTTTTCAGCTGGTTTAGCAGCTGGACACAAGGAGGAGGAGCCAAACACAACATAACCTGCCAGCATTCCCAGGCCTATTCAGTAATGCTGGCTTAGTGTGACCTGCTGCTGGACAAAGCAGCCAAAGGCCAAGCTGCAGTTCTGCAACTGCTGGCTACCCTCTGTTGGCAAAGGGGAGCTCACAGTACATGTAATATCACTTTTTTTTTTTTCTCTGTTTTGAGGGGAGGGAAAAGTGAGACGAGCTGGTGACTTCTGGTTATGAAATGAGCCAATGGATGGGGGTAAGAGTGGAGCACAAAAACTCTGAATGTAGCTCTTTTATAACTTGAGATGCTGTGGCAACTTGGAAATGATTATTCTGAGCTTTAGAGCCATTGCAAGGCCCTCGCTGGATTTTATGGCCCTGGCTGTAATGTGCTGCCCTTCATCTTACAGTGTGGAGGCTTTGCTGCATAATTTTCCTTTTGCATGCACAAAATCAGGCTCACTGTCTTAAGAAAATTACTGGAGAGCAAATGGTGCTCGGTCACAGGGGATCCTTGTGAATATAGTCTCCTTACTTACACCAGGGTCTAGTTGTGTCCTTTTTATCTGGTCAGCGGCCACTACAGGTGAGCTGTTGGCCAGTGATGTTGCAGGGGAGGGCAATATCTGGAAGCTTCAGATCTCCCCAGTGCTTCTCCAGGCTCCTGCAACCCCCTTGCTTGCCCCACGATACCACTGTGTCTTTGAACTTCACCTTCTTCCTTTGCTTTTAAGAAGGTCCTTAAGGCTAACGAGGCTTTCTTTTCCTTCACTGGATCTCAGCTCCCATAGACCAAAGTACTGAATGCTGTGTTTCCCTGCATGACTTCTGAAGCGGAATGGTCCCCACAGTCCAACAGGTCCAAGATGAGACTGGCCATGCACACGCAATTCTTCTCAATTGGTATGGTATGAAACAAGCCCTGCTCAGAAATGGGATCATGTGGGAAAAATCAGAGAGTTCAGCACGTGTGGCTGTGTCCTGGGGTTAAGGAATAGCTCCAAGCACATCACTCCACTTGCAATGGACAAGCAAAGTTTTCACCTTCCCAGTGAGGTCTCAGGACATTCCGCTGGTTGGCAGGAGATTTGTTTTGCACCAAAGTCTACTCTGGCCTTGAATGGCAGGCTCTGTGCTCAGCCTCCGTCATCACATCCCTGGAGGAAACATTGAGCACTAAGCGCTTCCAAGCCGTTAATTCCTGAATCTTATTAACAAGAGCCAGCTCAAACATCTGAGAGTAGATCGTAGCAATGCCTTGCTCCTGCCTCCACCAGCAGCCAGTCCACGAGGCCGCTGCGCTGCTCCATGCTATTTTATATAAAACTCAGATTGTAGGACCGATGAACAACTTGGGAGGGCCAGGGACAATTTCTCCAGCCCCTCCCCCTTCACAAATGCTCCTTTCTTGCATAGAAAGCTCATCATCTTTTCTGCAAGCACCTTCCACCCAACACCTTCTCTTTAGTCCCCTGCTCTGAGCTGTACATGGAATAAAAGTTAGTGTTTTCCCAGCTGGAAATGGCCCCTTCTCTGCCTCCCTTATTCTCAGGAGACCTCACAAATGTTTCATTGCTACCTCCAGCAAGGATGGCCCCCTTCTGTTGCTAATTAGGGAGCTAAGAGGTGCCCCCAGGCATTTCCCAGTGAAACCAAGCCCATTAAATGAATGGCAGGCAATATCTCTGGGGGCAGGGAGCAAAGTTACACAACAGCTGCTTGGAAACAGGCAGTTTGCTACGTGTGCTGGTTTTAGAGACTCTGCAACATTAAAAACAAAAGCAACTTTCAAGTCCCAAACAGTGTATTTAGGTCACTGATACCTCAGTGATAATCTGGGGGATACTGGTGACAGGAGAAAGGGCTCAGAGCCTGGATGCACAAAACGTGATGGTCCCCGCATGTGCACCTGGCCATGTGCTGAAAGCCGGGTGTACGGGTCCGTGCTGGGATATGGGTCCTGCTGTGCTGTGCACTGGGAGTGTTAATCCTGGAGCATAATGTGAAACAGAGCCCTCTTGGGCTTGGACACATCGTTGGCATTTTGGTAAGTGAATGTGGTGGTGGCTTGTGGGCTTGGCTCAGCTAACCCAGGTGCCCAGCAGCCTGGACTTGAGGAATTTCATATACAGAAGGAAACTCCGTACAATCAGTACAGATATAACTTTAAACCCTGGTCAGTTATGCTGTTTTTGTTGTCTTACAATCTTAGGAGTGTGTTGTATATCTCCTGCAACTGTTGCTCCAAGCCATGTAAAATTACCACCTTTCAAAGAAAGCAAGAATCATTAAAAAAAAAGGATGCAACCAGCCAAGGGCACTTGAGGGATGGACTGATCTTAAGAGCTGTATGACAATATAGATATAAATATCTTATGGAAAAGAATATCCTGAGTGATTTGTCATTACTGTAGTGACAGAAGCAGAAACAAAGGCCTTATCTTCAACAAAGTGATGCAGATAAATCAGTATGTATAGGGGGGGGTCTATACTCAATAATTTATTTACTTTAACAAAAAAATATCTAAAAATGCAATTACTGTATTTGGCCGAGGCAAAAAGAAATGGCAGAGAATGACCTCCATCCTTCTGGATAACAATGACTGCTGCTGAGGATCCTGCAACAGTAACCATTATCACAGGCCACATTCCAAGTTCCTTTTCTCTATCCTTATCTTAGCATCCTTATATTTTCTCTTCCTTACCCTAGTCTTGCTTTTGGTGGGCATCAGTGCTCAGTGGCTGCAAGGGGTAGGTGTGTTGAAGGAGAGGAACAGGTTTTCTCTGTGCCATTGCTCTGCCATAGCTCTCTGCACAGCCAGCTTCTTGAAACTAGCCCTCACAAGAAGGGCTTCTGAGGAAAAAGGAGAAGCCCAAATCTAAGCATGAGTTTTGCAGATACACCAGCTGAGCATTAGGTACCCACAGAGCTCCCATGATCGATACAGGAAGCAGCCAAGGGGCTGCTGGAGTCTGTGAGCTCCCCTTTGCAGGCCTGAAGAAATGTGCAAGAGGGGATGTGTTTTTTGAGAGGTTGGTCTCATGATGTGTTCAGTTCACTGGAAAATTTGGAAAGTTTAATTTTGTGATTCTGTGCATTATTTCCTCCCTTTATGGGAACTGCACTAGCTCTTTGGAAATACTCCTGTGGCCTCCTTTCTGAATTATTATTTATTCTCTCTATGTTTTTTCCTACTGTCCATTATTAGTTGTTATGCCTACATTGTATAACAACAACAAAAACAGTAATATGAAGAAACTCTTCAGGTCCAGAGGCATTAAGAAAATGAAGATGGAATCAGCAAAACATCTAACATAAGGATATAATTTTTGTTTTCCATTAGAAACAGCTAGTCTGGAAAACCAGAGATGTTTGTGTATAATGTAATAATAGCACTGCAGATGTCTCATCTAAAGAAAATCTCACTATGGACCTTGAGCCTTATATGAGGACCCACAAATGCCGGGAAAATACTTAGGTATTGCATTTTAAGGTATCGGTCTGAATATGGTAAATATGACTCTATCAACAAGTCTGTAAGCATATTTTTTTTCTCCCCTCCAGCTTTTCAGCATTCTTGGAAAGACTTATCTAAGCCAAATCCCAGCATATGTAACTGACTGGCCCTTTCCAAAGGTACAAGGATAAAGCCCTTTGCAAATGACTATTGAGAAAACTTGGCAACAACAGTTTGCAGGGTGAATCCTTGCCAAAGATTAATAAGCAGTTCCACACACAGTGGAACTAACAAAGCCTCATTTCCTACATGTATTTGTAAAATACAGCTACTATTTGCAAATACAAAGAATTTGTATTTTGCAAGTCCAAACACTTTCTAACTGACTTGTTCTGTTTTCTTTAGGTATGTTTACAAAATTCCTCCTGCACTTCCCAAAGCAATCAATTTTCATGAAACTTGTAGAAACACCTTTCAGAATTTTTTTTTTAAATATCTGTTTGCTGAAGTTGTTGAAATCAGATCAAAAAGTTACTGGGAGGACACACCTATAGACACACCAAGTGATTGTACAAGCATTGGTTCTGCAGGAAGCAAGGAGCTAAAGTGAAGTTGTGAAAGAAAACATAGGAGAAAGCATCCATTTCTTAGCAGTGCTACATTGACAGGGGTTGCAAGGCATCCCTCACCATCAGTGCTGAGACAGAGTAGCCAAGAATGATCCAGTCCTTTGGTTTCAGTGGCAAAATCTTCAGTGCCATTAGTGAGACCACAGCTTACTTTTGCACCACGTCCAAGGATGAAGTGTCCAGGGACATGGCCAAATCTAGCTAAGATACAGAACAACTGGGAAAAACTTCAAAAGGTCCTAGTAAAGGCTGCTCCTTTTAAACACAAATGCATGTTTTGGCATTTGCATTTGGTGGGAGCAGGAATGAAGCGGGACAAAGTGATGGCAGATGGACCTCTCTGTATGCCAGTATAAGTTTAGGGAAGCTAGCAAAAAATATTTCACCGACCTAATATTTAAATAAAAAAGCTCTGAGTTAGAGCTGATCTCAGGGAAAAGCTCTGGGCACCTCTGTGGATAGCACAGTGTTGAGAGAGGAAACTCAGTGCAGAGCAAAGCAAAACCAAAATAAGATGTCATGTATTAAGTAGGTCATAAATGTATATATTACCATAATAATTCCTAAATAAATGAGCTCTCTATCTTCACCTTGAAATCAGTGTTAGGTGTGGTCACTTCTGTAGCAAAGGGGCAGAGAGGAATGGAGAAAGTTGCAAAAAAACCTGGCACCATAACCACTGGATGGGGGAGGCTGTGATGGGAGAAGGGAATGAATGAGCAGAACGTTTTAGCTTTGTGAAGAATTTTGTTAGGGGAGAGACAAGCACAATGAATTTCTAATTTGACCTTTAATAAAGTTTCTTGTCACCTTCTGAGCACCTTCCATGACTTTATATGAATTAAAATCTAGGAGTTACACAACACCTGGTGTAATAAAGGAAATATAATTTTATGATGCATATGATTTCGAGACCAAAAAAATTGCTGAAAAATGTGAGGAAGACAAGTAGCAGTAGTGATAAAATTAGTATTAATCAGGTTGGTGATGGTGAAAGTCTGTTGGTTCTTGTGCCTCTTGTCTTAGGATTTGTGTAGCTGAGATTCTTCCTGCTGCACAGCAGCATTCACATGAGGAAATGCACTTAAAACACAGAGAGCTAGAGCTGAACATGGGCAGCCAGAAGAAACCAGTGTAATCCCAGTTTCTGTCACAAAGGCATCACTTAAGATAGCCTTTCACTTAAGTTAGCCTTTCCACAGCTCCCACGCAATTACAAATCTCTGTCCCGAATATATTAGGTTTTTTTTAAAGCTGCATCTTCTCTCTGGAGTAACCACCTGAGGGCAACATCACACATACAATGGGACATGAAAGGCTCCTGTGCCTGGAATATTGTGCTCGCTTCCAGGAACCACATTACCAGAAAAAGCGTGACAAATGAGAAGCAGCTCAAAGAACAACAACAAAGATGATTAGGAGGCTGGAGCTACTATGCAGAAAAACATTACAAAAGCAAAATCTAGTTTGCCTAAGGGATGATTGATTAGGAGCAGGATCCTGGCCTCCAAATATTTGAAGAGCAAGAGAAATTATTCAGCATAATAAAGGAAGATAGAACTATGAGTAATTGGAGGAAATGAGGCAAGGAAAATGTGCCTGGTCTTCCTGTTGTATTTTTCCTACCTGTGAGATAGTGGGCTGTGAATTGGAGGTATTCATATTCTGATTCTCTAATGAAAGATCAAGGATCTGTCAGGGTAGGCATTGTACAGGGCAAGAATAGCGACACTTGGTCAAGAAGAGCAGGTCATAGTCTGTGTGACAGTTAGGAGATGACTAGTGGGTGAAGCACATGAGTGTATTGGGGTGGGAAGGTCAGGATACCACAAAGTAAGAAATTATTTGAAAAACAGAAGTAATTCCTCCAAGAAAAGTGTTAGAAGTGCAGGGAAATCCCAGCTGTTCTCCCTCACCCACAACTTTCAGAATACATATGGTCCAAGAAAGATCTTTGTTGGCCTATGTCATATTTTTGGGAATGCCCTAGAGCAGGGGTCCTCAAACTATGGCCCGCGGGCCAGATATGGCATTCTTTTTCCTGTTTTTTTTGTGCACTACTACAAATAAAATATGTGCAGTGTGCATAGCAATTTGTGCATTTTTTTCCAAACTATAGTCCGGCCCCCGACAGTGTCTGAGGGACAGTGAACTGGCCCCGTGTTTAAAAAGTTTGAGGACCCCTGCCCTAGAGCAATACTGATTTCAGCCCAGGGTTACTTCTCCACCTTCTCATGCCTTTCCAAGGAAGCAGGTCTTTGGGCCCTTGGTCAGGCATGACAGTAGTTGGAGGCAGCCCACAGGACACATCAGCATTTTCCCTGATTCTGAACGGTTATCTATCTGGTGGAGAGAGGAGTGGAGGCATCCTGCTTTGTGCAAACAGTGAGTTGGTACCTTGAACAAGGCATGAAAAGGAGTGCTGAATTTATAGTATTGACATGACATACCACTTATGTGTGCAGACAGGTCTACAGAGGGGACACAGAAGTCCTGGATTTGTCTGCTGTAGCACAACTTTGGCAAAGCCTCATACTTATAAGGGTGATGAGGTGTTCACTGTGCCAGAGGGACCCAAGGGGACTGAAAACCGTGCACCATTCAGCATGGACACAACTGAGCACCTCTAATGCCCACAGGATGGCCATGCTGGAAGCAATCCAGCCTGGTCCCTCCTCAGGGGCAGGCAGCCCTCCTCAGCTGCCTGACAAGGCAGGGGAGAGGTGCAAGAAGTCTTCCAGTGAGGGGCCAAGGGCGATGGGACAGGGTGAGCTGGATACACTGGGCAAGTGAGCAGAGCTGTGATGCTGCAGGCCCTGGTGCCACCTGAGTCTCTTTAAAGAGCAAACTTAGCAACCTGAGAATGTACACAGTTGGCAGGATCACGCTGTGTCAGTGCTGAAGGCAGAGCTAAAGCTATGGCATTTGGGGGTAGGTTAGCACCCATCCTCTGCTCAGGAAGGGAAAAGCTTACGCAGTATTCACGGGGTGGGGGGAGCTCTGACCGCCACTGTAAGCACAACACAAGAAAATGGTGCTCAGACAGAGGCATGGCCCTTCATTTGGTGGGAGCTCCCAGTTTGCCCAGGTTAGTAGTGCTCAATAAAGCAAGTGTCACAAACCAGGACAGTACAGAGGTGGTATCTCTGGTCTGCTTCTCTAAGCCCTGTCTGCACTTCTGCCATATCCAGCTCCCTTGTGGCACTGTGTGGTTGGTTTTTGTGCAGGTCTTGGAGCTACTAACCCTCACCAACTCATCTCTCTTGCCCCATTCTCTTCTCAGTATCCCTTGCTGGCAATGTCTGAGGGACACTGGTATAGCTAAGACATCTCTTTCCCCACTTTTCCCCCTGCCAGCTGTCAATCATCTACCAGGCATCCAAATTCAAACCTCCCCTTTTCTTCTCATCTGTCCCTCTATCTGCTTCCTTTAACCACTGATGAGGCCACACTAGCCTTTGGAACATACCAACATGAAAATCAGCTCTTTGCATAGAGCTCCTTGCATGGATTTGGGATTCTTTTTTTTTTATTTTAAGTGCAGAGCCAAAAGCTTCAGGGTGATCTGGTGGGGACACTGAAGAGCCTTGGAAATGGAGCAGTTCCAGATCTGTCCAACATGTGCAGTGCCCTGTTATACCAGGACTTTGGAGAAGGATCTGCAAGATGTTCCTTATTTTAAATGCAATTGGAGGAGAAAATGTGGCCCTGGCAGCCTCATCTAGCTCCAGGTAGTTGGGATATCAACAGCAGTGAAGCCACAGCAGTGTGGTCTAACAAGCTTGCTCAAGCCCCTGACTAGATTTGACTGGCCTTCCTGGAAGTCTGTCTTGCTGTTACTTCATCCTTGTTAGAGTTTATATACAGTTGCTATGCTGCAATTAAACACTGATGCTATGGTAGGCATGACCTAAGTGTGGTGGAGCCTGAAAATTTTGGAACCAAACCAAGCTCAAGCATCTAAACTGACTCCAAACAGAAGGCAAAAAAAGACAGCAGCCCCTACTTCCCTTCCCAGATCCCTTATTTAAGAAAGAAAATTCTAACTCTTCTAACAATTTCATTATAGAAAGAGCTGTACCAATGATGACAAGTCTTTAAAAATAAAAAAAAGAAAAAAAGATGGGCAAATCTATTACCTCCTCTCAGAGGGCTTACTTGGAAATATGGCTAAACAGATCCCTTTCGTACAGTCTGCAGCAATATTTTTTTCCCCCTGAGATCGAGGAGTCAACACTCAAATACATCAGCCAATCTCAGACCCTGGAGGCAGACTAATGCACCATCTCTGCTAGAGCATTATCCCCACAGTCCACGGTTAAGGCTTAATATTCAAAGAGCAAACAGCTTTTGTTTTGACTCTAATACTGATTCAAGCCTGAACCTCTGTTTAAGCACAAGCAACCCAAGCAAGTGTTCATTTGTTTTGAGGACCACTGGTTCCCAGAAAAGAGAACAGATTTTCTGTCTTCTGGATAGCTGCTTGTGCCCAAAAAGCCTTCATGCCTCCATGGCACAGCAGCTGGGACCTGGTGCATATAAGCTGGTAAGACAGGTCCCTATACTGCAAACCTAGAAGAAATTGTTAGGGGAAAAAAAGGCAAAGTGATTTTCCAATAGAGGGCACTAACCCATGGCTTTTCTGGCAACCTAAATCCCTGTCTGTTCTTTACCAGCATCTTCTGCAGGTTCCCAAACTCGGTATCTCTGAGCCAAGGATGGAAGGGGAAAGGAGACCCGAACTGAAGTGCTTATTGCTCTGTGTTTGTTTCCAATGTCTTCTACCCTTAGATTCCACTGTTGCAAAGCAACACACAAAGGATATCTAGCAATGCATGCAAGTACCTGACCTGTGCAGTGACATGAAGAATGAGATGCAAACTGTTCTGTTATGGAAGACATGGCAGAGGTTCCCCTAGCTGGAGGGGAAGTCACCACTAGGAGACTGTTCTGTTTTTCCTGGCAATTCCTTCCTTGCTTTGTAGGGTCCTTGCCCATAGGCTGTTTTCCTGGGAGAAGCAGTCAGAGAGGTTCATTTGATTTCATCATATCCTGTTTTCACTGCCTTCTGGAAAATAAAGCTGTTGTGAGCGTTGAAGAAAAAAGAAAAGGTTTGAGCCCTTGAACAGTGATCTATGGAACAGCAATAGCTTCCACAGCCTTTTGTGCTCCCCAGCCATGACAAACCCTCTCTGCTGCACAGACCCTGAGGGAGGAGGTGTGAGATAGTCCAGCATCCTCAACTTAGCACAGTGATGGGGACAGGAAAAGGTGTCCAAATATCTGCTCATGTGTCACCAACAGGTCACAGGCACCTCTAGTTCCTGCTTCTTGGATGTGTGGGCAGGGCAGCAGCTCAGCTTTCCAAGTGTTTTCTTGCTCTCTTACTTTAGCTGCAGGGTGCCGTTAACTCACCCTTTCCCCTTTTGACATCAAGAGGAGGAGAATGCATCCACCAAAGCAGAGACACACTGGCCAACATGAAATGATGGTGGTCTGGGAAATTGGGAAGCCAGCAGTCTCCTCTGCTTAGGGCCTCATGCTTTGTTCATCTGCCCTTGCTCTGAGTTTTGGGAACACAGATCCAGCCAGCTTTGTCTTACAGCTGGACATGGAGAAGGGTCATTTCACAATCCTTTGGAGCTGTTCTGGGTTTGCTGGCCTCCAACATCTGTCCCATTGCGTATTCCTGACATCCCTTTTCCATCTGAACTGCTCTTCCATGTGTGATAATGCCATCGGTAATGCTGCTGACTGCAGCATGCTGTCGTGCAGAAGCTGGTGCCACACTACCTCAACTAAGTGCAGTCCTACGTACGATCCTCTTGCTGGTCATTTCCTGGATGACAAACATTTGCATGGATCCTGGCCCTCATGTTTCAAAAGCCTCAGAGGTGGAAAGCAACTAATATTATCTTCCTGTGTTTCCTGACTGGGAGGAGTTGTGGGGATGCCACCAAACACCAAGGCAGAAGGAAGTTACCTAGAGCTTCATACATTGTTTCAAGAGAAAAGCACCTCCCTTCCTGAAGCCTGTCTAAACCCTTTGGATCACAAGAAGCCTTCACCCCCCAGGCTGCTGCCCTGGATGCTGCTTTGTGAGCTCCTTCAGCAGGGGGTTAAATGGAGAAAGATGCCACAGAGTATCTGTGACCGTTTTTCTCAGCAGGAGACTATGTTTGGTCCCCTTCCAAGGGTCACAGTGAACTTCTGGAGGCAGCTGTGGAAGCTCAGAAAGCACAAGGCCTTTGTGGAAGACTGTTAGTACATTGTTCCCCTCTTTCAATTTCTCTTAATGCAACCGACTATGTTCAATGGCATACACATGAGGTTAAAAGCATCGGTAGCTCCAGGCGAGAGGACCCTGCAGGTGCAGACATTAACTGCATAATGGGGTATGAGTGAAAGGAAGCCCTGGAGGTTGTCCTAACACAAACCCCTTGTAATCAAGACAACTGGAACCAGTGACATGGAGGGGAATCAACTTGCATGGGTTCAGCCTCTTCCTGATGTGGTCTGGTGAGCCCTGGGAACTCTGTGGAGTCTGGCAGGGCAGAAGGAGCTGGGCCACAGAAACACACTTGAGTCTGTAGCCTGGACTGTCTCCCAGCATGTAGCAGCCTTGTAGAGCTCTTCAGTCCCGGCAGCACTGCCTGCCTGAGGAACTGCCATCCCTGAGAGTAGCTGGGGATGTGCCAGAGTGTGCAACTCATTACGCACTAAAGCACCACACCAAAACAGAAAGCAACAAGAGATTAAAGGAGAACAGATGTTGCCTGATCTTGTCCACTCTGCTCCTGGGAGGCAGCCCAGTGCAGCTGCTGTCTGCCCCAGGCCCTGTTAGCTCAGGGTAGCAGGGTTGGGATCCTTGCAGCCTTGCACTGCTCTTCAGAGGATAGCACTGAGCATGGCCTGCTAGTACCCTTTTCTGCAGTGGTAGCCTGTTTCATGGGGCCAACTTTCTGTAAAAATTCATTTAAATGAAGCCCCGTGATCAGAAGACGTGAGCATTTAACTGCATGATGCTGGGGCCCACTGAGGTGAACTGCCCAGTCCATAAAGGGAAAGGAGATCTGAACCACTGGGTCATTAGTCCTGAGCCATGTTAAACCATCTGTGGTGCAAGGCTTGCCATCAGAAAAGCCAGAACGCGCTGCTGATACTACTTGACTTTAAACAGCTGCCAAAACAGATTTTTCTGACTTAGTGCATAAACCCCATTATTCCCCATTTTTTTGCATCTTTTTCCTACCTTCCTTTCATTGTCCATAGCCTTCCTTTCAATACTCTGTCTACTCCTGCCTCCCTCATTCTGGACTCTGCTGTATCAAGTCACCACTTACTCATATAATGGCTGGACTACCTATTCTCATATCCTTCTTGCTCACCCTCACTTCTTTCCTAAATCCTCAGGGAAATGCTGCCACCCACACTGATGTCTCTGAGGGATTTTCGAAGATGCCTCAGCCAACTTCCAGAGAACTTATGCTCTTGTGTCATGTAGTACAAAAAGACCCAGTCTTCAGTCATTTAAATTTCATTCCCTAGAGGGTTCTGATGGAGAGGGATGAAAAAGAAATAGCTAAGAAGAAACAGCCCAAACCGAACAGCTTGTCCTTTTTTAAGTATTCTCCCTCAGTATCTCTAAACCCTTTCTACTGTTTACTGATCCCTTCCTTCTGCCAGTCCCCACCACTGGGAACTATTGTCTGCCTAATGCAGAGCAGAACATGCCAGTAAGATCTGGCCAAATTCAAACCATTAGTTGTAATGTGCCTATCAATACTGTATCCTTAAATAGCCGTGAAATCCCAGAGAATTAAGCTTGAAGACTTAATGGCAGAAACTGGCCTCTTGATTTTTATTTGCATATAATGGCTCACTCATAAACATTTGATAACTGAGGAACTGCAGCTGGAACTGTGCATTGGAGTTCTCTACCCTCCAGCCCATGACTGCACTTTCCCTCCAAATGTATCCTGCATCCTGCCTTCCCCATCTCCTATATAGTCAGAAAGAGGAGAGAGGGTCAGCCTTGCTGGTGCACCTCTTGGACAGTCTTCCCCTGCTGCTTGCTGCATGCTCCAGGCTGTTGTGCTCACAGGACTTTGCTGAAGCCCCAGCAACTTGGCTACAGCTCTGAGATTGCACTGTGCCTTCCCCACCACCTTAACAGGTCACCATGTAAGCCTGCTTGCAGCTGGGCCTTCCCCAGCACCCAACACTACCAACAGCACCTTTCCTGTGTCTCTCCTGATACTGCATCATATGCTACCTGATCCTTGCAAAAAAGAACATCTTTCTCAGCAGGTGTCCTTAGCCCCCCAGGAAGTGTTTGCTGTTCTCTGTTTGCAGATCTCTTCTCATTTATCAGGCCAGCCTGGTCACTCATCACCTCTTGATGTTAATGCTGGAAGATAGGGCCACTGAGTGCAAGAGTGGCAAAGCTGTCATGCTCCAGCTGGGCAAAAGTGGAGCCTCACTCAGTAAATATTGACACGTCAGCAAGCAAACAGAAGGCAGCTTTCAGCAAGCAGCTCCATGGCTCCCTGAGCTGATGCTGGACCAGAGACACTTGGTGTTTTGTGGTTATGAGCTGCTATTTACAGAGGGCAGGATGCAGGAATGGATCTCCAGCAGCTGTGATGACAGTGGCAAATTGATGGGCTCACAGGAGCCACCAGCTGCATGCCTGCTGCCCACCTGCAGTACAACAAGTGGCTGCAACCACTTCAGCCTCTGGAAAAACAAGCTGTCTTTTCCATCCCTCAGCAACTTCCAGACAGGCTTTCTTCAAGAGGATATTCAAGACAGTGTCCATTAAAAAAGGGTATCACAAAACAGAGATTTGTTCCAAGTCTTCAGTTCCTCTGATTTCCTGTTCTAAAGCATCGCCCTTAGTATTTAGGTGGTTATTGCACCTCCTGTCAATTGTCAGATTTAGGCAAGTCACAGATGCAAGTGTATATAAACACAGAAATCATCCAACTGAGTCCTTCTCATGTGTCCACAGAATCAAGTAGCCAGTCATCAGCAGCATCAGTTCTTACAGAAATCCCAAAGTTTAGTTCTTATACCATATAAAAACTACAACTTAACTTACATTCTAAAACTGGATTTTTATGCTCCCTTTCAGTCTATTGCTTGGTAGCTAAATGACCACATTCCCTGCACAGGTGGAGCAGCGTCCATATGCAAAGAAGAGATGGGATTGCAAGCAAGGGCTCCTGATGGATTGGGTTCACTTCCTGGCCCACCCTCTCTATGAATCTGGGTAAGTTATTTGATCTCTTAATGATCTAGATCCCATCCAAGAAGAGGAGGTGATAATGCTTTCTCTCTCCTGCTGTTTCTTTTACCCGCTTAGACTGAAAGCGACTTTGGGTTTGTCAGTATTTTTTTTTCTTTTTCTGTGCTTCTGTGTTTTCTGTTTGTTTGTATTCCTATCACAATTAGATTCTGATCCACAGCAGTTCCTTGGTACTGCAGTAAGTGCATCTGTTCTCATTTAGAGTCTGTGGTACCATCAACAGCAAATAAACAAGGGGATGACTCAGATCCTTAACTGACACTGTATGGATCTTAGAGAACTAAGAACTGGGACAATGAGTTCAGAAGAAGATCCCAGGAGCCACCATGCAATTAATCCCTCTCACTTCCTTTTCTGAATGTCCAAGTTCTTTCAATACCCTTGTTTTCCACTCCGTGGTTTGTTTCTACTACCTGCCTCTCACTTGCAAAGTAAAGACAACAAACTTCTAGTTCCTTCCCCCTGCGGGAAATAAACACTCCAATAATAAATACTGTTCACGCTTTGGAGAGAGGGCAGATCCCTGCCACAGAACATACCTGCTCTCTTCTTCCTTGCTGTTTCTTACCCATTTTCATTTCTAAATCAGAGTGCCAGTTTCTTAGTGCAGGGATGTTGTCTGCATCAGGTAGCATGGCGTGCCATAGCACTGCAGTGCACTCAACAGGCTGTTGGTGTAGACTGTACTAAGCAGAGTTTCTTATTTATTAATTTCCTGGATTAAATCACTCAAAGATTTTTGTCAGACAGCTCCTTTGCTGAACCAGGTGTTGGGTGATGACAAGTAGCAAAAGTGTGGAAGAGGAAGGTGGAAGCTGCAGCCTAGGGACAGTGGAAGAGAGTCAAAGGATTTGGCTGGTGCAAGACCAAATATGTCAGTGCTCCAACAGCTACAGCCCATGAGCTGAACAGGGACAGAAGGCAGCTAAGCACTGCTTCAACAGCATTGGTCTCCTGATTCAAACCCCAGCTTCTACAAAGCAACTGTTTGATAGTAAATAATTTCAGCTGTTCCTCTCCTTTGGCCATCCCTGCTCCGCGGGCCCCCTGCAGAGCCCCATAAGGAAACCCACAGCTCCAGGCTGGGGTCAGTTCTTTTGCCAAGATCACTGGAGATCATGTCAAAGCCAGTGCCAAAACTGCTGTGTGCCTCCAGCGCTGGCAAGCCTACCAGTACAACTGAATTGCAGGGAATGAATATAACAAGGCACGTTGCTGGAGATCTAGGGGAGGGACAAAGAGAGAAGAGGGAATCACAGCAAAGGACAAAAAGAAAAAGAGACATAGCAGACATGAAATGGACCTAAGGGTAAATTAGAAGGGCAAATGGGTGATACCTTTTGTTAAATATTCATTGAATTATGGTTTACACAATTACAGCCAGAAGCAACACTACCAAGCAGGCACTGGAACTTCACTGGGCTAGCAAGCTGCATTCCTCTTCCAAAAGTCACCCACCCTGAACACTGCAACAGTATCAGTGTAGAGCTGTCAGTATATATGATGCTGAAAATTATGTCAGGCAAGTTTTTCCGACAAACTACTTCCAATACAAGAACCTACAGGTAGAGAAACTACACTGTATGTCACCTATGCATGGAAGACAGAAGGCAGAATCCTGTTATTTGGTGGCTGTTGTCCCCACTTGACACTGGGAAAAGTGAGATTGGACTGCACCTCTACCTTCTGCACCTAGAAGAGGATGAGCAATAAAGAATGTATTTGGAGGCTTTTTCTGGCATGGACAGATGTGTATAGACACAGAAAGGAAACACTGCTTGTTGAAAGGTCAGCATATATTGGTTATGAGCAGAGGAATGTTCTCACAGGAAACACTGAAGGCTGTGCAGAAGTAAACATACCTCCAGTGTGGAGTGATGTGGTGATCCAGCTGAGTCTCTCTCTGGGGACTAGCTTCCCAGGGATGAAGCACAAGGCCCTTGGGGTATTTACACAGCCTGTTCTCTAAAGACCAGCTGCCACTCAGCACAGTTTATCTTCTTTTCCTGATTATTCAGTCTGTGTTTTCTTTGGTCCTCCTGGCTGCCTCTTCCTCCAGTTCCTGGAACTGTGAGGAGCTGAGGCCTCTATAGCACCTGTGTGTGTGCGCCAGGCGCAGCAGCTGCCGCATCCCCTGATGCCAAGTGCAGTACTTCCACACCACTGGAACTTCCACACCACAGGCTACTTGCAGATCCTTCCCATGCAGGTTTGTTTCTAAGCCCAGAAGCTTCATATGTTCCTGGAGCATGAAAAAGCTGCTCTTAGTCCCTGGCAGCTCTGTGTTTTGTGTGTCTTTCAATCAGGAGAGCTCCCCCAAATGACCCATCTTCTTGTTGCTACTAAAATTAGGAGGAGAGACAGTTCCAGCTTGTGACAAGCCTGGCTGAACCCTAGTAGAGGCACAGGGAATATAATGAGCAAGGAACTTGCTGGATCCCTGCATTTGGATCCTGCAAAGGCTCCAGATTCCAAGAACCATTCCCCAGAAACAGTATTTGAAGTGGATACAGTTGTGGTGCTCCTACAGAGGGTCAAAGTCCTCCTTTATTTCTGCTGGCAAAGGCTTGCGTGTCCATGTCTGTTAGATCTCCCTGTAGGGGCACAAAAGTCTATGCTCAAATATTTGTTGCGGTCTCCACTTAGGGCTGGAGGAGCCCTGACTTGCACAGGATTTCCAAACACAAAAAGATTAAGCAGGCCACGCAGAATGGCTGGCATCTCTTCAACATACTTAGCCAGAATTTTGCTTACTTGCAACAGCGAGGTTCAGAGGGATGCATTCTTCTTTGTGGAACAAAGAGGGCACTGTCTACCAAGCTTTTGCTGTACAAAATCAGTTGAGTAAAATTCACATTTGCTCCTTGCCTGCTCCCTACTTTCACAGGCCTGCTGTCTCAACTACTTCACTAGACCCATTATTTTTCGGCACAACTTCTGTAATAATAAAAAAATCAACATGAGTTGCCCACAGAGCACAATTCCTATCTGTTTCTGGACCACAGCACCTAAGAGAGATAGATTTCTTGATCCACCCCAGGTCTTTCCTAGATTCATAACCCTGCAAAAAACCAACGCCTATAAAATATGATTTAAAAAAGAGAAGTACTCACTAAAGGCACAAATAAAAGTTTCTCTTACTGCCTTTAGGATCAATTAACATTAAATCAGTTTACAAACAGTGGAGGAGAAGAGAAATTATAACATAACTTACTGTTCATGACCTGTTGATAGCACCTAAAGAGGTGCTGTTGAAACTAAACCGAAAAGAGATTTCTTGCATGCTGCCTTCTCTCAGACCAATTCTCACAGGGTAGGAATGAGTGCCTCGATGTTCACACTACTGAGGGAGCAGGGGGGCTGCTCTGGTGGGTATAGTCTATGGATGTTTACAAGGTAGGATTTCTACAGCATACAACAGAGCTAGTCATCAGCCAAGGTTACTTCCAGCTTAAACAGTCAGTTTGAAAGACTTTAGCATTGTGATATAATTGTAACCAGAAGTCTCCTGAGAGTTTGAACCATGCTGTTGTGCTCTCACCACAAGGCATCTCTCCCCTTAGGAGTCCACATTAGTCAGTAATGTGGAGCAGCTGTGAGCTTTCCTTGGGAGAGAGGTACTCCAAATGACCAGAGCCCACTTTAACTTTCTCATCAAGTTCATACTGTAGGTTTATAATTTTGTTTCTCCATGCAAAACATCGAGCATCATACCTGAACTTACAATAACTATTTTGCCGCTGTTTCTGCTACTGCTGTTCCATTGGTTCCTCATTTGCTCTCTATAGATGAGATCCTGATCCAGGAAGATCAATGGAAGCTTTGTCACTGTGAAGATCAATGAAAGCTTTGTCACTGTCTTCTGCCAGACTTAGGCTTCAACCAGTAGCCTCTGGCTGTCACTAAACCTGTATTTTAACCCAAATACAGTTTCTGATTACAGTTTTTTTCACAGCAAAGTTCTTCCAACCACTCAGCAATATGTGCATCTAACAGCCTATCTGAGCTCCTACTTCTGCTTATATCAAGTAGATAATGTTTTGAAATGGGCTGCAGCTTTCACCTGCCCTCAGCCAAGTTCATACAGCTGTGGTCCATCACTTCAAAGACAAATTATCTTTAGCTGCCAAGATGTGATTTTGGGTTAACAGGGGCAAAAATAAAGCTGTGGTCAAATGAAAAGGAAACATTATGTTGTTTTCTATTTCCAAACTGATTAAGCATTTGCACACAGAGACCCACTGAAGTCCTAGAACTAGGCATCCAAATCGGTCAGTACTGACCCAAACAGCTCTCTTGCAAATCAGCTACACCTTAACCCATCCTTGCTGGTAGCGGTAGCTGTAAAACAAACAGTGTTTGAGGTTCCTTTGTGATGGTTCTCTGGGAAAGGAAATTTGGTTCAAAAGCACCGCTGTAGTCCAAGTGTGCATGTCTCAGGTGCTCAGAAGTTGGCAACAGCCCATCCCACAGCAATTCTACTGTGCCAGGTCAAGCTTGTGATGTGTTGTTATTAGTCTGAGGTGAACTGTAAGAGACACTATGTCTGTCTAAACCAGGAGTCCACCACAACACCCACTCTCCCTGCCCTCAATCCCAGTTCTCTTTCCAATGGAAAGCTGGAAGCATGGCAGGGAGGAGAGGGAAGAGAGGCCAGACAGTTACACATCCAGGCTGCATCCTGACAAGCAAGCAGGATGTGACTGCAGTGCACATTTGGGCCTCCAAGCTGGAAAACAGTCTGAGGCCTCACAGTTCAGATGATCTCTATGTCTCAAAGGTTGTTGTGAGCATCAAATTGCCCTATGGCTGGCTATAAAGTCCAGACAACCGACTGCGAGAGACCCACCCCATTGGCATAGTGCTGTGCCGCTGCATTGACAGACTCACAGTGGGGGCTTGGTCATGTGGTTTCTCTTACTGTTGAGGAAACTTCCCTGGCCCAGATCTGCAACGACCTACCGACCTTGCTGGACAAGGACAAGGTCACTGTGCTGCAGGAAATTCTGAGGTAGAGGTAGAAGCAAAGGCAAATGTAACAGTTATTGCAGGAAAGCAAGCTAGTAGTCATTATTATCAGTATTGTGTGTGATACTACTTGTATTCCCATACAGACTAAAGGCTACAAGTGTGACTGGGTAGAGGATTTATTCTGCTAGGTGCTGAACAAACCTAGAGTGACCCTTCACCCTTGCAGTTTACAGGTGTAAGCCGGGCTCATGTAAAGGAAAATCTCTAAAGTTTTAGCATTTATTTGTTCACTTTTTCGCTACAAATGCTTTAACTTATTTAGAGATTAGAGAACTGGGAAAAAAGATCAAACCAAGAAAGGCTAGAGTCTGCAAGGAACTGTGTGGCTCAAGCCTACAAATTATGATTTTAGAGTTAATCAGGTTTGGGGAGTGATGCAGACAATGACAAACAAATCAAGACAAGAAGGAGAGAAGTAGAAAATAAATTTCAAAGGATTATGACTCTGGATCACGTTATTAAGAAGAGTCTGTATGCATGCCCATGAAACCACAGACTGCATTCTCTCTAGATCAAGTAGGAGTCTCTAAGAAGACAAGATGGAAAAATTTCTTCTATTGGAGCACTGTCAATAAAGGTTCAGCTGATTAAAACAATTTCCCAACACATTTTACAGGGTGGTCTATTACTTCTTTCAGTGACAACCCTTCTCTCAGTTACAAATGATTACTTAGCTTTTCAATAGCTATGTTGGAGGCACCATCCAGATAATATTTGGAATTTTTCACATATAATTCCCTTCTGAATGGGTAGTGTATGTTTAAAATTTTACTAAATGAATAGGGACAAATTCTGCCCTTTGAAAATTTGATGTAAATCTGAAGTATCTGCCCTAATATAGACTTACATGTTGCTAAATCAGGGTAAATGAGAGCACACTTTGACCTCATCCAGCACAGGGGCAGGAATATAATACAAGAAAGGGTTACTTTCTAGCTGCTTGTAATATTTAAGGCAGATAAATAAATAATAATAATAAGTCTTTGTTTCTGAAAGCAGATATTCAGTCTACCCAAAGCACCATCCAAGTCATTAAAGGATTCCCAGGTGCCAGTATTTGGAAAGGGTATTAGCTATTCAAACAGTTTAGGCAGAGGTCTCTGCTGTTCTCTCTCCTGGGTCATCTCAGATTTCCTCAAACTCTGCCCGGAACTGAGCACAGGCAGTAAAGAAAGGCTGGAAATTCCAGAGGAGTAGCATTTTCTCTAGAACCAGAAAGAATATATTTTTCAGTCTTGCAGTAAAAACTAGTAAAACCCTCCTTTGTTAATGCAACTGCAAGGCTGTCTGGGTGAGGGCCACATGCTGCACATGCAGGGACAGACTCTGCAGCAGATGCTGTGCAGGGAACCCTCTTTTCCTCCCTTTTTCAGATATAATTTACCTGGCTCCACTCTATTACTGGGAAAAGAAACCCCATAAAAGTGTCAGCACGACGCAGCTGGGTTGTTCAAACAGTAATTCAGCAGCAGGTGGGAAGAGTGAATCCACACAAAGGCAAAAGGCTTGCTGTGGGGATGGCTGAGCTCTGCTGCCAAGAGTCAGTGCCCCAGAGATGGGGATACAAACACCTCTCTGAGTGTTGGATGCTTGGAGGGTGCAGACAGTCATCTGCAGCCACCCACTCCACCTGAGTTGGTCTCTGGCTTCTGCACACTTTTAAAGGTTAATAGTTCTAAGCAGGTGCCTGAGACTGAGCAAAAATTTCAG
>VZZY01023176.1:0-14857 GCA_013400335.1 Eurystomus gularis | reverse complement strand
GCGCCCCGCAGCCGCCTCTACAGGTGCGGGGGCCGGGCCGGGCCTCGCCTCCTCGCCGCGCCCTGCGGGGAACGGGCACCTCCCTGGGGAGCTGACATCGGGAGGCTCTAAAAGGCCTCGGGAGGCCGGTTTGGGGGCTGGGGGAGAAGAGAGGGGATTGGGGAGCCGGGGTCTCCCCGCTCTCCTGGAGGGAGCCTCGCTGTGCCCTGAGGGGTCTGGCAAGGCTGCGTCGAGCCCTGTGCTTCACCGGGCTCCGGCCTGTGTCGTGCTTGTCGCTGGCAGCTTGAACTGCTTGGAATGGAGCCTCCTGCCACCGGTGACCAAGGAGATGGTTGCGCAGGCTGAGCAGCTGAGGGGCCGTTTCCAAGGGGATCCTTCCTTTGAGTATGAGTACACTGAGATAAATGCGGAAGATGCTGAAAGATTGTTTGAAGATGGTGAGGAGGTAACTACAGCAAAACACTTCGGAACTCTCTTTGCTATGTACACCTCACACTGGAGAGGTGGTGGCTCCTCCTCCTGGTTTGTAGTAAGCAGCCTGAGCCTGTGCTCAGGCAGAATATATACAATTTCCTCTTAGCTGTTGCTGTGTAGCAGCGGCTTCTTGATTGAACTCTTTCTTCAGTTACATCTGCAGTTAAACACAGCTCAGAAATTCTCCTTTGTGTTTATTGTGTGCAGATCCTCACTGCAGTGTCTAGAGCTGTACATAGGAACTGCAGGTACCATGCTTTATAACTGAATAGGCAACTCATAAGTAGCTTAATTGGGAGGGAGGAAAGGATGGATAAAGGGAGGGGCAGTTAATTCTTTGGTGAATCTAGACTGTCTGCTCCTGCTTCTCTTATGAGAAGAATGTCTGATTCGTGGTCCTTCTCTTAGTGCCATCAGGCTCCAAGCTGATGAGTCTGTTGTGGTTTCTATTGGCACCTCAAGTTTATTTTCAGAAATGACAACAAGGAAAGCCCTGCCTTTAAAACTTGCCTGTTTTTCTTTAAAGCTTGTGATCAAGGAGGAGGCCCGCCTTGTAGCTACGATAGACCAGATAGACAGAGCAGTTGGTATCATCCCCCGCGGGGCATTTGTGAAGACTCCTCTGGGGTCTGTGTATGAAAACAGAAACTTTGAAGGTAAATTCTCATTGTCTTTATCGCAATCAACTGTACTTTGCACATAGAGGCTGTAAATTAAGACAACTTTCTCTGGCTGATGTTTGCATTTCAGGTTTATTTTTTTCCTTGGGTAAGATGAACAGGGAGGAAAGAATCCAAAATGCCACTAATGTTCAGGTGCATGATGCAACTCTGGAAGGTGGGAGGAGAGTCAGTAAAGGCTCTGAGTCATTAAACCTGTCATTTCATTTGTCTGTGTGTAGTTTATGTCAGTGTTTAGCAATTACAGCTGCAGTGAGTTCTCCATCTAGATATAGGATGTAACCAAAGGGGCTTAGAGAGTTGGTCTCAGCTCAGTGCCTATTGCTTATCTGGGGCTGCAGTTAGCATGGTCTGCAATGCACAGCATTGAAGAGTGCTGCCACTCACTTCTGGCAAGTGTGGTCTTCTGGGGAGTCCATTGAATTGTGATTCTGTCCTGTGCTGTGGGTGTTAGAGAAACAATATGATATTCAACAGTGTAATGGATGTTAGCCCGTGTTGCTGTATTAATGGTCACCAATGGCTGTTTGCAGGTCTTTCTTTGACGGAGGCAAAAAAGTTAAGTTCCTATTTCCATTTTACTGAGCCTGTTAAGCTGAAGAACAAAACTCTGCTGGAAAAGGCTGACCTGGACCCGTTCACTGACTTTCTAGACTCCCTGGAGCATGATATTCCACAAGGTAAAGGTAGTAGAATCAACAGATGCAGTGAAAGGGAAGAGGTAGCAGAGTCAATGGGAGAAGCTCCTGTGAATCTGTAAAATAACTTTATCCTTTACTAAATATTGTACTTAATTCACTTTTTAAGCAATTCTGAGCACTGGCAGTGGTAAGATGTAAGCGTACTGGGACTGTTACATCTTCACAACAGGTCTGACCATACCAGCAGTTACCCCCTCTGAGTGCATATTCCCTCCTGACTTCTGTAAAGTCTGTGACAGCTGGTGTCCCTATCGGTAGAGATAACTCCACCAGTGAGAAAGGGAATTTATGTGAAGTATTTCACACCTCTTATCCCACCCAGTATTGCTCTTCTTTATCTAAATGGGCTCTAATTAACACTAAGGTGGTATCTCTGAGAGGCTGAATTCAGATGTTCCTTTGATAAACTGTGTTCGAAATGCTGTAGTGTGGAATAATCTGTACTCTAGTGGGATTACACACTGGAAGGAGAAAAGAAGATGTGCATACTGGAATGCTGCTCCTGCTCACTTCTCTGTTGTTCTGCTGGAACTGTTAAATATATCTGAAGCCTCTTCCAGGGATTCCCCTGGCAGGATGTTTCTCTAAAGAGATGGGAATGACTTGTTATTTGTTTCTAACTGGTTTTTTTTTCTGATTTGCTGCATTTATTTTTTTTAATTGGGCCAAGTGTTTTCATGTTCTGCTGTCTAGATTCTTGGGACACAATCAGAATTTAGGTTTGCTATTTTATCCTATCCTAGAGTAGCAGGATAGGATAGTAGGCGACTTGTGCCAGATGGAATTGGCTGGAAGGACAGTGAATTGCCAGTGCTGTAAATAGCTTTTCAGACTTTGTCATATATATATATATATCGCGATCATTCCTTTGGCAAAAAAGAACTGAGAATGAGCCTAGTGAGCTCGTGCCTGAATTCTGAACGTTTTCGACTGTTTAGAGCATAAACAGCGCTAAAATCTAAACCATTGTTCAACTTACTGGGAGTGTCCTTGCTGCAGTAATTTTCCAGGGGTGTAATCTGGAGAGACCGCACCTTTTTACATACACTGGCTCATTGAGTTGGCCCTTTTCACTCAAAAAGGAGTATTCCAAAGGGGGTCATGCGCTGGATATGCCTCCTAAGAAAATTTTAGCTGCAGTTGTGTAGAGTGGTGTTGGTACTGTTTGCATTTCCACACACTTCTCCCCCAGGCTTTTCTAGAGTTTGTGGTAGGGATACTTTTTAACTTTATGAGGCCTGAAACTACAGAGCCACTGCAGCTTGTGTTTCTACTAGAAAACAGGCACCAAGGGCTAAGAGCCTGAAGGCTAGAACAGAGCTGGTTTTAGCCACCTTCAGCTGTGATGGAGAATGGCACCTTTGAAAGATCACAGATATCATTCTGCAGTGTTTCGCATGTAGTTCAAGGGACCAGGCAACTGGTAGGCCATGCTGTGTGTTAGACATGAAGATGGTGGTTTTGTTGAAGTCTTGAAATAAAATTTGACTTGTAGCTGTATTTCCTCCAGTGGTAGATAGTGGGGCTCAGCTGTGACGCTGTCCTGTTTGTCTTCCTGTGGCAACCTGAAGTCTGTGTAAGCGTGAACCTTTGCCCCTTCCCAGGAGGTTGTTGCTGTTAGTGCAGATCTCAGTCTCGTCAAAAAAAGTTCTCTCTCAAAGACTACCTGAGCTCAAGTGCAGCTGAGTGCTTCTTAATGGAAGAGGAGAAGATTCATCATGGTGCCTGTGCAGCTATGGCTGTTGCCTTGCTCTTTTTTTGGACTGAACCTGGGAATTGATGGAATGAGCTTTTGAGGCGAAGGAGGTAAGACAGGAACTGGTTACAGGATCAGCAAGGCTTGTAGTGTCTCTAATTGTACTCTATCACATGCAGATAAGAGGCTCTGACATTAAAGAAAGATCAACCCACTCCCCTTTAACAAGCATTCAGGTTGCCTAAAGTACTGGTTGCTTGTGAAAATGTCAGGGAAAAAAAAATCAGAGGGCAGACACAGGCTTTCTGCTGATTTTATCAGCATGGCTCTGCCAAAGTCACTCACTCATGGTTGCAAGGCACTCAAACTCTCGTTCTTAGGTTACTTTCCTTAAACTCTGCCAGTGCATGTGGGTCCTGACCCAGAGCAGATAGCACTTTTTCTATTTCCTGGCATTGTTCGTAGCTCTGGCAAATCCCCTCTTTTTGACCTGAAGCTTTTCTTGCATTTTCTGGCTAGAGCCTCTCCTGAACAGTTACTATCAGAGCAGAAGTAGGAATTCCCAAGTCTATTGCATTGAGAGTTGTGACTGAAGGCAGAATTGTCTCTGCCCTCAACGAATACACAAAGTGGACTGGGAGTGAGTGACATCAGTGTGGTGTTTCCAGCCTGCACTGGGTAGAATTCCCCTAGTATCTTAAAAGACCTAAAGAACAGGACTGAGAGATAAATGGCTGATTTTAACCTGCTCAAAAGTATCAACTCTGCTAGAGTAGTTTTCTTTGTTAATTAGAGACTGAGCATCTGTGATGGCTGTCAAGGGGGTAACTGACATAAAATGTATGGTGTGTCATTATAGGAGAGCAGAGGTGTCTTACAGAATGAAAAGTTGGAGGCAGTGAGAACATTTTATATGACAGCTGAGAGGTGGGAAGAAAGGAAGTTAAAACTGGGTTGAATAAAGGAAACAATGGTAAAAGCAGAGAGTTTAGTGCAAGATTGGAAAACCTGGAGTTTTGTAACAAAACTGTCTGCCACCCTTATCTTTACCAGTGATATCTGTGGTGATTGCAGGTTCCACGTTCTGTCTGTGCGTTTATCTATCAGGTTATCTATGCACTTTAAGAGTTCAGAATATGTTGCTGCTCCTCCCCTAATCATACTGCAAGTCTGTTTTTTTCTTGGTGTCAGCTCCCAGAGATAAGTGACTGTGTGACTTAGCTTTTATTAAAAAAAAAATACTTAAAAAACAATGTTTGTAGAGAAAAGCGAGAGAATGTGAACCCTGTCTCAAAAGCAAATTCAATTGGTTTATCCCCTTTAAAATCGCCAGCTCTCTGAGCCAAACTCATGAATTTGAGTGGTCTGACTCATGATTTTTGAATATGGAGGTGTTGCGATACTGATCTTCTGTCATCACAGTATCAGATCATGTAATGCTTCATTCCGATCCAAGTGGCCAGCTGGCCAGAATGTTGCATGCTGGGATCTGTAGGTTTTGCTGGCCATATGTCTGCATTAAAGATAAGCTTGTTTGCTCTAGTCTAAGCAGACAATCTGCTCAACTTTATGCACAATTAGATGTAGCCTTTCAGTGGCTGGCAGATTGCCAGCATGGTCCTTTCTGCTGCATGGAGTTCAACACCCTGGGCGATAGGATTTCAGAAGCTAGAGTTGCGGCAGTTTTACATGTGCTTGTAGTTAATGGAATGGCAAAGCAAACAACAACAATTCCTAGCATGCCTACAGCGATTTCACTTGATGACCCAATGTTGTGTAGGCATGAAATAATAGTGACTTGTCAGGCATTGACATGATGAGGAAGTGAAAATGGAGGGGGAAGGATGATTTTCCTGTGACCCTAGTATCAGATCAGGCTATGCACTTTCTGCATGGATAAAGGAAGAGGGTGGGAGAATGCCTAAGGTACTAGTGTAGCATTGGAAAGCTTGGGAGGAAGTAAAACGGGATGGAGAATTCAGGGTTTTGGCGCTTTCAAACTATAGTTCAGAAAAGTGATAATTTTACCGTACATGTTTGTTGCAGATTACTGAGCCGTATCACTTTGATACGGAGATAAGGGACACCAAGAAGGCACTGTTAAAAACTGATGCAGGAGGGGTGGTATGTTGGAGGCAAAGGGAAAGAAAAATCTAGATAGGGAAAGCTACGAGTGGAAACAGGATTTATATGAGAAGACTTTATTTAAAAGTCATGACTCCCAGTCAGTGAATAGCTGCTTTTGACTGAAAGCCTACCACAGCTCACTGGTGGAATAGAGTAGGGATTAAAATTTTAAAAGCAATATAAAAGGAAATGCAGAAAGCTGGGAACAAGTAATGATTGATATAAATTGGAATTTATAATGAGTAGAAAATGACAAAGGAAGCCAGGATGACCTGGAGTAGTCCATGACAACTGTAAGGAGGGTTTTTTTCAAGTATATTGAGCAGAAAATAAAGCATAGTAATGGTACTGGAAGCTGTCACTAAATCGTGATGGTAAAAAGGCTGGTAAGAATGTGGAAGGGTGGAAATGCTCTACATTTTTTTCTGGTTTGTTTCTGGAAAGAATATGAACTTGAATCAACTGAAGACAATAAAATACTTTTCAGACTGTTTGCTAAGGGAGGGTAGACTTCACTGTGGGTCAAAAAATGAAAATGGCAGAGCTAGATAAATTACTCTTGAAATAATCTCAGGAGACTTGTGGCATACTTATGATGCTAACCTTTAATAAATCCCAGCATTGCAGAAATATTCCCCTAAACTTATCTTGATTAGTAGTTGTGATTCAGAAATCACTGAGTGGGTATATTTCAGGAAGGGGTCTGAAGGGGCTTCTTCAGCTCGGACCAGTGTCAATACTGATATTCTTCCACTTTATAAATGATCTAGAAGTAAAGGATTGGTGGAAAGACAAATAATGATAAGGGCTAGATGGCTAGAGAGATATGGTAAACTGGGCTTACTTACTTAAAGTACATTTTGATGTAGCTGCCTGCAAAATCATGTATCTAAGAGCAGGAACTGGAAGCCAGACTTGTATTCTGGAAACTGTGGCTTTGAAAGGAAATCCAGGCACAACCCACTGAGCATCAGCTCCCAGTCTGATCCCAAGAGTTAAAAAGGCTAATATGATCTGTAGCTGTATAAACAAGGGTGTAGCAAATAGGAAGAGGGAGGTGACTTTACTTTTACATATGCTGCTAGTGGAATCAGAACTGGATTCCTGCACATTGCAAAACTGGAGAGCTGCAGAAAAGAACCACAAAATGATCCAAGGGCTGGTGAGAGACATAAACAGTTGAATCTGTTTATCTTATGGAAAAGAACATGGGAATGACTGTATTACACTATGTAAATACTCCATGGAGTTTAAGTGTTGGGTACTAAAGCTCTATTTAGTTTCACAGAGAAAGGCATAATAGGAACCAGCACCTGAAAATTAAAGCCAGGAAAACTAAAAAGAAAAACTAGATGCAAATTTTAACAGTGAAATGATTACCAGCTAGCGAGTGCAACAGATGAGTCTGTGTCTCTTTGTATCTTAGCATCATGCTGGATGTCTTTCTGGGCACTGTGTTTTAGCCAAATGCAAATACAAGTTGCTAGTCCCAGACATGAGTACCAGAGCCCATTTTAATGGGCAGTGGTATGTAGGAAACCAGAATAGATGATTTCCTGGTACGCCTGGCTGTAAACTTGAAGACAGCTGTGGAGGGTGATGCTTAGCTTGGGCTTCTTCATTGTCAGTGACATTAACACAAAGGTGACAATGAGTTCCTGAGATAGCGACTCTAAGCGCAAGGCTCTCAGGACAGCCAGCTTTGCTTCCTGAACTATGAAGCATGAGGGCTCAGAAGAGGACAGAGGAGATTCCTGGTTTATTGCTGTCCATTGTAGAGGGCAAACTGGGGAGCTGAGACCTCTCAGATGTAATTGCTAACTCTGTAATGCAGGGAGGGATTTTATTGCATCATTCTAAATGGGCATACAGTGGCAGAGTGGATCAGAGTGAGTCTTGTCTACTTGCTCCTTCAAGATTCAGCTAGAGGAGAAGTGCCTAGACAGCTCCTTTACCATTTTGACTGTGGAGGAAGTGACAGCCACTCAGTCTGTAGCTCTATTTCTTCATCCAAAAGTGCAGCGTTTTTAGAGCATTCCTTATACAGCATTACAGACAAAGGGATTTGTGGTGATTTCCTTGGCTGAATACTTTGGGCACTAGCCTTTCTATAAGCTTGCTGAACAGTAGCCTGGGTTAGAACACTAACCTCCTGTCCTCTGAGCTTTATTAGCATGCTCTTTATCGGTTTAGCAAAAGCTGGCGCTTAATGGGCCCTTGAAGATGGAGAGGTTGCATTTCTAAGTGGGAGATAGTTTCCTTTGGCCACTCTCAAGGGCCATTTTGGTAGCCCCATCTTGGCTGCCCCAAAAGCCCAGGTGCTAGAAGGAAGAAGGCCAGGAGACACGAACCTGCTTTATCTCCATGGATTAACACAGCTAATTAACTTCCTTTCGAAACCCCCTCCGGGCGATTAATCCCCTATCAGCCTCCAGCTCCAGCCATTTGAAGAGTTTGTGTCTGCAGAGGTATTTACAACCCCCAGCTAGCCAGCAGAGAGCAAGTCGGACCGTTATCAGGGCTCTAAGACAAATGGCTGCCTATCTCCCCAGTGGCCTTGCAAAATCCAGCAAAGTGCTATGCTGTGCTGGCCACCTACTTTCACCCAGCCTCCCTCCTCTGCTAACATTTCACAGATGTGACCTGAGCCCTCCCCTTTCATTGCTTAACAATAAGCAGCACCTCCCCAGCTCTGTGAAAGCTGAGAGCAAGAGCACTTTACTTCTTAGCCTGCCAAGAGCCACACGGGGACAAGGCTTTTCAAGCTGTCTCACTGAAATCCAAACTAAAAGACCCATAATGAATGAGCAGGCGGTGTTTCGTGTTAACAAGGATAAAAAGAGGTAGTCAAAATGTAGACTGAAATACCTGGTGTGACTCACAGCTATCCTCATTCCTGGTTAGGAGAAGTGATCCTTAGGCTCATTGTCCTGTGGAGTTACCTGACATTTGTACAAGTGGTTTTGACAACCACGCTTTACAACATAGTGGTACAGAAGGAGTAAAACAGATTAGTGTGCATCAGAACAGTCAGCTTTCAGACGTGAGACTCGAACGCAGTGGCTGGCTCAGTGGGTTATTAGTTTAAGCATTGGTACCTGAATTTCTCTGTTAAACTGAAGTCAGCCATCCCCATTAGAAATCATTCTAGGCTGGCCGTAGCTGCTACCTTCCAGCAGGGCGCACTATGGTGCCAGCATTGTCAGCGCTGAGCACAAAAAAGGAACTCACAGAAAAGTACAATAAGAAGAGCACCAAGAACAGCATCAGATTGAGGAGAAGGTATGGCCTGAGTTTCCAGACTGTGTGTGGTATACTGACCTCCTGAACGGTAAGGTATGGAGAAGATACTCTGTCCCTTCCAAGCTTAGGCAATTTCTGGAATAGTCACTGGGCTTTTCAATAGCTTTCTTAGCATCCTTAGCGATCACAGGCATGCAATGGACATGCATAAATACAGAAGCATGTCTCTTATGTCCTTCAAAAGTAGAGACACTCTTCATTTTTGCTAGTGATGTGTGGATTGGGCAGTCTTTAGAGGCTGTTAGGGCCACTCCTGCAGGGACCCAAGAGAGTTGCTGGGGAGCAATAAAGATGTTGTTCATCCTACAAGCTGGGGTGCTACCAGCTCAGGAGTTTAGGATCAGACTGGAACCTCTCACATGGCAGCACAGAAAAAGGACTCCAGAGCCAGCTAGTGATATAGCTTTTGACTGGCTGTCCATGGCCTGCCTTAATTTCTGGAAAGGAGTCTGTTTTCCTTGGGCTTTGTGTCTATGAGTAATAAAGCAGTGCATTCACTGCTTTTGGGTCCTGAGTCTGTATCACTTCAGGGGTCTTGTTTAGTCAGAGGCCTTGGATAAGTTTATACTGGAGCAGGGCTGCCCATCAACTGAGAGCTGTGGTGGAGCCTTTTGCCCTCCTGACTGCTGCAGTGAAAGACTGAGGACAGAAGCAGAGTCTTTGTAGCAGCTTACCAGAGATTGTATTTAAAGTTTTTTCCTTCTCGGGAAAAGAAATCATTGCCCACCCTGTCTCTGTTTCAGCTACTAGTTCATTGGACATGAAAAGGAGAACTTGCTGAACTGATGGGAAATGCTAGTAAAGCCTCTTAGAACCAGAAGTTCAAGTTTTATCACCGCATTGGTCAGCCTTGGCCTAACCATTTCTCTAGGGAATTATGAAAAATTACTTGCAGGGGAAAGCCTAGGATGGTCTGTGTGTCACTGAAGTCAGAACGAGGTCAGCTTTTGCTGGGAGTGATTGATTTCTGAAGGGGCTCCACGTAAGAAGTGGCAGCTTCTGCCTGCACAGCGGTTGGTGTTGGTGTCAGCCCTGCATATAGCATTCCTTTGCTGTTTGCTGCCCCTTTGGCCATAGAACTTTTGCAGAGAGGGAGTCAACAGGCGTTGTCTTGGCTTACTGTACACAAGTACCCCTCCTGCGCTGCGGGGGGATTAGGTTGGATATTAGGAAGCACTTCCTCATGGAAAGGGGAATTAGACACTGGAATGGACTGCCCAGGGAGGTGGTGGAGTCACCACCATCCCTGGGGGTGTTTAAGGAGAGATTGGATGTGGTACTCAGTGACATGGTCTAGCTGATGTCGTGGTGTTGGATCATCGGCTGGACTTGATGATCTTGGAGGTCTATTCCAGCCTCAATAATTCTGTGATTGAAATTCTGCATGCTGGAGGTGTTTGGGGCTGTGCCTAGAGGGGAAAAGGACGAGGAACAGTACATCTAGAGGTATAACTGTACAGCAGTTGTGCAGAGATGGCGATACTATCCCAGGCATGAGAAGATGCTTAGCCATCTTTAGTGTTCAGGATTAGCTTGAATATCAACACAACTGCACTATGCTGTGTGGATATGCTCAGTGTGACAGTCTTCTCACAAACTGGTAAACTCTTAGGTAATTTGGGCCAGAATTTGTATCTAGCTTACTATGAAAACATCAACAG
This sequence comes from Eurystomus gularis, assembly GCA_013400335.1. Lineage (NCBI taxonomy): Eukaryota > Metazoa > Chordata > Aves > Coraciiformes > Coraciidae > Eurystomus > Eurystomus gularis. The sequence continues at coordinate 4,215 of VZZY01023176.1, read as the reverse complement.
TTTATAATCCGTGCCATCTGTTCCTCATCCTAAGCCCTTTAACTAGTCCTGCTAACTTGATGATGAGGTAAGAAGTGCAACTGGGGGACTGACAGGGCTTGTAGCCTTGCCCCTCCTGCAGGAGGGTGAATTGGGTGTGCTCTAAGCATTCTGTGGGTTTTGAATCCCAGCATCGACTGCTTTGTGTTCTCTCAGAATTCAGAGATCAATGTGAGGTTCTTTGCTCCTAATCCAGCCCCTGTTCATCATTATCACCTCCTCAAAGTGGCCAGTGCTTTGTTACCAGGAGAGGCAAAATCTTACGAGGTGGCCATAATCTCCTCTGAGAGTCAGACAGATATTCTCCCGTGGGTAAGAAAGTGACAGTGACCGAAAGCTCTAGGGGGAAGCAGGCTAGAACAAAGCTGTCCATTGCATCCTTTCATCAAACTGTTAATCTTTCTTTCAAAGACATCACATTTGTTTGGTGACAAAAGCCCCAAAGAAGCTGAATTGAGCCTGAAATCCTGTAGCAAGATTTAGAGGAAGCGTCTTTCATTCAGAGTAGGGAGGGGCGAGAGACTCCTTCTTTTTCTTCCTACCAACCAATGGGCTCACAGAAGCCCACGAAGGTGACGGATTAATGCAGGGGCTCCCCAGGTAGATGCTACGTGACTCCTGGCACGCTCCAAAAACGTTTCCACAGCGACCAGCTGAACAAGAAATATGGAGTGTGACGAGATTCAGCATAAACTTGTGCTTTGGAAGGAGGATGCTTTGCCACTCTGAGAGATTTCAAAACTTACTATGAAGACCCAAGATGCAAGGATCTGTGTTGTAGTTGTCAGAATCCAAATAGCAGGGATTTTAATCAATTTTTCCCACTCCTTAAAAGTTTTGATTGCATATTGTCTTGCTGTTTGCTCTAGTGCACAGCTCCATTCCAAATCTTTGTTCTGGCTTTCTGTGCACAGTCTGCATCAGAAAAAAAAAGAGGTAAAAAAGAATTTTAGCTCTATTCTAATTATCAGGTGGATTTAGGACTGGAGAGCAAACTAACTGCGCCATAAGGGAGGCTGTAGCTTGATTTGTATTACTCATGTTAGCTTTTTCGGTCCTTCCCATCCTCTGCTGCTCGTTTATGTCTGTGTATTGTTCTTTCTTTTGTGTTGGCATTGCTGGCTGTGCAGCCAGATTCCAGCTGGAAAAATAACTTTATTTTTGGCCAGACTATTTTTTAGTCAGATTGTTTCTCTGACCTGACTCACTGAGCAGTAAATAAACACTTTTGTGGTCTCTACGATGGAAGAGTGATGAGGGGGGCAATGAAGGTTTGAGGGTAGAGGCTGCTTCAACTGGATTAAGCAGCACTGTTGTCAGATGTCTAAGTATGGCCTGAATTCCACCCAGGACTCTGAGGTACCTGAATACTGTGCATCTGGAACAGCACTGCAACCCTGGGGTCATCCTTGTCAGCAGGAAACAGGTACTTTGTGTGTAAGTGGAAGGCCCGGGTCTGTCTTAATCATTTGTGCTGCAGAGCTGTCCCCAGTGGCAGAAAGTAATGGAGACAAAAGGCCTCTGAAGTAAGATAATTTTATTTTGAGGTTTGGGCATGGTTGTATTTATGTGTCAAAAACATGGCAGGCATTAGGACCACGCAAGAGCCATTTGGTGGCATCTGACTGTTTGTAAGATGTGCTTTCCTGGCCTTAGAGGCTTTCTAAAATAGTACTGAACCTGCAACCAGTCTGTGTTTCTATTTAATTATTATTAAATAGTTATATGGCAAATTGGAAATATTGACAGCAGTGTTAACATATGGGGTGCAGGTGGTGTGTCAAGCAAACGAAAGAGATTTAGTTTGCAGCCAGTAAGTGGCATGAAGGAGTTTGAGCCCCACGTAAGTGTTTGGATGTGTCCTTATGGCTGGTAGGCTGTGTGTGAAATGTCTGTGTGGTGAAATTTGTTGAGAGCCAGAGCATGGTGACCTTTCGTTACAGCTGCTCTGCTCTGCAGTTTGTCTTTGTTCCCTACAGACAGCAAATTAGAAGTAGGAAGCTCTTCCCAGTGTAGGATTTTCTGTTGGAGGGAAATGGAAGCTAAACCTCATGGGTGTGGTGTAGCTTTGTCAGAGCTAAGTGCTTGGGGTCACACAGCCAAGCAGCAGCACCTTTTGCAAAGGGAAACGGGGATATTGCCCCTCTCTGGGTGTTACTATTTGTCCTGTAACTCCGTACTTCGCTCTCACTCAGGAGTGACTGCAGAAAGGTAGATTAGATGCTCTTCTGTCAGCATATTGTGTGAATGGTAAGTGCCACCATGCTGTAGCTGCTTTTCCCTTGAGACATTTCCTCCTTTGAAGAGGAATTGATAATGTCACTTTTATGACCCTCTGTGTGCTTTTGCCACATGGAGCCTCTCTATCAGGCTGTCTAGCTCTTAAAGCTGTTTCTTCTCAAGCTTGCACTGAAATGAGGCGTTGCTGAATCACCTCCAAAGCAGCAATATTATGAGAGGTCATACTGAGAGTGGACCAGTTACGGCAGGAAAGTTCTTCTGCAAACAGCCCTCTTTAAAGGCTTTTGTTTAAAAGCTAGTGTCTCATGCACCCTATTGCCTGTGTGAATTACAAGATTCAGCCCATAGCTGAGACAGACACGGGGGATGAGACAGGGATTTCTATTGGCGACTGGAAAGGAAGAAGCTGAGAAGGAGGTTGACTTTTGAAATTCAGCCCTGGTGTCCTGGCAGCTGTTGAAGGGCCATAAAAAAGGCAGTGGTTTAACACTGGGTGAGCATCAGGATCTTCAAAGCACTTTCTTGTTTGAGAAAGATGTAAGGAACACTGCCTGTGTTTGGAGGGGTGGAGGCTGCAGCCTGATCCAAAGAGGGAATAGGAAGCTCCAGATCTTCATCCAGCGGATATTTTTTCCCATGCTCTTTCCTCCCACACAGCAGCTCCCTCCCTTCCCTTCTGGAGCAACAGGCAATAGTTTCAGCACAGACAGTGCTTGGCTTCCTTAGATTTGCTGGGTGCAGCTTAAGAATTAACTTGCTCTTTTAAAAACATGTATTTTGAAGAGTGGAAACCTCACCAGAGCAGTGTTACTGTGAGAAATCTCTAGCGTGAGAGCAATGACCTCCAGTTCCCTGCACCTCACGAGCTTTGCATGATGAGTGAAATTAATTCTGCTGCCTGATTTAGGGATAATACAGGCTACACGTCACACATAGATGCAAGTTAAAAATCAGTATTTAACACTAGGAAATCCAGCTCTTACTTGCTATCTTCTAGTTCTAGTTGTATTCCCTCCAGTGCAAATATTTTTTTCTTTTTTTTTTCCTAACAGCTTTTATCTGGGAGTCTTGGCGTACCTCACAGACTGATGCTCTGAGCTTCCCAGCCTCCCATGAAGACACATGTTGTCTGACACAGGGGCGATGACGAGCACAGGAACTGTCATGGGATATTCTGAGCCAAAGTTAGAAGGGATCTAAACCCAGCATCCTGATTCTGCATTTTTATAGTAATACACACCTACACCTACCTATGCAATGATTTTACTCCAAGAACCATTTGTAGTAGCAGGGAAGTTTAAAAAACAAAACAAAACCACCAGAAAAAATAAAGATAAAAGCAGCATTTAATTTTCATAATTCTCCTCATCCCTTTTTATATTGTATTATTAAATGCATTTCTAAGGCTTTTTCTTGAAGGATGAAAGAAGGCCTATTCATTTTAAGCTATTATTTCATACTGTTCATTAGCTACTGAGTACAGTACTTTTAGAGTGATTTATGACATCTTTATTTCAAACTCCTAAAAGAAAGGTGGGCCTGAAAAAGCATCTTCTTTAAAGATTGTGAGATCTGAGCTGTGATGGAAGAGAATAGAATTGTCTTAGCTCTTTAAAGGAGATAAACTTTCTCCGTGTTTCATGAATTCAAATATTTTCTGGACCATTTCCTCAAATGCTGCTAATGTAGTGAGGTATGGAAAAGAAAAAGTACTGAGAAAATTCCTTCCTTTAAAGAAAAGGACCAAAATAAGCAGATCGGTTTCAGAACTTCTTAGAAGGCAGACACCAGCGTTGTGTATCAAATGTAGTTTCTGAATGGGTTGTGTGTGTTGCAAAAGTCCAGTCTGGAAAAGTACACTGAATAAATAGCCTTTGATAGTTGGGTGAGAAAAATGTCCCCAGTGATCTTAAAAAGGGTAAAAAAAGGGTAAAA
>VZZY01023175.1:10584-20786 GCA_013400335.1 Eurystomus gularis | reverse complement strand
GGTTGAGAGCCCTGGGGCTTTTTAGTCTGGAGAAGAGAAGACTGAGAGGGGATCTAATTAATGTGTCTACATATATGAGGGCTGGGTGTCAAGAAGAAAGGGGCAACCTCTTTTCACTTGTGCTCTGCGATAGGACAAGGGGCAATGGATGCAAGGTAGAGCACAGGAAGTTCCACCTCAACATGAGGAGGAACTTCTTTGCTGTGTGGGTTACAGAGCACTGGAAGGGGCTGCCCAGAGAGGTTGTGGAGTCTCCTTCTCCGGAGACTTTGAAGACCCATCTGGATGCGTTCCTGTGTAACCTGCCCTAGATTCTATGGTCCTGCTTGGCAGGGGGTTTGGACTTGATGATGTCCAGAGGTCCCTTCCAACCCTAACATTCTATGATTCTATGATTCTATTGTGACATTTCAAGCAGGAGTTGGGGTATTCTTACAACAAATAAATGTGTTGGTTATAGTTCGCTAGGATTTTGCAAAGATGTATTAAAAATATGTTAATAGGAGTCAACAGCTTACTTTGAACAAGTTTCACTTATATAATTTTTCTGTTACAAAATCAGATCAAAATATAGTTTTTGATCAAAGTGCTCTGCTATTTCCCATTTAAACCATATGCACATTCTTTTGCCCCAAAGATAAAGCTAGTATGACCTTCTTACTTTATGTTTTTTCAACAGGATGTTACAGCTGTCTCTAGCTCTATTTTGGATAAGGAGATATTTTAGCTGAGATATTGGGGTAAAGCAACACTTTTTAAGGATAGAGAACCTCATAATGTCATTAAAACAGTATTTCTTTTTACTGCTGTCTCACAAAAAATATCACTTTCATCACTATGCTTTTTGTAGGTTTGACTTAGTGATTCATGAAACAAAAATTACAGGGTCTGTTGCACAAACTCCAAATTGTTTTAAGCTTCTTACAGTATTTGTTTCATATGTGCCCCTCATTTTGGCCATTAACATTTGACACTGGAGCCATAGTGTTTTGAACAGTCTAACCAAAGCATTAGTTTTAAATTAACACAACATCTAACATAATTTAAACTAAATGATAGGAATGATAGGACTGGATCATTTATAGAAGCATTGTTTCATAAGAAAAAAAAAGAACAAAATGAATATAAATTTCAACACCATTCAACTGCTGTACTTAATGTATATTTACTCTGATGAATGGACAACACTTCATTCAAATGATTAGAATTATTTGAAAAAAAATCCCCACAGACTGAATATATTTCTGGGAAAAAAAAGTCATTGCTTAGCTCCAGATACTTCTTCCTCCATACACAGTAGAAAAGCAGTTCAGCTCCTCTACATCAAAGATGACCCTGATTTAAAAGTTTATGTTTCAATTTGAAAGTCAATTTGAAACATCTATTCTCACTAAAAGCACATGGTTTTTCTAAGAGGTTTTGCTTTAACCACAGTACTGCACAGCCCTATGCACTGCAGAAGACGTTGAAATTTGCAAATCATAGTCTTAAAACTGATGATGGACATTTTCTGGAACTTTTTTTTTTTAAGCGAAACATCAGCTAAATGTTGATCTATAGACTTCAGACTGAATTTTGGAGTATTTTTTGGTCAAGAAACTTTATAATAATGAAAAGAAAGGGATTACTGTGTCTGTGCAGCAATAGGATGTCCCCATGCTTCTGCAGAAGGAATTTGTTATCTCTAGAAACTTTTTGGAGAGAAAATGTGGCTCCCCCATTTTAGAGGCATGCAGTTTTGTTCACAAGAAATGAGCATGTTGCCTACAGCAATATCATATTTCCTGATAAATTCTCTTTAATAAATGAGCTTTGCAAAAGATTTCAACCTAAATTTCTGAGGCTGTCCCAGTGAAGTGACATCTGAGCCAAGAGCTGATGATTCCCTAGAAAATCAAGACTTCTGGGAAACTGCACTCGAGATGTACTTGAGAACTGGCAAACACATCCTCAACACACTGATGAGGTATCCTCTTCTAGAGAGTGTTGTTTTCCTGTGAGCCTTTGCAGGGCTAAAGGCTAAAACATCTTTTTTAAGATAGTACTTCAGCATAACATGAGACAGCCTATAATCAACATTGTATGTAAGAGTGATATAGGTACTGTTTAATGTAGTCATACTGCACTCACCAGACTGAAACATTGGTTAGGGTGGTCAGAACCACTGTTGTCATAAATCCAGCAGAACTTATTTCTGGAGGTGTAGCAGCATCCTTGAACCACTCTGCAAGTACCTCTCAGAGAAACTGGTTTCTGCAAAAGACTAACTCATGCACAAAAATACTCCAGTTCATTTCCAATACAGCTTCCATTTACAAAACCAGCTGAAGTCCAGACATATAACCAGCCTGTTTATTTTCTTTCATAGTTTTTTGAGTAAAGCCAGATGTATTCTAAGCATGCTGGGGTGGGGAGGTAAGGATAGAGATGTGCTGAAGCTGCCCTGCTCACTGCTAAAATGATGTAACTTTCGGGGAATATATCAAGATTGCAGGATGTTGTATAGGAAATACAGGGTGCTTACAACAAAGAAAGCGTGGAATGTGGATATACTGGTGCCCTAGTTGCATTTTGAAAACGTTTCAGATGCAGTGGTGACCAGTATTCCCGACCCAGGTGTTATATATTAAAACCCTGAGTGAAGCCACATACCACAGCTGAGGCTGTGAAGTGTGGGAGTATTTGATTACTGGGAGATAAAGAGCCAAATATTCAAACTATCCAAAATTCTCTGTGCCAGCTCAACTCTTCGTTGACTGTGTGTCACCACCCCCAACAGAAAAGCAACCCAAGGGACCAGTAAAGCAAGCTGCTTGTGAGCTGCTTAAAAACTCAGTAGCCGATGGCTCCTGCTATAAAGAATCTGACATCCCCTGATCTAATGGGGACTGAGATGAAAAACTTCCCTAAAGGCTTGTTTGTACCTCCATGTCCTTAAATGCTCTTAAAAATCTAGTCTTTAGCTAGCTTTTTTCATGAGGGTTTCAGTAAAATAGCTCATTTTTAAAGTGTATTTAGGTGACATACCTGCTATATTAGTGAATTTCAGAAGAAGGTGAAGCCTCTGCTGTTATAACTTTTGGTGGGGGATAAATTCATATTATTTATTAGCATATAACAGAAACTATCCTTGAACTTCATTAGCAATTATACTGTAGCACTGGGGGAGTTGCTGAACAAGAAGAAACTGTTTGTTTTGTCCTCGGAGAGATGATTGTACCAAGTTTTAAAGGTAATCTCAACATTTTAATAAAAAGCAATGGAAAGACAATAGCCTCAAAAAATATGCTGCATAATTTTATATGTGAATGAATCTATGTGTGTAAGTACTGAATATTATATTATACAAAGGCAACTACATAGCACTTTTACCAATATATTTGACTTTTTTTTCTCCTTAGCAGTATGCATATTATTTAATAATATAAGCTCACAGCAGAGATTTAATGCAGCATCACCCTCCAACAGGCCTTGCAGCAACAAGAAAGACAAGGACCATCTCTGACAGCTGTAATCTATGCAGCTGTCAGTCTGCTTCTTTAATATAAAGCCTTAGTAAAATTATCTGGAGGTTGGCAGGTACAGAATGGTATTCCAATAAACACGTGTGCTGCCATTGTAGCATCTGCCTGTTTCCACCTATCCCTTCTCCAAATCCTCTTTGCTGTACCTTCCCTGAACCAACTTGTATTTTCTCCCTTTGGGCTTCAAGGGGCCATGAGAAGAAGGAAGGCTCTTCTATGCTGTGAAGGCTTCTCTGCATGGCCTTTGCAATTACAGAACCTCTGCCATCTGTTTTCAGGGTCTGGAAAATCACTGAATCCTGCTAAGGTCCCATTCACTCTTCTCTCCATTCACTAGATCTTTTTCTAAAGATTTTGTAAGTGGTCAAACTGTTTTAAAGACAGTAATTTAAGAAAAGTGAATGCTTTACCCGAAAGACTTCCTCTTCTAACTTCTTTCTTGCACAGGTTTTAACAACATTTGAGCTTTTCCTGTGATTCATGAATCTAGACCACTTATTAAAAGTGTTCTGGCTAAATATCCTTTAAAACAAATGAATAGATCAATAATAAAGACTTCAAACAGTGCAGGATCTACCACATGTTTTGGCATATTGTTTCAGTGAAAAATTATTCCCTTGGTTAAAATATTACACTTCTAACAACTGTGTTTTTCTATTATTATTTTGGCTGCTGCAGGTTAGTATTAACTGGATTGTGGGCTTTTATGCACATTATTCTTAGAATCATCGAATCATAAAATCATTTAGGTTGGAAAAGACTTTCAAGATCATTGAGTCCAACCATAACCCTACTCTACCAATTCTGCTGCTAAACCATGTCCCTAAGCACCACACCTACACAGCTTTTAAACACATCCAGGGATGGTGATTCAACCACTTCCCTGGGCAGCCTGTTCCAATACCTGACAACCCTTTTAGTGAAAAAAGTTTTCCCAATGTCCAACCTAAACCTCACCTAGCCCAGCTTGAGGACATTTCCTCTTGTCCTATCAGTTGTGACTTGTGAGAAGAGACCAGCACCCACCTCTCTACAACCTCCTCTCAGGTAGTTGTAGAGAGCAATAGGTGTCCCCTCAGCCTTCTCTTCTTCAGACTAAGCAACTCCAGCTCCCTCAGCCGATCCTCATAAGACTTGTTCTCCACGCCCTTCACCAGCTTTGTTGTTCTTCTTTGCACCTGCTCCAGCACCTCAGTGTCTTTCTTGTATTGAGGTGCCCACAACTGAACACAGTACTCAAGGTGTGGCCTCACCAATGCCAAGTACAGTGGCACAATCACTCCCCTAGTCCTGCTGGCCACACTATTTCTGATACAAGGCAGGATGGCCTTCTTGGCCATCTGGGCACACTGCTGGCTCATGTTCAGCTGCTTGTCGATCAGTACCCCCAGGTCCCTTTCTGCTGGGCAGCTTTCCAGCCACACTTCCCCAAGCATGTAGCATTGTATGGGGTTGTTGTGGCCCAAGTGCAGGACTCAGTACTTGACCTTATTGAAGCTCATACAATTGACCTCGGCCCATCAGTTCAGCTTATCCAGGTCCCTCTGTAGAGCCTCCTCAATCAGATCAACACTCACAGTCAACTTGGTGTTATCTACAAACTTAGTGAGGGTGGACTCATCTCCTCATCAAGATTGTTTGTAAAGATATTGAACAGAAGTAGCCTCCAATAATGAACGCAACTTGTGACTGACCACCAGCTGGATTTAACTCCATTCACTACCACTCTTGAACCCTACCATCCAGCCAGTGCTTTACCCAGCAGACTGTACACCTTTCTGTGCCATGAGCAGCCAGTTTTTTTCATGAGAATGCTGTGGGAAACAGTGTCTAAGGCTTCACTGATATCTAGGTAGACAACATCCACAGCCTTTCCCTCATCCACTAGGCAGGTCATCTTATCATAGAAAGAGATCAGGTTTGTCAAGCAGGACCTACCTTTCATGAACCTGTGCTGACTAGGCCTTTGATCTGTTACATCATCCATGGTTAATACTTAATTTTGCAAGGCTTCTGAAAAACTGGGATTAACACTTTTAGCTCTTATTGTCATCATGCCACAAACAGAAATGAAATAATTAAACTATGTCTTTACATCTCTAGATGAACCAGCTATTACAGAAAAATTTCTTTTTGATGGGGATCTGGAGGTGGAAATGTGGCATATGAGAAACATAAACCAAATGTGAAAATAATAAGGTATAAAAGAAAGTATATAAAAATAAAATATTAAAAAAAAGTGTAATGATACATAAAACCGAAGAGGTTTCTATGGAAACATTTGATGACTGATGAAGAAGGTGAAAAGCAGCAACAAAGCAAGAAAAACAGCTTAATTAATAAAGGCTTTAATGAAGATCTAATGCAGCTCAACCAAACATGCCTGGCTTTGTATTATATTTCACACATCTTTGTATTTACATTGTAGAAATCAAAGGAAAAAGGATTGGAGTTTTGGAAACTTCTTGCTGAGAAGATATTTATTACTGGCATATAGGGGTCATATAAATTACTGTCAGAGTCTTTTTGCTAGATACTTTTAATATAGGTTAGCTTAAACGTGCTACTTTTTCCTGTTTTATCTTATTCCTGATACATTGTCCTGAAATAGTGTACTGACAGAAATATTCCCAGAGGTAGCATATCATAAAAGGCAAAGCATATTTATGTGCAGAATGCAAGAACTGATGGGTACAAATGCTTACAGAAACATTGTTTAAAACATCTGCAAGTTTACCAATACTGTTATTCTCATGATACAGGAGGAACAAAGGGACTAAAGCACAGAGAATAAAATTTTCCAAGGCTACCAAAGAACAGAAAGAAGAGATGGATTCTTACTACAGCAGGTTTTGTTTCATAGAATCTTAATAAAAATTATTGATTAGGACTTTAAATTCTACATCTTGAGAGCAAAGAGATGTATATCTAGCTTGGTTATTTTTTGGTTATTTTGAACTCTTAATTAAAATTGTTATTACCAAGCAACATTTGTGTGGTATCCACACAAGGTTTGTCTCTTGTTCTTTGGAGTGATAAAGCAAAATATTCAACTACTCAGTTTGCACAGATGATAGAAAGGAATAGCTGCATTTTTTGTTATATTAAAATGAAAGGAAAAAAATACATTCCTGTGTAGACAACCCTAAATATTGTGATTTCTTGAAGAGAGGAACCAATTTTATAGAAGGATTTTTAAAAATCACCTGAATATGATTTGCTTTGAAAGAAAATGTGTTTCTGTCACAGTTTCTTGTTGTCATATATAACAGACATTGTAGAAGGACACGAGTCACGTCTTTCTATAAAGCAGGTATGAAAATGTCTGAGACAAAAGTGTTCAGGAAGCATACAGTCTTTTTTTCTTTAGCTAGAGTAATTTAGTAGAAAAGTGCAGAGGCTGATATTCTACAGGTCTTTTATTTCTTCATTGTTCACCGATGTGTAAGCATAGACAGCTAACTGAAGCATGTTAGCCTGGGCCAGGCTGTTTCCTCTAGTATTTTTATTTATTAACAGCACACTCTCATCACTTTAAATTAAGTCCTCCCTTCTGAAGCAGCTTCCAGCTCCAACCAGGCCCTGTGTGCCAACATTATACCCAATTAATCCTAGGACTAGGAGATGATACTCAACTAGAATCGTATGAAACTTCTTTAAAGGGTCCAAGCAAAACTCCTGTGAGGCTTTGACATGGACTTGATCCTTCATCTGGTTAGGCTGAGAGGTATGAATGGGTAAATTATTTGCTCTAGCTTGTGGCAGTGTTTAACATTCACAGTGAGCATTTGAACGACATGAAATTACCAGAACAGAAGTGCTTTAACCTTGAGAAGCTGAACAGAAGGTTTAGAGCCAATTTGTCTGCCTTCTCTTTTTCACCCCTTTCCTGCAAATATTGCTTAAATTCCCTGGTTACAATCCAAAACAGAGAATCGTAAATTTATCCAATAATTGAGTTTGTTGACTGTTACATGAAAGCAAGAGGTACTTGTCTTTAGTGATGTTTCCTGGTTTTTGTTATGTTTTTCCATGGCAATATTTTTGCATCCTAGGATTCAGGCTTTGTTGTGTTCTGAGCTCCTGAACCACATCTGCGTCATCCAGAACAAGCACGTTGCAAAGCAATCCCTCTGCTTAGGAAGTTGTACTTAAAAGGACAATTCTGTTATTCTTGTAATCAAGGGCCAAATGACAGTTAACCAACAGAAATAATCTGAGACTTGAAATTAATCAGAAATTGTTTGTCCAATGTTGTCAGCTAGTTTAAACTGGCATATTCTTTTAGAATGCTTTTAGTTTGCAGAAGAAAATTTCTAGAAGCAGGCAAGTCTTCCTAAGGTTTCTTTACCAGATTCGACTCTGACAACGTGAAAATGGGGCTGCTGGATTTCTTGGATGTTCATGAGGAAGAACAGCAATGGGTTTTGGAAAAGTTCAATTGAAGACAGTCTCTGCGTTGCATTGTGAGGCTGATTTCAGTTCCTAGGCTAATATTAAACTTTGGTCAGAGTAAATGGGTCTTCAGATGCTCAAATTTCAGCAAACATTCATGACACAACCAAATAATTAGAAAGGGTCCTAGGCACTCTTACATGGCCCCTGCAGAAGCTATACTACTTCAGTTTCACTGCTTTCAACAGATGTGATAGCCAGATTAAAGCTAATTCAAGTATTCTGTACATGTTTTCATGTACAGAAAAACCTAAGTGATGCTTAGTTTCATCCTACCTGGCTTGTGTGTGGGAACAGTTGGAATTCAAGTGTTGATCACTTTAGAGAGTAGCACAGTAAATATGAAGCAAGTTAGATCATAGCAGTGGAAAACCCTGTCAATTTGCTGTCTTAATGGCTAACTCCAATGTAATCTAAATACTAGATAAACCCAGGCAGTATGTTAATGCTAGCAGATCTGGTTTTGGCTGCTTACCATCCACGACTATTGGTTCTTTCTGTTTGGTGACAATAACTACTCAGCACAGCTGGCATGTGAGGCAAGTTCTCCATTTCTACTCCACTTCAGAGGATGAGGCTCTATAATGTGAATGAGATGATCTAATAACTCTTCACACCAAAGGGAGCAGTCCTCCTTTGCTCACCTACAGGCACCGTTTTCTTTCCTCCTTTGAGCCACTTACACTACTCGGCATCCATTCCTGTTTTAATTTTGCTAGTCTTCTATTGGCTAAGCAAGCTGATCTGCTTCATTTTAAGTCAGATGAGGGCCAAAGTCAGCAGCAGGGAGAAGGTGGGAGTAGGCATTTAGGATGAGAGAACATGGGAGAAAGGGGCAGCCAATTATACTGGAAGTGAGCCATTAGATTGGATCAGCTTTATCACAAACTCTCACCCTCAGAGATTTAAATGTAAAGCTGGAAGTCTCGGTTTAGGCTGCCAGTGAAGGACTTTGTGCTGAAGCAGCTGACAAGCGGGTCCACATTATCTCTGCTGACTCTGCTGTTGACCTCTGTCAGAAGGGCAGAGTTGCCAGCTGGGGGCTGTCACAAGATTTGTCATCACTTGCCAGTCAGTGTCCTCTCTCTGTGTTCCCTCCTGCTGAGTTAGGGACTAACCATGGTGCATTCATTTGGCCTTATTGTTAAACTGAAGCAAAGCTATTTGGCAGAAATCTACAGGGTCCCAAAGTTCCTTCACTATGAGGAAAAGTTTAATAGAATGACTGTTGCTATTACCACCTTGTTTACTTTTTTGGAAAGCAAGACCAAGGTATTATTTGTTTTCTATTCCCAGGAAAAAAAGAGTCGCAGAGGAGGAGGGAAACTTATGATTCCTTTTGTTTTTACTCAACTTCTGTGTGAAATGGAGCTAGAGATGTAGGTCTAGTTCACTGATGTGTAATTTTCCAACTAAAATTAATTCTGCAGTCTACACACTAGTGAATTTCAAGGGCAAAATAGTATTGTAGCATATGAAACTTGAAGTCTTAATGATTCAAGCAAAGTATCATCTCAGAGTAACTTGACTATAGTAACTCCTATTACTGGCTGCTCTGAAAGCTAATGTTAAGTCATTTATTACTTGCTTTGTTAAAATTAGATTGAAAACCCAGTCATGCTTCATCCATTTTCTGGTTTTATGTGTTCTAGTTTGCAGTAACATATGTATGCATTTATATAAATATATATAAATGTAGTTTCTCTTGTTACATGGCAATAGAAAAGTAAAATGCTTCATCCAAATTCTTACCAGTAAATTTTTTGTAGTAATGATGAGAAATACTAACAAAATACAGATCTACAAACTACTAAATCTCACTAGTATTGAAGATTACAAATAGTGACTATGCACAGCCCTTTCCATAAAGAGAAAAAATGCACAGCCTTATTTTAATTCTCCCTTCTTCTATCTGGGACAGAAGAGAGTGGAGGATGAAAATCTATGAGTGTTTTGTTGGTATGGTGTGCCACAGTCATTTTAGCTCATTGCGTAAAAGTAGCTTGGAGAGATGAAAGTGCCTAGAGATTTTTGCAAAGAGATTATCTGAATGTCACATAATTTTCTCTCCCAGGAGGACTCTCCCTGCCAGTGAACTCTATAGTTCCACTGGGAGAAAAAAAATGTATTAAGTCCAAATAAGTTTATTGACTGTGATGATTTAAATAATTGTCTATACAAAATTTACTGATTCTGTTTCACAAGGTAGATTTATTACAAAAT
>VZZY01023175.1:0-10546 GCA_013400335.1 Eurystomus gularis | reverse complement strand
TTTTTTTTTTTTTTTTTTTTTTTAAATGCTTCCATATTAAAGTGCATGCAGTATTGCTGGCAAGGAATATGTTGTGTCCCTCCAGATCAAAGATAGTAGCTGAAAGCAAGTTGGGATGATGGGTTAGCAGAAGCCCAGGAGAGCCAGTGTTCTCTTCTTTGTCTGTAGGGAAGAGTTTATTTTGAAACAATGGAAAGTTATCCAAAGCAGAATGGAGAAGTCTGTGATCCACTGGGTGTTGTAGACTGGTAGAAGTCTCATCAAAAAAAGGCAGGTAGGGAGGAAAAACAAATAAGAATCTTTAAGGGACAAACACTGCTCAGAACAGGAGGAGCTTAGGCCAAGGTCAGATATAGCCTGACCAAACTAGACAGCTGAAGTCAGAAAACAATTAGATGTGATAGAAAGTTTCCACAAATCAGGAGAGAAACCACCAATTTCAAAAGGCACTTAAACAACTGCTGCAGGAGAGGCGTAGGAAATTGAGACTGAAAGATGAATACAGAAATTATTCTATTCTTATCTCACTGTTTCTTATCTTACTAAGCAATAAGCAATGGTGATGGGAAACTCTGCACTGATGTGCATGTTCGATTATACATATTTTGTTCATGGACTTTAAAACACTTTTATGGTTGAAATTTGTTGGTTTTTTGTTTTTTTTCCCTAAGGATTTGTTTAAGACATTGAGAGGTTAGGCAGCTATCCTCACAAGGGGCCCACTGCACATACTTAGCACTGAAATATTTTTACATCCTGCCTTTAACCAAGGGAGCGACCTACCCTGTCCTAGTAAACTAGAGGGTAACAACACATTAAACTGAGACTCCATATAGTGCTATGGAAACAGCCAGATCCAAAGGACATCTATGGATTTCCTTCTTCTGTTGGAAAAGATTTTACTTTGGGTTTATAAGAGATGGCACAAAGGAGACAGGCAGTGGTTCTCACAACCACAGCCTTGTCTTTTGTTCATGGTTTCTCTTGTCAAAAAAAGCAACAATGCATAATACTGACAAAAAAAAAGAAAAATAAAAAGAGAGACTATTTAATTATCTCAAATTAAAAAAAATACTTCTACAATAAATCTATAACTAATTTTAACCATGCAGGTGTTTTCTTTAGTTTAGTGGGTACTAATGCAATAGCATTAAAGTTTTAATAATTCAGTGCTAATTGAAGTATCATGTATGACCTTATGTTAACTGTAAAAATAGTCCCTTTTTAAAAGGCTCTGTGTCTCTGAAAAGAAACTCAGGGGTGCAACATAAAAGCAAAATAATTTAATTCAGAAAGTTTTTTGGAGAAAAGTTATGATAACTGTATGTGGTAAAGGCACTGTGGCCGCCAGTTCTATGAAAGTAAAATAAGTTTGTCCTTAAGAAGAGAATTGAATATCCTTAATTCTTCTGATGTTGTTGTCCAACTGTACATCAGTGTATTTCTTGAGCTACTGCTCACTGCTGTGTTCAGCTTTTTAAATAGGAAAAGAGAAAAAAATGCCCTATGAGGAGTAGTTTTAACTTACATTTCACTTGCAAACTTTCTGGTAACATTATCACACACCCTTTAGTCTTGCTACTGGTGTGATTACCACCATGAATGACAGCATCCACATTTGTATCCCAGAGAGACAGACCAAATAACTTCCAGTGGTGGAAAAGGCTTTTTTTTTTTCCATAAACCTGGTGCTGTGAGGGATGCAATCTGCCAGAGCAGGCGAAAGGAAAGTGGTAGGTGGTAACAGGAGAGGGAAAGAGGGGAGTGTCAGATGTGGGGTTTTTTTGCCCATGCTGTTCCTTTTCTGTTGATTTTGTGTCTGAACAATTTTAACTCATGTCTCTTTAATGCTTTTATGTTTTTTAAGCACTGCTAAGAAAAATTTTCTCTGTGGATGGCAGTGACTTTTTCTGGCCTTTCAGCTTTAGATGAATGAGGACCATGAACATTTCTGCTTACATGTTGTTTTATATCCTGGATTAACTTAATTAGGATCCTATTAGTCAAAAGTCAGTTAGTCAGTCTTCTCAGGAAGGTCTTTCAAAGTCCTACATGAGCAAGCATCTTAGTGTCAGGCAGAAATGCTGGGCATAAAACTGTTATTTATATGTTTTTCTTACCTTGAGCAGAAGATTTGTGATTTTATTAATTGTGAGAGTTTTTTGGCATATTCTCATTCAAGAATTAAGGGGAGGTATTGCTTATAGATACAGTACTGCAAAGGGAGTTATGCAAGTACAGTAAATTCACCTCTAGTTTTGAAAAAGAAGAAAAGCCTTTTAGTACAGGTACAGGAATTCCTGGCTTAGTATTTGGATTTGGGATGCAGGGGTGGATGTGCAAGATTAGGTGTGTTTTTATACATCATAGTATATGTGGTGGAGAGATGTGTGTGGGATAATTTATTAGTGACTTTTAGCAGGTAGGCATATTAAGAAAAATTTTTTAGCAGATTCATTTGCTTTTTGTGAGTGTGCCTGTGCACTTGTATCCATGTATGTATAATGGGGAAAAAATTAAGAGTACGGTATCATAGAAAACAAAAAAGGTATAGATTCATTATTTTTAAGATAATAAGATAATACTAACAAGATAAAAACATTTAGCTGTTATACACTGGAAAAGAGAAAATGTGATAATGACTTTGTAAAGAACCTTGTTACTTTGTCCTGTGCTTCTGTTCCTTCTCAGCCCCAGCTGCTAAATGCTCATCTCTGCAAACCTGGGTAGTCAGAGATATCACCACCAAAGTCTACTGCAGGGGGACATTTTTGTGTACCTTGAAAAAGTACAGGTGGAGGGGCAGACCAAGATGTACTCCCAAGAAATGTGCTTTTCAGTTCAATTTTGCATCAGTTTCAACATGACAACACGTAGGAGATAAATTTTTAAAAAAGCATGGCCATTAACCTTCAATAGCCGTTTCACAAAAAGGGGCATATAGGACAAAATAATAATGTCTTTTGCAAGATAATGTCCATGTTTTGGTTTTCCATGTTATAACAATTAAACAGTTTGGCCCTATTAATATTACCTTGGAAAAGAGTAACCTACACCATTCTTGTTTTTTATTATTTGTTCTCTTAGACCTCCATGGAACTGTGCTGCTACTGGATGTCACTGTTAAGACATAACCTCAAAGAAAGATTTTGTAGGGGTCTATAAAACTCTGTCGAGACAGAACCTCACAATTTTCAGAAAAGGGTCATGCCTGATTACAAGTAGCTGCAGTATCTGCTCCTCTCTGAGTTATAGGATTTATTAAAAATGACTTAACCATCCCCGTTTTGAGAGGGGAAGATTCAGTAGGATGCATGATTGAAGAAAATAACCTGAGCGTTGAGAATAGTTTTAGTGGTAGTAAAATTATTTTTAAACCCAGGCTTTGAGCAATTATTATTGCCCAACAACAGTTAGAAAAATATAAAACTATTATGACATTTTGACATGTAAAAACAGTTTTATTTAAAAACTTTCCTAAATGAAAACAAAGAAAATAAATGTCAAGGTTTAGGTTCAATCCACCAGACCTACAACAGACACTCTCTGTTAACCCTTCTTTTTCCCCCCCCAAATAGAGGAGGAGAAAGAGGATAAGGGAGAGAGACTTATGGCCCCCTCCCCTCCCAAATGGGAGAGGAAGGAAATGAGAGTGAGGCTTCCAGATTAGAAAAGAAAACTAAAACAGCTTTAATGAGGATAATAATAAAATGGAATATGCAAACATATACAAAACCAGTATCGAACCCAACCTCCCCCTGATGGCAATCACATCACCGTCACCACTGAGGCTGTGCAGGCACTGGCAAAATCCCAGACTGGGCTTGGCAGCAGATGGGAACTGCGTTCAGGAACACGCGAAACAGGATCTAAGGCACGAGATGGTCAGGGAAGGGAAGGCCAGTGAAAGGCTGACAGGAAGGGAAAGAGAGTTGAGACCCTCGTGATCCCTCAGCTTTATACTGAATATGACGTATATGGGAGGAATATCTTGTTGGCCAGTTTAGGGTCACCTGTCCTGGCAGCTCCTCCCTGCAGGTGCGGCCTTTCACTTTCTGCACCCCCAATGTGGCACACAAGAGTTAGCAGTGACATGGGTCTGCACACCAATCCTTCGTAGTAACTCTAAACATCAAGTGTTATCACTGCTAGAAGCAGACAGTGTGCAAAAACATGCTGTTAGCTTCAGAAACTGCAGTTAATTAGAAGAGACTCAGCTGAAAAGTAAAATCACTGAACAGAATTGGTTTGGTTCTAAGTCAGTTTGAGTTAGAAGAACCTGAGCTTTTTTCTCTGTAATCTTAATGAAATAAAAATCCTTTTTCTTCATCAAAGCTACACAGCTCTGCTCTATTCCTCATCTATTCCACTAGTTTGCAATCTCATTCTGTTCTCAGCTACAGAAATATGGCTACTGAAGCATGTTGACACCATCTGTGCTTTCAGAAAATAAACTCTTTGATAATAAAAGTCATTTTTATTTTTGAGACAATCAATATAACATTTTCCATTCCATACATAAGCTTATTTTGGAACTCCACTCAAAGATACCTCAAAAATACCTGGAAAACAGGCTCCCCACTTCAGACTCATCATGGTTATTTGCTTTGTTTATCAGTTTTAGAACTGCCACTGACTGGATATAGGAATTCATTATAGTTCTGTATTATAATTTATCTATTTTGTATTTAGAAACTTGAAAAAGTTGCATGGGTAGAACCTTGAGACACAGCACTGTACTGTTTAATCTTTGCAATAAAGTAGTGTTGTAGCTCTACAGAATTATTAGTCCATAATTACCGTACTCAGCCCAGCGATATGATAGAAGCAGCAAGTATGAAATTATAATTTTGTATGGATTCTGTTGCAGAACAGGGGCTTAAGAAAGCTTGCCTAATTTCAGATATCTTAGTTATAGGCACATTAAATTGTCTTTATGTGTAATCTAGGAAAGATTACAATGTTTTAGTAAACCTCTTTGTAGTTGTTTGAAAGTAGTTTGTACTTTAAAATATGAATAGAATTAAGCAAACAACTCTGGAAGTTTGCTATCATCAGCTAGCAAAGATTAGCAAAGAATTCAGTCTGAAACTCCATTAGTTTTTCCCAGTACTAACCAAATTTTCCGGAAAGATCGATTGCAAACGATTTGATCTTATCAGGTAGTTGCTCAATTCTATTACTGGTTTCTTTTAGAGTTTCTAGCAAAAATTACATATTTCATAAACTGCATGTCAAAATATCATTGCTTTATTGAGTAAATAATTGTGATAAAGTGATTACATTAAGCATAATAGTTCTTCCTAAATTATCAAGGTGCTTTTTTTTACTTAGGCTTTTCTGTCTTCATAAACAGTATAACCTTTTTCTTGTTTCCTATGGCATCAGAATAGTCAGTAAAACTAAAATCACAGTTGCAACCTCATTCAGTGGAGAGGCAGAATGATGAATAGATGGCACAAAGGCACAAACTCTTCGTAGAAGCCCCTTTGTTTATTTGGGAGAACTATGTTAACATAAATATATTTTTCCCTCTCTTCTTTTAAGCATTAGATTTTGTGCCTTCTCATAGGATTTAAATTCAGAACAGTCTCATATTCAGTTTCAAAGATGCAGTTCAGCAGTCTGTGCACAAATAACCAGAAATTATTTAGAAAGCAAATGCATTTTTAAATGCTAGTGTTACTATCATTACTGATAGTCCCTATACTTAAGTGAAAATATGAAGCATAATCCAGACAGTAAGGAGACTTCCCATCAGGTATTTAAAATTATCCCATAGATTTTTAGATAACTTTTAGTGGATGATGAAGTTCTAATAGATTCCAAAAGCATCAATACTTATTTTATGTTTGCTAATTGAACGGAGGTTTCATTTTCAGATTTCAGATGGTCTCCAGATTATCCAGATATTTTTTGCCTTCACAAGATTTAATTTCCACCCCTTCTCCTATGTAAAGTTCCTTTTTACTGCAGTTCAGGTGAATAAAAAATTAAAGGTACTCAGTTACACTTTTCTAAAACTCCTAAATTTTCTGTTCTAAAACATTAATATAAATTCTATCTTGTCTTAGCCATAAGAAACACAATATCATCATTTTCTAACTATGATGATATTATTATCATTGCAACATTAAGTTCTGTTATCTAGCAGAAATCTTTCTGCTTTAATATACAAGTACTAGCTACACATTTGTAATGAAAGTAAGACATAAAGTGGTAGAAAATCTGGAACTGCAGCTTAGGTGAACTATAAAAGTAGAATTGCAGGATAAGGAATTATAGTTTTCCTTTTCTGGCTTCCAGTACTGAAGACATGAATAGAGGAATATTCCAGTTTTCCACTTAGGTAATCAGCTTCGAATATTATATTGATGTACGTTTGTTCAGTAAGATAATGGAAAATGTATTTGAGTATACACTACAATGCAAGCAACACACTATATTTCTGAGATGTCTTCTGAGAGATCTACAGAACATGAACGCTTGACTATTGCTTTTACCAAAATCACAATTTCTCTACATTTATTTCATTGTGATACACTTAACATTTATTATCTGTGTAATGGACAAATAAAAGTCAGAGTGGAGTCTTCTAGGAGGTCTTGCAACATTGATTCTAAGTTTCATGCCTGTTTACCGCTTATTTCAATAATGCTATAGGGCTGGATGAAAATATCTTTGCATTAGTTCAAAGAAGTTAATCAATTTCTGTGGTGGATTTATTGGTCTTAAACCTACTGACAGATTAAGTCCTGCACAGATTCTAATGTAGAAGTCCATCTGTATTCAACTATATATTTTGCTACATTCTTAATTAATAAATCAATACATTTCAGCTATTTAAAAAAAAAAAAAGTAAAATTATCTGATTAATTTAGAACTGGAAGGAGATTATCAAAGTAGAGCTTCTTGGGATGTTATTTTTTTGAAATTTACAATCTCTCAAAATTTTGTAGTGTTTCATATTTGTTCAGCTTTCAATCTCCAGGTATATTTCAAGGAAAGGAATCTGCTTTCCTTTTCATAACATTTCTGAATTACTGCTACAAATGAAAGTACTTTTCCTTACCTTCTTTTCATGTAAGTGATGAAAAACAATGGAAATTTCCTATTTTCAGTGACAAACAACTTTGGCACAATTTGAAATCCTTGTTTACTAAAGGACTCCCCTGAGGAATAATGAAAGTCTTTCAAGAAGCCTAAAACCATCATCCTTTTGTATTTAACCTTCAGTTTCTGCCTCTACTAACTATTTTCTTGGCAGCAAAGGAACCTACTTGAATTGGTTCAATTATGATCTTCAGTTTATAGCAATATTAATATTTTATTCTGTCGTGTTTTATTTGCTGCTCTTGAAGACAGAAACACAGTGAGCCCAACTGATAAAAAGAGAAACAAAAGCTTGCTCTTCTCTTTTCTAGAGACACCTAATCAATTGTCTTTTTCTATCTGTAAAACAGTGAAAGCAAATGAATAATATTTTTCATGTAATCAATTTTATTTGAATTAAAACCAAATCAATTGAACAGTTCTGCTTTTCAGATATTTGCTTCTGCAGCTATCAGTAATGCAAATCCTGCAGATGTTACTCTTCTGACTCTCATGTTTACTTGGGCAACCTCATATTAAATTCAAAGGGTGTGTAATTGAGGAAAAATTCACTATAAATAGGGTGAAATGTCAGGATAGTCCAGCAGTACTATCTGACATAACTGTTAATGGACTCCATGTAATAATAAGTGTATTGAGATTTATGGATTTTTTTTAATTCCAAGGCACAAGTCTATCCAATCCATTTTCAGACCTAGCCATATCTTAAGTGGGCTGAATTAATTTCTCTCTCATTTTTTTTTCTCTTCACCTAAAGAATGTCACTTAGATGTCTCACTTAAAGGCCTGTTTCAAATGAACCTAGATCTTCAGATTTTGAGAATCCAGTGATGAAGTCCTTTTCCATACTATTCCTGTTCTCACAATGGCAATATTGACCACCCAGGTCATGCTATGCTTAAGGCAAGGAGCACTTAGTCAGAGAAAAAAAAAAAAAAAGTAGTTAAAATATCTGTAAGAGTCATCTTGAAGATTCTTCTGTGTTTTCATCCACTCCATGAATATAGTATTTTTCCTAGCAGTACAAATTCTGGGATTCACAGGACAAAATACAGCCAAATGGCTGCTCTGTATGTTCTAATACTCCATTCAGCAATATTCCATTACAATGTTCAGAAAATGTTTGAACTGTGTTACAGTTTGGATAGAGCACATATAAGATCTTCTCAAAGCAAGTCAAACTCTCCCTATTAATTGTGACCAGTCATTGGTCTATGTTTTGTCTGTGCCCACTACCCTTTTGGATAATAATTCATATGATAGTTTTATTGGCACAAATTTTCATAAGCTATAATACTCAAACCTTAATACTGCAAAATGTGGGATGCAGTTACATACTTATTCCTTGAGGGAATAGAAATAGTATCATATAACTTCTCTGACCAGAAATTGGAAGTTGGGAAGCATGAATTTTTTGTGTGCTGTCCATAGCAAGTACTCAAAATACTTTAATATAACATTTTAAATAATTAATTAATTTGGTAACAGCTGTTCCAACTAGAACTGTATATCATAAAATGTTTTAGGGTTGAATCCTGTTTCTTCCGAAATCAACAGGATTTTATCAATAATTTTAAAGGAATATTGGAAGCTCTAACGTCCTAGAGTTCTCTTACTTGTTGATGCATATCACAGGACAGAGAAATTATAAACATTCAGTAGAAAACATTAGGAGTTGTGAAGGGACAATTGAAGGCCCTTGTTTACTAACATAAGCCATTTGATATTGATTTGCTCTAGCACAATTGTGTCATGACACTACTTGCCATCCAGAAATACTTCTTTAGGGTTTTGCTTTTTTTTTTTCCCCCTAAAGTGTCAAATGAAAATTAATAGAATAATTTTATATTCTACTTTCTGCTTGTCCAGTAGCATAGGGTTATTTTGCAGAAATGGTTATTCAGCTCCAGAAGTGTTCTTTGCTGTTGCTTGGGGTGTTACAGTAATAGCAGTTTAAAGTAGATATTTAATTATCAGGGCCACCTCCATGTAATGCTTCTATGAGGTTTGTTTGTTAAAGCTGACCAATACTTCACATGAAACATTTTTAACCCATACATGAGCAGCAATGGTAGAGGTAGCTTTGTCAGAACACTCCCTTTATGGTAATTTTTTGTTTGTTTGTTTTGTACAGTAAATATCTTTAGAGAAGGCTAGTATATGGACAAAATAAATTAATTTATCAGGTTCACCCATTTTCTGTATCTCACAGTTTGTTTTTCTGCTACTAACTGATATAATTTGAATCTATAATACTTGGTGACCATTTCCCAGATTACATACTTTTTTTTTAATTTACTTTCTACTTTATATCCTTCTTTCAAGTTTTACCATGGCTTTTGTCATCCTTCCTTATGTTTTCTAGGTTTCTTCAGTTTAGAGACAAAATGAATGATGCAATTGCACACATTGTGGATATTTTTCCTGATTTGCAGCAGTTAGATTTATTTCAGTATTAGGTTTTTTGACCTTCAGAATGCTTAAGACATAGCATTCTTAAGAAATAGCGTATTTCATGAAGCTGAACAGCAGATGCTTTAAAGCATTTTGTGATCTTTTTATTTTTTTTTAGCAGACTTCATAACATCAAAACAATTGAGGATTCCTCTAATCTTACCAGAAAAACTACCTTTTAGCCAAATAAGAGACTGGACTGATGACGCACTAGGAAGCAATGCAATAGATGCTGTTTTGTGCTTTCTTCATCTTTGGGAATATGAGGAGTATGGCTCTTCTGCATTTAGGGAGAAACAGGATGAAGACATACCATAAAAAGCAAAATGGAACTATTTCTTTACACTTCTTTACACAAGTTATTATAAAGCCTGCTTTTTTAATAAACAATATTTATAGCATGTATTGTTTCCTCTTTCAAACTCTAGTTTTCTTTAATCAGTTTGGAAGCATTTTCACTGTTCTATGTAGTAAAACAATTAAATAAGTTACAGAGCTTTCAGATAACTGCCGTCATAATTCAAGAGGATTTATTAGTAAGAACATTTCTACGAGGAAAATAATTCAGCCAATAAAGAAAAATGATTGCTGAAATCTTCAAAGAACATAAATACTAGTGCTGCTGAATGATTAGTTTGTGATATAACAGAAACAGAACTGGAAAGCAGAGGACATTTGCATGGACTTGGTGAAAAGCTATGTTTGCCTTAGGAGATGCTTAACCTTACTGGTTATTATTGTAGAAAATTTTATCCAGGAAAAACTTCAGGGTGCTTATTTTTTCCACAGCAAATTGATAAATGTAGACATAATTTAATGCTGACCTGTCTTGCACATCTAAGGACTGTGAGAGGAAAAAGTAGTTATGAGATTCCATTAACTCAAATGTAGTCACCTGATAACCCTCAGAGGACTTATTGATAAGGGGGACATGTCTGTCTGATTCTCAACACCAATTGGAGGGAAGACTCTCCACTAG
>VZZY01023171.1:7770-64142 GCA_013400335.1 Eurystomus gularis | reverse complement strand
ATTCTGTGATTCTGTGATTTGTGGAAATCAACATTTTTCACAAAAATGTGCATCAGTTTTACCAAGGATGCAATTTCTGCCCCAAAAGAAAGATTAATTTCAGAAGAAAAGACATAGCCCCTTATTAACCATAAAACATAACCTACAAATGGAATTCACTCACTGCTAAAATAAGAAGAGGCATGTAAATTTAAGTCTCCCAAAATCCAGTTGGGTATCCTTGCTCTCTGGCATTTTTTTCATTTGGGGCATAGATGAAGTTTCTTGTTAGCTCCATTCTGATGTAGAATTGGGCACTTTCTAAAACCATGACATTTTTACAAGACATGTAAAGATTTCCCACCAAGCTCTTCCAGGACTTCACCAATTGTGAGACTGTAAAATAGTTGTTTATTCTGAGAATATCTGTATTCCTGATATGTTAGGTTTTAAATTATAGCTGCAGAACAATTTACACAGAACTTTCTATAACAGCCCTTTCTAAAATAACACTTACCAGCACAGTGAATTACATACTGCATGTTAGAAGTATCTCCAGCCAAACCTTTTTCCATAACTGCAATAAAGAAACCAAGCTTGTCAAGGAGATAACTTCACTTTTCTTTGCCATATTGAAAATTGTTAGCCAGTAGGTCACAGATGGACACTGTTATAATATCACTTAAAATTCACTTTCATTCTACTATTGTACCTCTGACTGTGTTTATAAACCAAGAATTAATATTTGTGTTTGTTCTCCTTCGATATGCAAACACAGAACATTTATATAACTGTAAAATATATTTTTAACTACACGAGAACTGGAAAAATGAACCTGTAATTCGTGTTCAAGAGTAATTATAGACACTTTCCCTATTTTGGGATCTTAATTAGAGTACGGATTTTAAGACATTATGTCATGTACCCTTATCTCATTGTTTCTTCATGATGAAGTCTGTATTTTCTGATATGTTTGTGGACTGACATGACAGAGAAACATTTTTGTACTTTCACCTAAAATATACTGTTGCAGATTATATCTATTATAATTTGTTAGACCAATTCAAGATACCAGTCTTAATCTAAAAACTGAACCAAATACTTTATGTTCTCAATCCCTTAGAACAAGATGTTCTCTGCTGCATTCTGAAGTAAATGTGAAAGATCCAACAGATTAGCTAACAGCTTGAAAGATTACATACAGTGATGGCAACACTTTATAAGCTGAATTCACTGGTCTGCAATTTGGAGATTTTTCACTACTTTCTTTTCTTTCTTCCATAAAAAGAAGATCAACAAAAACCTAAAACTATCTCTGCCTTCAATTGTTATGGAGAAAAAAAACCTAGAAAGGCAATCTGTCATTTAATGAATGAACATAGAATAAATATACTCTTTTCTGTAGCCATAATTTAAAATCTTATTAGTTCTCAGAGCAAGAAAGATGAGAGATTATAAGGTTGAGTTTAAAATTTAAGTACAATGAATAAAACTAATTCAGAAGTCACTATCTTAAGACTTGCATCATTCTTGAAATGAATCTCTCTTTAGAAAAAGCAAATAAATACCAACCAACCAAGTGAACTTTATTATATTTTTTGAATGTATTCCCCAATTTCATAACACACTTTACATTTACCCTTCATTAAAAATAAACACGGACAACACAAATGTTTTTTTAAATTGGAAAATCACTCCCAAACAACCTATATGTTCATCATAGGAAAGTTTAACAGTAATTAAACCATAGGAGATACATATTTAAATAAGAAAAGTTCCATTTAAGATATATTTTTTGAAAAAAATTCTTTTAAATGAGGAATTAGTAACTATGGCGCTCCTATTGTAAATCAGGATAATTCCGACAGCTCTGTATCTCGTCAAATGTCTAAAAGGAGAGATAGTATGAAGCAGAAAACAGCTACTGAAAGGGGAAAGGAATATAAAAGCTCCTTATAAGAAGACAGGACAGAGCTCATTGTTATTCAAGCACATTAGTTGCCATATCCTGTTTCCACTGACTGCAGTGGAAGCTTTAGCATTGACTTCAAACAGGTGCAAGTCCCATGAGAATAAAAGGAATAAAACGTACAGTCACGGTATGAAAGCAACAGTGTATAAAGTGTGGTGAGACAGGATATGTAATTCCAATCTGGTACACAAGAATCTGACAACACTATTTAAATGCAGTGCCAAGTAAGGATGCAACTGAAAAAACAGACATTTCTAAACAGAAATTTGGCAGCCCTCCCCTCAATGCTACAAGAAAAGCACAGGAAAAATATTACAAAAATGAGACTGCTGAACTATAGTAGGGGGCGAGAACAAGGGAGACCTAGAAGCAGCAGCAAGAATCATCCTGTTCTGTAGCAATACAATGTCAGCTGTTCAGGATACAGCTGTTGGCATGCATTGGTGGCTACTGCAGACTGGTCTGCTCTGAGAATTGTGGGGACTTAGAACCAAGTATATTATTCATTTTTATTTATTCTCTGTATTATCATAAACATTTGAAAATGTTTGGGGACTTTTTTTAAACTTACATAATCTTCAAAGAGAAGTCTTAGGCTATATTCTTACATAAGTTGAGTTATACATGATGTCCTCAATTAATTCTATAAAGAAAGTAGCTGAGATGCCATTGTATTAATTAGAAGCTGGTCAAAAACAGGGTACTTATCCCAAAGGAAACTATATGACTTCAAAATTTCTTTTCAGATGGAATCGAAGAGAAAGCTTTACAACACAAAACTGTCTAAAATGGGGATAATAAACATTAAGCACTCTCAATATTAAACTCAACTGGATGAGTACTACAGCAGGATGATCGAACTTCAACATTTTATTTTAAAACCAGAATTTGATGTTAAAATTAAGACTGAAGGTAATAACTGAAGGGAATAAAGCAAGACTAGAAATAAGATGTAAGAAAGAGATTAAACAGCTCTTCTATTGTTACTAAGTGTTATGATGAAAAGGTAAACAGATACCTGTGCAAGCATAGGAAATCCAAGGTTCCTGCATCCATTACAAGGTGTCAGCGCCTCCCATAAACCTGAAGGACCACAAGTATTTTCACCTGCATCATCATCTTCCTCCTCTCTTGCTGATAAACATGTTGAAGAAGGTCTCTGTGCATACAGAAATAGTATTTCAAATTAAACACAATGATATATTGTAAAGAAACATTTTACTTAATGAAAAGATCTTAAAAGATTCCCATTTATAAACTCCAAAATGCTATTTTAATACAAAGTAACTACTCAACTGTTAATCTGCTCTATGAAAATCACACTTTCTAAGAAAGATGTATATTGATCTATCTGCATTTATACTTTAAATATGAATGAACATAATATACATTAAAATATTTTACTTGAAAATTTGCTTTAACATCATTAAGTTTAGGATATCCCAAAGATAATAAAAACTAACATCTAAAAAAACCCTAAACCCTCCAGAATCCTCATGAAGGAAATAATATAAGCTAAAGAGATCTTGTTTCAGTAGTCATTTGTTGTGTTCAGAAAAGAAAAGTATAGTTGTATTACGTTTGCCTGGAAAAGTCCGAGGTTTTTGCAGAAAAAAAATGACCATCAATTCAATCAAAATATGAGGCTTTAATTTTTCTTTTATATTTAGTAATAATAAATGTGTTAGCTTATTTTGTAGGCAAAAATTTTACTTGAAAATGGCCTGTCTTATTCTGTTTTATCAGCTAGAAGGTATGAAAGGCACCAGCAAAAGCAATTCAATTGTGAGCATTAAGGCTTCTGTACTGGTCTCAGTGATAAGGGAATAATGCAGATTTTTTGCTTAAAGCAATATCCTAATTTCCTATGACAGCCAGAAACAGGAAGAATGGACAGTTGCCATTTATTTAAGTTATTCTGCTACACAGGATAGTTCACCCCAACTGAATGAACTGCAGTGGCAATATTTATTGATTTCAGGAGAAGGAGGAGGAAAATTAATCCAGTAATGAATTATTTTTTAAATCTGACATTAAAAAAATTGTGACAACACGAACAAAATATGTACATTTTAGTCATTCTTTGTCCATATTTAAATTGGAATATGCAATAGCTGTCTTAGCCTGTTTGACATTTGTTCAGCAGGTTATCTGATACTCAAATACGAAATGCTGTCTTTAGGAATGCTTATTTGTCTTAAACACTCTTTCAGAAGTGGCTGGATTTTTGCGTGACCAACATAATGCTGTTTGATACAATGGCTGGCCACATCTATTAATCCGGTGGTAACATGAGCTCTAAAGCACTATGAGCTTAATGGCACTGCTCACTTAACTGCAGATTATTTTAGCCAGTAGAACACAGAAATGCATGGAGTCTGCTGCAGGAAAGGGAATGCAGAGGTGAAGGAAAAGTTCGGGGGGGAAAGAGAAACAGCAGTGCTAAAGATAAACAGAAACTGAGAGAAACTGTAAGAGAAGCAAAGGCACAGCACAGACAGGCACTAACTCAAATTGTGTAACATCTGAGGATCTTTTAACCTTTGACTCTTCTGCTAACCTCTTATACACAGATGTGGTTGATATGCTATTAATTTGGGCAGAAGAATATTTCTGAATTCTATTTCAGTTCATTCATCAAAGATGAGAAACGCAATATATCCATCTCCACTAGTCTGCTTTCCCTCTGTTAGAAAATGGTTGTTCCCTTGTTGCAGACTTCATTAATCTAGCAATATCTTCTAAAGTTAGGTGGATTTACTTCCTGTTTATTTTAAAAATCAATTTCTAAAACATTCTTAGCATGATATTTCATGAGGTGATTTTGACATTCTGGTACCACAGAATGTGTTGCCATAGCAACCAATATTCTTACACAGATTATTAAAAGGATTGGGTTAACTCTGCAGAGTGGGGGCCGTGAAAGACTATTATTGCCATGTATTTGCATAGACAAAAGAAGCAAACTACAGGCCTTTCCCTTCTATTTATGACACTGTCTTTCGTGGTGGTTGCCCTATGTTTATATTTTAAATCAGAACTGTTGTACCAGAGAATAAAGTGCTTCTTGCCCCCTGGAGCAAAAAGCAAAGAACTGCAGCAGCGATAGGCACAGGAAAGAAGGTAACGCACATTTGCTGCAACCTTACAGGCCAATATAAGTGAATGAAGAGAGAAGTCACAGAAAAATGTCAATGCATCTTCTAAAGGTAAAAAATACACACACATAATATCAAAGAGAATTTTTCAACACAGCTAAAGGAAGATGAATAATGAAATTCAATACACTTGAATCATTCAAGGAAGAACATATGAGAATTTAGCCATTACAGGAACAAAGTAGAAAAATATCATATCAAAATATCATTGAACAATAGGAAAAAACACAAGCAGAAGGAAATAGAGTTGTATTGTTTCCTTTAGATGTATTTTATATAAAAAGCCTAAGATAGAGTGAGGATCACAGAAATTTAAATTAATGCCAATAGGAATTAGAATAAATTGGAATATTATATAGTCAGATCTCCTGATCATTCAAAAGAGGAGCAGTTAATTATCAGAGTTCATTAGACACACTGTTGGAATAAACTGACTAGTAGTCTCATGCAACTAAGCAACCCAGGTATGAATAACGTGATACAAGGCAGGGCTAGCTCTTTTTATACTGAATGACTGATTTATGTTTCCTTGCCTAGATTTCTACTGCTGATAAAGTACTAAAAAGGAAGAATTAGGAGAAATGTATGTGAACAGTCAAGAAACAGCTACTGCTACCATCTTCCTCACCCATTCCCACTGCCAGACACCCAGTTCTTCCCAGACAACAGGTGCAAAGGGCTAAGTGGGAGCTGCTGCAGGGAAAGCAAGCTGTGTTTGCAAAGAGGAGGGAAGGAGTTAATAGCTGCATGAAGGAAAGAGGAGTCAGAAGTCCCCCAAATAGAGTAGACTGGGTTTGCATACCCTAGGAGAAGGATGCACCTGCAGGAGACAGATGAGATACAGAAAGATCTACAATAAATCCAGTGACCTCAGATCGTCACACAAGAACGTAAAACTCCCAATCCAGACCACCCAGTTTCCTGCTATTCTCTCCCAGCCTTCACTTCTTTCCCAGAACTCCCTCATTTTTCTGTTATGTTGCATAATTTAATTTTGCCTCCTTAGAGATCCTTTGGACATGAAAATCTAATTCTGTGTGTGCTGCTGGGAAGCCTTGAAATAGCCCTGTAGGGAGAGTTCTAGTGAAACTAAAGTTATTTATGTCCACTTCTCAGAAAAGAAGAAATAAATAAAAATGAAGAGATTTCTGTCACTTAAGAAAAATAGACACAATTGAGAACCTTTTATTCATGCTTGTTTTGACTGAAAAAAGAAAAAGTAAATGTAGTTAGAAAATGTCACCTAGACCATAGTTGCTCAATTAATTGAATTCAACATTATGAAATGGTGAAGTCAATACAAACTGTAACACTAAGCTTCAAAAGGCCTACCCTAAAAGTGACATGTGTATAAGCATCATATACCCTCAAACTGTGAAAACATTAAAATATATGAGATATGTAAAAAAACCAAAAAACAGCAGGGAAGCCACAAGACACTGACACAGAATAAAACATTTAATAAAAGTTCTTGTTTTACTAGACCACTGAATTAAGTATTAAAAATTACTTATAGCAGTAAGAGATTATCAATATAATTTCTCTAAGTATATAAAAAAGAGAGAGTAATAATACAGCAGTAGTAGTAGCACTGCAGGAGTAGTAAGGTCTGCCATAAGGACATTAGACCATTACAATTATTAAGTTTTCCTCAGATGCTACTGGGCCTGAAACATCACCCCTGATTTTCATATCTAAGATTATGTCTTAGAAAATTTAGGTATGAGAATCTTCCTCTTCATGTGTCCATCTACATAAAAGGCAAAATTTGCCCATTATGATACTTTAGAGTGAGGGATACTTTAAACAGGCTATTTGTTCTCCCAGAATAGGTATGTACATCAGACTAGATATCACAAAACTTGACATCTCTTTCCTGATCTAACAGAATATTTATCAACCAATAGAATTATGAATACAGAAAAAAAAACCCCAAAAAACAGAGAAAGCCTGTTCCCCTCTTAAAAGTCAACAGGAAGACAAAAAGCAAGCACCTTTAATCTTAAGTATTACTTCAAGCTACCAAGTTCACAGCTCAAGAAGCTTTACAGCATTTAAAAACATACATAAAGTTTTGGCCTTCCTTTTTACAGGTGTCAATGATTTCCTGACTACCATATGACAAGTTTGCTCTGTGAATATAGTAAGTCATAGAAAACCACCTATTTCCATTTATTCCCTCTTTTTCTCAGTTTTTAAAGAAAACTGGTCTGCTTTCTGTAAGCAGCCATTGCTAGGCAAAATGTGATTTATTTCCCTTGTTTCAGCACACTACTTCTCTGTAGTAGTCCAGTGAAATATAAAACCAAACATCAAAATATTTCTTTACTTCTTGTATCTGTTTTGTCATAAAACAGTATTTGCTGCTTTTTGCAGCAAATACCCTTTCAGATATAATCCACTAGAGCACTGAAACAGTCAAATACTGAAACAGTTAAAGATATAAAATTACATGGCCTTTGCCATTTGCTACTGCATCATAGTTCTGGCCACAAATGTTAACTTTTTGTTGTACTTGCAGCATATCACGTATCAAGCAAATAAGCGTTTTGAAATGGAGCAGTAAATCCTGAAGGCAATCTCCTTCTGCTTACGGATGGTAGAAAGCAATGAGATACTTGATAAGCTAAATGCTATCACTAAGTCTGGAACAATGAAGTCAGGAGGAGGTTTCTTCCAAATAAAGAATTTGTCAGATATAGGACCATGCAAATATTTTATATGATCCTAAGTGCTGGATTACAGGTGTGTCTACCTCTTCTTTGCTTGGCCCAAAGGGTATGTATTAACATCATGAAATACAAGTTTAAAAAGTACAGTTCTGTTGCTTAATAGTCTAATTTTACATTTCACTAATACCTAACAGAGAGGGAAACTGTTGCCGAATATGCTCTCTAAGTTAAGATGAGCAGGTTGTTCTCTCCCGCTGCAGTTCCCAGCAGCTGTGGCAGCCAAGACAGGGCCAGCGGTGCTGGGATATTGTTCCTGTGCTCTCAGTGCTCCCCCTGCTGCTGCCCAGGCTGCTCCCAGGAGAAAACACCTGATGGATGCAGAAGAGAAAAGGGTAGCATTTGGGCATTAAATGTAACATCACCTGCAACTATATTTTCCGCAGCAGAATCCCTGCATTAATCAAACGTACCCCTTTTGGGATACAGTAAGGATCCTGACAAGGACAAGCCTCACTCACAAGAGACATGCTATGTCTTACAGACAAAGGACAGTGAAACATTTTGGTGGCCTGGGCACACCTTTCCCACATCCCCCAAGATGGCCTTCTCCCTGCTTGGCATTTTTCCATTTCCCATCCTCATTATCTCTACCCTTCATTTTACACTCTTTCATCTTACATTTCTTTCATAATTTCATTCACTACAAGTCTGGTTAGAGTTTGATTGCATTTTCTGTATTCAGCAAGGGAATATCAGGAGAACAAGGATGTTCTCATACCTAGCGCAGCTGAATGTTGGAGAAGAGTACTTTGTACCTGCCTTTGCAGTAATCCCTGTGGGGTGCTGCACATGTCATTTAAAATTCTACGAGATGGTCACTAAGATCGTGTTTATTTGCTGGCTATATTGAAATTGTGAAGGCAAGTTTGCAGAACAAGCAATAGATTGTCATTTATTAATAAAAAGGTTGATCTTGGCAAATTGATTTTTCACTAAACATAGAAGGTTTTGAACTGAGTGTTGTAATCTTCATGTGTAAAGTATTCCATCTATATATAAAAGCCACTACCAGGACATTCATATTTTGTGATCCCATATTTTGTGTTTATATCTTAACTGCAAAGCAAAAGAGACCTCAATGTATTTTGGTAAGAATTTTCACTCTTTTCTAATTCCTGTTTAATTCACCCATGTGGGTGAAGATTTTCTAATGACAGAAAATTCAATTCAATAAATCGAAAAACTGCAGAGAATGGAACACTAAGTGCTTTTAATAATTATAATTTAACCATAATAAGAAGGTATTTGTTAAGAATTATGTAGTAGACGGAGCCTATAGAATTTTCATTTTTAAGTATCTAGGGAAGCATATACTGTGTTTGTTTTTCAGTGTGAAATTAACAGGATGAAGTGTTAGCTGCTTGAAGCTGCAATATGCAGTGTCCTGAATCAAAAGAGCACTTAGAACATCATTCTTTTAAACTAGTTTGAACTTTTTCAAAGGTAAGCATTTAATATGAGCTGTTTAATGTATGGATTAAACTAGTTTCTGGGTTATTTAATCTATGGATTAAACCGGTTGTCTTTAATGCTTGGCAATAGAGGCACTTTGACAACTGATTTATTCCATCCTAGTATCTGTGTTTGGAACAGGATTGAATTGCCTTCCAAATTAATCTCTCCTTCTTAATATTAGGTAAAATAAAGCCAACCTCTATTTTAAGCACCTGTCTAACTTTGAGCAGGTACCTAATACTCATAAATCAGACTAGTTGCACACTTAGTATCAATCTTAAATGTTCAATATCAAAACACTTCAAATGCTCTGCTTGACCAAGGAAAAAGAATTTAGCACATTGAAGCATAAAGCCCCAAGACAGAATTCAACCCAGAAAGCCATACAGACTGCAAGGACACTCCATGCTACTTTCTAGGGATGTCCTTCTATCCCACAGGCATAGTAGATTTGACCTAAGATTTTTATGTAGGAAGGGTATACATACATGTAGGCTGTGCAAAAAATCAGGAATTTGCTAACTTCCTTCCTTTTTGAGTCTTGAAGTTTAAGCACATGAATAGTTCCAATGAAGTTAATGGGATTTCTCATGTTAATGACAGGCTTATGTGTCTCCCTGAATCAATATGCACATGACTCATTCCAAAATGTGACTCACTGTGAAAAACTCATGTACCAGTTGAAAAAGAAGAGACTAATAATAAGGGGTAGAGAAGCCTGCAGAAAAGCAAAATTAAGTGTTAATATTTTTAGAAACATTAAATAGAATTTTGAGCTTGAGCATATTTACCTTTGCATAAAGGAAAAAAATTATATTTCAAAGTAAAGACCAGCATTTTTTGTTTCAGATGTCACAGAAAGAAAATACTGCTTGGAGTATAACTACAGAGGCATCTCTGTATTTAACATCCCTCTACTATCTGAATGTTATCATATAACATTTGAAAAACTCAGTGCAATGTAATTGCAAAGCAAATCAGCTGTAAAACATGTATTTTTCTTTTTTTAAAGTTGTGAAAGAGAGGGTGGATAAGTGGGTGGCAGAATGATGAAACTTAGAGAAAATACATTATTTGTCATGAAATACAGCAGAAGGAACAGAAATTAAAGTAAAGGAAAAATCAGGTGGTAAGTGAGGAGGCAGAAGTCTCCACTTTATTACTCCTCCAGTGAACAGTTTTTTATTTAGCATACATATTGTCAGTAAAAGTGTGTTACTGAAAATGCAGCTATTATTCCATTAAGTTACTGTTGGCTTAAGGAAGGACATAAGAGAAAGTCATACCTGAATAGACAAAGCCAATCAAAAGAGGAACTATATACAGCACTGAATTAGTCATCTGAAGATGAATACGGGTTAAGAATGGATAATAAAAAAAGACTTGAAGAAGATAGGTACTAGATTATCTACAGATCCATCAATAACAAATTACTAGTAGTTTGCCAAATTGTCACCTAAGTGCTAAATAGAATACAAAAACAATGCAGTAGAATAGCTGACAATCACTTGAAACATCTTGACAGGCTATAGAAGCTGAAGACCTAACTGGAAAAGATCAGTCAGGTAGTCATCTACCTTTTGATCTCAGTAAAATATGCAAGAGCTCATACTCTTTCTCGAAGAATTAGAAAAAACAATGACAGGCACCCATAAGAGATACAGAATAGTATCAACCAAACAGTAGCTCTCAATGCAGCCTGACTTACATGGCAGGTGGCAGTAGAATTCAAAATCATCTTCACTAGGAAGGTAAAGGTTTTGGTATGGCTGGTAGGAAAACCTGCCAGTGTGAAGTTCACATACTGCAAGCTGCTGCTTTTTTCCTGCCTCACATAATTAAAACAGTGAATTCACTGCAGTCATCTCAATAACCAGTGCTTCCTGAAGATTTAGGACAGTGGTTGCTCCTGTGCTAGCTCACCTGCACTGTTCTTTTTTGCCTATGGTAGATTCAACACAGTATGTATAGACCTACCACAATACAAGCACACCTTTATGTTGTTTTCCAGACATACTCCTAGGTAGCTGAAGAGCTAATACTTAAGTTCTTTCTTCAGCCAGTCATCATACAGTGTCTTAAACATCCTATAAAATACAGATAAACAAGTCAGTCAGTAACATGCCTTCACCTGTAATTCCTGCATAACACTGTATTACTTATAAAGCATCTATGGTTAAACAAGTGGTCCATTAAAATTATTGAGATTCCTTAAAGGAAACACCATTTTGGATAGAGACACGGTCAAGGTAAAAAATATTCCATTATCTGCAGGGAATCAAAAGTTAATAATTAAAAGACCATCACAGGAATAAAACATTTTTACATTTTAATATTATTTTTGTCAAAGATTGACAGGCGGTGCTGAGGCTGCTTCTTTGCAGGCTGTGAACAGTTCATATTCCAGAGATATTGGGCAGAGCACCAATAGCAACAGAAATAATAGCAGTAGTATTAATAGAAACTGCTCAATATCAAATAACTACTGAAGCAAATAAAATTGAAGAGCCTCTTCTAGAGATTTTCCCTCATGGCACTAAACTGCAACTTTACAATAAGTTTAGGAAGGACAGATGCCAAGAAAATAGATTATAAAAAATAGTGTAAATCATTCAACTCTTGCATCCCTCTAGAAAATTGAAGGAACTGGTGTGAAAAAAAGATGTGTGCATGGTTCAGTAACCCTAGCTTCTGCTTCTAATCTCACTTTAAAAACTTACACCACTGAACTCAGCCCAAGGTTTCAGTTCATAGCGAAGTTACAGAAAAGCTAAGAGCTGTTGATCTGCTTTAATACCATACACAAACATTTCTAATGCACAGTAAATATTAGGCAGTTGCTCCCTTAACTCTGAGTTACTCCTGATCTCATATTTTATAGTGGTCTAAGAACCCGGTCCACCATATTTTTTGACTATGCATTTTCTACTTGTTGAGCTTATTCACAAGGACTGAAAAAATCTGCCAACAAAATGCAATGAATCTCTGTCACGAGTGGTCAACTACTTCAAGACTTAAGGATAAAAATGCTTAATCTTTTAAATATGTCAATTATAAAATAAATGTGCGTGTTGCCATTAGGAGAGAATAAAAATAAAATTAAGCAAATAGTCCAAACAACTTGCACAGTGTTCTAATCTCAGCTACTAAACAATTTTTAAAGAAAACATTCTTTTGTATTAGCTTATCATGAGTGGCCACTTTGCCCAGTGAAATATAGCAAAATATTTACCATTAGCATTACATACCTTTTATTAAGAAGCGAAGAAATCATAGACTTATAGAAGTCCTATAAGAAGACTCATAGACTTTGACCTGACGTCAAAGATCATCTAGTTCCAAAGCCCCTGCCATGGCAGGGACACCTCCCACTAGACCAGGTTGCTCAAGGCCCCATCCAACCTGACCTTGAACACCTCCAGGGATGGAGCCTCCACAGCCCCCCTGGGCAACCAATTCCAGTGTCTCACCACCCACAGGGTAAAGAATTTCCTTCTAATTTCCAATCTAAATCTACCCTCTTCCAGTTTAAAGCCATTACCCCTCATCCTATCACTACA
The DNA here is from genome assembly GCA_013400335.1 of Eurystomus gularis. NCBI lineage: Eukaryota > Metazoa > Chordata > Aves > Coraciiformes > Coraciidae > Eurystomus > Eurystomus gularis. The sequence goes on along the minus strand of VZZY01023171.1, from coordinate 51,286 downwards.
GGCCTTTGTGAAAAGTCCCTCCCCAGCCTTCTTCAGATACTGGAAGGTCACAATAAGGTCTCCCCTGAGCCTTCTCTTCTGCAGGCTGACCAAGCCCACTTCTCTCAGCCTGTCTTCATAGGAGAGGTGTTCCAGCCCTCTAATCATCCTTGTAGCCCTCCTCTGGATCCTTTCCAACAGGCCCATGTCCTTCTTGTGCTGGGGGCTCCAGAGCTGGATGCAGTACTCCAGGTGGGGTCTCATGAGAGCAGAGTAAAGGGGGAGAATCACCTCCCTTGAACTACTGGCCGCACTTCTTTTAATGCAGCTTAGGATACGGTTGGCTTTCTGGGCTGCACTGGCACATTGCTGGCTCNACCCAGGTGCAGGACTTTGCACTTGGCCTCATTGAACTTCATGAGGTTGGCATGGGCCCACCTCTTAAGCCTGTCAAGATCCCTCTGGACGGCATCCCTTTCCTCCAGCCTATTGACCACACCACACAGCTTGGTGTCGTCCACAAACTTGCGGAGGGTGCACTCAATCCCACTGTCCATGTCACCAATAAAGATGTTAAACAGGAGCGGTCCCAGTACTAATCCCTGAGGGACACCACTCGCTACCGACCTCCTGCTAAGAGAGTACCTACTTACTCAATTTCAAAAGAATCACAGAATACGACATAGTGAAATCATACATATACACTTATGCATAGCACTGATGGATTAGTAGATGTAAGCATCTTCTGTTTACAACATAAGGATAAAACTATGCTGTTCCCCTCACGTCAGAAAACAGCTGAAGGCATTCCCATACGGTTCTCACTCTTCTAATGCATTTCCTATCAGATGGTGATTGTCAGGCTTTACTGTCAGTTCCAAGACTAATGATTTTATTCTTATACTAATAGAGTAGACATGAAATCAGCATTGACTTTAGGTATATGCAAAATACTTTTTTTTTCCCTCTACTGTTCGTATCCTGTTGTGTAGGTACAACACTCATTTATTCTAAAGTCACTGTATATTGAAAAACACAATCAAATCTACATTGGTACCTGCTGACAACAATGACAGAGCTCTAGAAATATTACAGAAATACCTACTCCTTTCTTATTAACTCAGTTATCTTTCCACCAGGGTATGTATCTACATATGGCTGTGAAAAACATATCTCCCATGTATTCAAGCTCAGGATTTTTAGAAACCATCAAAACTAATTTTTTAAGAGAGGAAAAATATGTTTTCAGAAATTACTATCTAGTTGTACTTAAATGTTGGAGAAGCCCTTCATATGCCTTATAGATCTTGTACATTGTTACATATTCTATTGCTCAAATGTGATAAACCAAATAGATTACTAAAGTTTCACAAACACTTCTCAATCTTTAATGTTAACACTGCCAGTCTACTGGAGGGATATTTGGATTTTGATTAAGTTGCCTCCACACTGAGGTCCAGTGTATATCTTTGTGCACCCTGTCTAGCCCCTAACTGCCACCCCAGAATAACATGACTTTTCAAGTCCTTTGCCTCATCTGCCAGCCCCATGTAGATGTCTCAGCTGCTGATCAGAACAGCACTAGATGCCTACGTTTATAGAACTGACTTAAAGGCTTATGAGATTCAGCCGCCAATCACAGGCATGCCATGTCATTTTAGATACTACGGGGCTGCAGCTGACCCTTAAGTGCTGCTCCTGAAGGCACAACAGAGTCAATATTAGACTCATGCAAAAGGCAACTTGTGCATCCACAGTGACATGAAAGACTTAGCACTGAGGCAGCTGCATCCCACCTTTGGACTTTCAGCACCTCTACTGATGATACTCTGATCAAATAGGGAGAAAATGAGTTTTAAGAGATCCAAGGAAGATTATGATGAAAATAACTTTTTGTTCTCTTGTGAGGGAGAAGTTGGAAACCTGATTCTGGGTTGAATACTGGGAAAAAGTATAAGGAGAGGAGAACCCCAAGGGACACACAGTGCAGGATTCCATAACAGATTTGTGGCAGAGGTTGAGGGAACCAGCTCTGGTGACTGATAGCCTAGTAACAGCAAAAGCCATCAGCCTTCCTGAGTATTTGTTCTTGTAATAATACAACAAGGAGAGAGTTGAGGTTAATATTGCAAAATCATCTGTCTGTGTGGAAATCTCATGGTATTATCTCCTCTTTCTGTTCTTCAGAAGTGACTGAAATTCTCTTAGAAGATCCCAAATTAAGTTGGAGAGTATAGCTTAAAAATGGACATCATGTTGTACACTCTTGCATACTCACAGGATGATGGGCACTGAGATTATGGAAGAAATAGAATAGACAAGTGTTCTGCTATGCAAGCCTGGCAACAGTGTCCACAATGGCACAGGCAGCTCAGGGATGTTAAAAAAAAAAAAAAAAAAAAAAAAAAAAGGCACAAATAGAGATGAAAAAGAAGGTTCCCTAAAGCACTGAATAACACACAGAAAAAGATTTTTAATTAAAGCAAATATACTCCATATTGGGAAGATGATCTCAAGATGAGTTCTGATAGAGTCCTCAGATCCTGACTAATCCTGCTGAGATTAGTAGATTCCTTTGGTATTCATCGAAGTATAATGAAACAGAGGTTAGTCTTCAAATTACATGTGTTACTACAACATATGACAGTCTCCGAACTAAAATGGTCCTTGTGAAAAAAATGCAAAAATATACTGTGGTTAATTTAATAAAACATAGCTGTCCATCAGGATTCTAGAGTAGATAAAATATTATCCATCATTTCCAGAGCACCTTGAATTTACATACAGTTTTATAGCCATGAAGACAAACAAGCTCTTTGATCTGAAAAGCTTATAATTACTTTATATGGAAAAAATGCTACACCCATATCTGAGATCCTTATGTAAAAGAGATTTAGCTAAGATGAAAGCGTCCACAGCAGGGCAAGTGAAATAGTTGGTAGCACGGTAAGATTTACATACAAAATAAACTTGAAAACGCTAGGATTACTTAGTCAGGAAAAAGAAAGCTTTAAGAAAGAACAAGTCTGCAGTATTGAAAGATACAGAGGGTGTGCAAAAACTATGTTCTTTTATACTGTCAGATTTTTCTATATAAGAATAAATGGAGGCATATACTTAGCAAACAAAAGAAAATGCCAGAACATACAGCACATGTTCTGCAAAACACAGTAATAGAGGGTCATTGGGGTAAGCAATGTGACAGATTGGAGCAAAAGGATTAGATAGATTTAGGATGCACCAGTCCAAGCTAAACACATAACAGCATTCAGAGAGATTCATTTGTCTGTAAGCTATTTTCCTGCAAGTATCTGATAGTCAAGGAATTTCCCACACATACATAATTGGACAGACTGGTTAAATATTCCAGAAAATCATTCTACTGGAAAAGGAGTAGGTACTTTTTAATGGAGATTAGATGAACTGGTGGCTTGGCCAGTACCTTCTGTTAGTTATACTTTAGTCCATGCAGTTTAAATCATACTAAGTGTTGTCATGTTTCACAGTTTTATATTCTTAAATAAGTGCTGACTACCTCTTAGGGTAGGTCTATGCAGCACACTGGAGGATTGTCTAGCAATACTTCCATGAGAAATCGCAGCAGCAGGAAGCTGCAGGCTAATTTAGTTGGTTGTGAAGCATGCCACCAGGCAAATTATTCTGTGTAGAGCTCCACACGGCTGCTGTTAGGATCCCTCTAACAGAGAAATATTTACAACGCTGTACTGAAGTATAACCTATATATACAAAAAATAACCAGTTTTAATAGCTATAGAACATAGGTTAGGAAAGGAAACATTTGAAACATCTGAACGTCCCATGGCTAGGTAAACTAACAGAAGGGACAAAAGTTTGCATGAAGTTGGTGCATTTCCTTCTGCTTCTTTGTAATAATCAGTTCATGTTTAAATAGAATTTAGAAATCAGTTTTTAAAGTAGTTTATAGCAAGTATATCATTCTATATTGACCAAGTGGATGCTTAGTACTGGTTGTCACGTTATAAATGCCTAATGAAAAAAAATAACAGCAACAGCTCTTCTGAGTGGGAAATACCACTGTGTTCATTAGAAACGGGAACTAACAGATGGTTTTTAGTTGGGTGGTAGCTTTTAAAAACAATTTTTAAAGTTATATAATCTTTTCTTCAGAGAGTTGGTAGACCTTTGCAACAAGGGAATCTTAAAAAGTAAGGTTTACATATCCTTAGAGAGATGGCCTTCGTATTTCTACTCACAACAGATGTAAGAGTCAGTATACACTTGCAAAATAAGATTTGTAACTGAACTAGAGTTAAAAAGCAACTTAATACATAACTCTTGCAATGACAAAATTTGGCACTGCATAAATTATATCTTACCATTATAAAAGGGAAATTAAGTGAAGCAACAGTACTCCAAAAATTGATTCTCGGTACAATTCTCTTCCTTTTTTTTTTTTTAACACATCATAAATACCCGCAAAATACAGCAAAGCTGGTATTATTAAATTCAATAACTGTTACTGTATTAAATTATTTAAAATTTATCTGCTTCTCTCCATGGAGTTCCAAACAATCAAGACTGATTGTCTTACTATTCCCTAATGAATAAGTAACCAAAATTGTTCTTGAATGTGTTTTTAATGTATCCTCATTAGTCAGCCATTGTATGTACTTCTGGCTTGCTCATCATCAATGTGGAATTTTGTCTCACTCCCTCAATAATGCCTATATGCAAGTGTGAGATACTGTTAAAGGCTGCCACGTTTGATCCAAGATACTAATCACTTTAATCTAGCATATTTGGTCACACTTAGAAATTATAATATTTCAGCCCAGTCACTATTGATTTAAATGTTATGTTAAAAAAACACCCAAACAACAGAAAATCACAACAGCATTACTGAATAGTATTACTAAACTGTTTACTTCAATATTCTTCAGATTTCAGTAATTATTACTTTATAAAACAATTTTTAAAAAATCTTTTTTGTGTGCTTTTTATACAAAATAATTGCTCTTTGCCTTAGAGAAAAAAAAGGAATCAGAATAACTGATTAGATCTAAAGAACCATGCATAAATTTTATTCACCTCTAACATATTCATCCTTAGCCATCTTCTTTCAAAAAACACAATTCTATGCTTCCATATCTCCCCTTAGATATAAACCAAACATGATCATAGTTGTATTGCCTTTATATACTCTCACCTTCTTGACATTCTGACATAAGAGAGTGAAAAGTGAATCTCCTCTTTGAATACGTAACATCATTGTTTTCAACACTGTTAAAATATGATGTTTTTAACTTTTCTTTTTTCCCCACTCTCTTTTAATGTACATAAGTAACAACTTCCCTTTCTGGACAACAGGAGCAAGCCAAAATTGACATTTATATGCCTGTGATGAAATCCAAATCTTTTTTGTGAGACTACGCAGAACCTTTCTTCATGTTTAAATTTAAATTACTGCTGCCAGCCTTTATTATCTATTATATAACCACATTACATTTAATCAGATATACTGCTGCCACTTCTGTGAAGTCCCTCTGTACTGCAGTCGCTACAATCTTACATGTTTTTACTATCTTTAGTTTTAGTCTGTGAGGAAAAAAATAGAGGCACCTTAAAACTTAAGTTTCTCAGTATGTATTCCTGGTAATTAAGAAAAATCCTTTAACATATACTCCACTGTTAAGAGTGCAAAAGCACTTTCTGTCACTATGTCTTCCATCTAAACTCATGTATCTTTTGCACTTGCAAATCAATGATGTAGTTAATGTATTGTGCTTCTTATAAAATAGCATAAACATACAGCAAACATTGTAAGGAACCACTTACTACACAACATTAAAGGGACTGATCTGAAGAAAATACTTCAATTTGGAGCTTCAATTTAATAAGTGTATATGGCAGATTTTTATTACTTTAAAATCAGTTTTAGTTCAAAAATCCTCATGACTTCTCAAAAAATACCAAAAATAGTTATTGTTACTAAGTGAAAAGAAAACACTTCAAATTCAGTCTTAAGTAAGGACTGGAATAAAGTTTTGAACACAGAATACGGCAAACCTTTTTTAAGAGTCCGTTTTAAGAAAAAAATGATTCAAATATCAAGTTTATGAAAGGAAAAATTGAGGTGTATTGTATCCAATATGTACATCTTGCAAATATATATACAATCATACACACACATATGGAAGTGTAGAAGTTCTTAATACGCTGTTTCTTGCTTTGTAACCACAGGCTGTCCAGAGCAAATAAAAAAGTAACACGTTTTCTGGTATCGGCAGGAATCTTTTCTTACATGAACAAAAAGCCTGTACTACTTCTTTCTGACTTTTTTTTTCTAAATTAAGAAACACGAGCAAATACATTGCAACAAATACAGCATGTTCCTAGTTTTAATATTGCATTCAGAATAATTTGTTCTCACATTAATATATATACAGGGACCTCAAATCTGACAAGAAACTGATAATGATGTTAACTGGCACTCTAACAACAGAGGAATCTAAATGAAAGCAATTTACTTGCAGGAGCTCAGGAAGATTCCTCACAATATATACTTTGACATTTTTCTGTTCATCTTTGTGACATGCTTTATTTTTTTGGACTCTGCTCTGCAAGTCACGCTTACTTCTTACTTGCTGTTGAATTCACACAGATTATTTGAATACATACTTGATGTGTGCCCTCTGTGTTATAATACACCTCTAAATTTAGCCCTGCTATTTTAGTTTGTAGTTTAAATATATGCTATGATGTTCAATAAATTTCTCTCTTAGAAGAACTAGATGTGTGTTTTTAAGCAGCTTGTACTATCAACCATGTTAAACCTGCACAATTTTAACATAGCAATGAAAAAAAAGTTGGCAAACTCTTACATAAGATGGCTGCTTTTGTTCTTGAAATTACTGAGCCAGACTGCCATCTATTGGAAAATAAATATTTTTTTAATGATAGGGTTTTTTTTAACTGAAACTACTATATGTTGCTGTCAAAGGCAGATTTTGCTAGCAGTCATACTTAATACAGCTTAATTTTTCAAAAGAAAACACCTAAATTAACTAAATTGTGATACAATCAAGGATTTTCCTACATCTTTTTCCACCTCCTGTTTTTTGGAACATGCTTTGAAGCACAGCTCCTTTTCTGACTTGCTGAACAATCAAATCCTAGCTGTTGGGAGTGAAAATTTTCTATTTAGCAAACATAGAAAAACTGCAATATGTCAGCAATGGAAAATACACAAGTATAAAGCCTTCCCAGATCACCTGTGCAGTAGCTATCAGGGTTTTCCATGTCTTTGCATACACAGGGGAACTAAAGAGTGCACTCAAATCACAATGGCCGAAATGGGAAAATTCCAAATAAATGATATCTAGGTGTATAAATACCTTTTTGGAAAACACCTTTTTGAAGTGCTTTGAAGTAGCACAATAACCCATAATTCCAATTGCAAAATTGTTTAATCTGGCCTTTAATTTTGTGAAGACAATGAACAGGGGGTTGTTGTCTGCTACCTCATAATATACAAGATTCAGTAACACATGAAGATAGACTGGGAAACATGGAATTAATATTATACACGACACCATATCAGAAATACATCAAAATACTGAGTTGCAAAATGAAGTACTGAAATGATAAAGTTTCCAACATAGCTTTACCTTGACTTTCTTTAGTTTATTCTTTATAATGTACTCTTCAAATACAAGATCAGATTAACTTATTTTCATCTTACTTTGTGTTATTCAGCAAATAAGCATTCATAGTTTTCGCCATCTTCATTGATTGCTCTCTTCATTCAGGAAGCTAACACAGTCTGCTTTTCCAAAACACCCTGGTTTTCCCAGTTTCCCTTTCAGCTTTTGGAATGGAAGTGTCCTATGGGTACATTTTTACTCATTTCCAGATCTGTTTCTATTCACATCGACACTGTGGTGGCTATTCTTACTCTCCTTACCTTTACTTACTGCTCCATTGTACCCTCCCCCTCCTAAATGTTCACACCTCTGAGTCCTCAAGGTCCTGCCCTTCAATTTTCCTATTCAGCTCTTCCATGTCCTGAGGAAACACATAGCTAACTAGTAATTTGGAATTAAGGTGACTAAATCCAAAATTTTTATCCAGAAAACTTTTTTAAAATGCCATTTAACATTGTTGTGCAAACTCTGCTTCCTATTTGACTTTAAGATACTGTATACACATAAAGCTCTGAGTTTTTCGATGCCTTATGTCACACATGTCACGCACCTGGTCAACAGAAATGTATTAAGTAACAAAATATGTAGTGTTTTCAACACAAAATTTGATGAAAAGAAGGAAGTTACTTCAAACATACCAGAATGACTTGCTACTTGGCTGGATGACTAATCATCCAATACCCAGCAAATGGAAGAATGGATTTGATTCTGCCCTTGACCTAAGAGTTTCAACCCACAACTTCAAAAGAAAGCATAGTACTCTACAAGTGCTGTATCAGTGAGAAACAAACAATGCAAGACATCTGAGGCCAGAAAAGGAATGGAATTTACTACTGAATAGAGAGTCCTAAGTCCTGCTCCCAGGATTGTGCTAGTATTTTTCCAGTGGTTGTGAAATCCAGAAAGAATAATGGAGGGGATCAACAGGCTAATGCTCAGTCCTTTTATTTAGGAGACTATAGAAGTGATGTAAAACCCATCCTTATGCCATCGAGGGAACTGAATGCCACTCTTCCACTTTCCAGATCAAGCCTTTTACTGTCAAGTTTCTGTGTTAAAAAGCAGGCATCTCCACTACCCTTACACTAAGCGAAAACAGTGAGACCTGCTCTTTCAAATATAAGAGGTCAGCACTTAAGTTCAGGAGAGAATTCCAGGCTGTGGATTTCAGATAGACAGACACTCTTTTCTGCAGTCCTGAATCAAACTAAACCTTATTTAGCCAGAGCAGTACCACAGGTGATGTGGTCCTCTTCAGAAGAGTTAGTTGTTAAAAAAAAAACAAAACCAAAACCACTTTGAAGTACACTCTGTTTCCTGATGTTTTCTCTTCCATGTGTCCATGCTATCCTCAGGAGGCAGCTCCTGATGCTCCTTGCTCCAATTTATTAAGTTTTTGACCCACAAGCTACAATTCCAAACAGAAAGTGCCCAGTCTTGGCCTCCTATTTCTCTGAACAATAGAACGATGCAAAAAATACCAGTTCCTTTGCAGAATCTCCCCAATGGTCATGAAGTGCCATGACTTGGGTTTTGGAACCTCTTCAGATCACCGGACTACAGGGGAAGTTGAAAAGCTTGCACCAGTCATCATCTCTGGAACAAAACATTTGTCCATGAAATGGCATCATCTGACACATCACCAAGAGGGACCCAACTTCTACACCTCTTCAGAGCTGATGCTGGCAGTGAGCAATGAAAGTTAGGGGAAAACTGATTTGAACCTGAAGTAACTGCTCGCTTGTAGAGGCATGCCAAGTGCAGTTCTCAGCCCTGTGCTGGAGCTACAGAGAAAGAAAACACTTGGTCCTGCAGGCAGAAAAAGTCTATGCTCCAGTGTTACCACCCTTGTGCTGCCCCTGCTTCTGCAGGCTCTTGGCATGTGCAGCAGCAATAAATGTGAGCTGAACAAATGTGGGTAAGAGAGAAGACTCCACTTACCCTACTGAGATTTTCTGAGAAGGTTCCCAGGGAAAACTAAAGCCAGAAAAAGTTTTAAGTGTCTTTCTTCTCTTTAATATGTATCCAGGGAATCTATTTCTGACTCTATCTATGTATGTCTCCACTTCTCTCTTTCTCATCTCCGTGTTCTTATACATAAATATTCATTTAAGTTTCTTCATTCATCACCCTACTGTTACACTTCTTCCACCACTTGCTTGCTGGTCCTGCACCCAGAGTAATTTGACAGCGTTCACCTTTCCTCCCATTTTCAGAGCTAAACATACCTCTTCATTTTAGTGCTTCCTCCTGATTACTCTTTGATGGCTCCTTTTAGGGTTTTCATATCACCCCTGCACTCTACAAGATATCTACATACCAAGGGAAGGCAGCACTTTCCCAAAACTAAAGGATAGCATGTTAAAACTGGGAGCAACTTCCTTTTTTTTGATGCAAGACATCCAGGTAGCAACCGAACAGACTGAGTGACCTTACTATACTTTAAAAAATGAAATGGTTGTTTTAGATCAAACAGGAAAATCCTACCTCACAGCAAGAAGTCCTCTCCATATAGGCCTGTACAGTTGGGCTTACTCTAGGCCCTCCATTCTGACTTAGAAACACTGAATGGATTGGGTTGGAAGGGACCTTCCAAGGTCACCTAGTCCAGGCCCCCTGCAGTCAGCAGGGACATCTCTAACTAGATCAGGTTGCTCAGCGTCCCATTAAGCCTGGCCCAGCTCCCAACTTCATGTTGGGAGTGTGTAGCCATCATCCTGATTCTAGTTTTCTTTGAAAGAAAAGCTGGGTAGACTAGTAGAAGAGAGCCACAACATGCTTTAAAGAGCCCTTATTTTTTAAGGTTAGTCTTCAGATCTAGTTCAATATACAAATAGATGAAAACGCAAAAAAATGTATTGCCTAATTCCCCTTTGTATTTGCCTGCTGCAAGTAAATTATAGATTTAGTGTCTGAATACTTTCTATTCACACTGTATTTCATTTAGGTCTGTAAAAATTTCAGTCTCAGTAGACAGAATTATATGCATTACATTTTCTACAAAACAGCAGCTGAGCAGATTTAAATAGTAGTTAGCACCTAAATACAGAGAGAAACTAGAAAAATGTATAAAAATACTCAAATGGGATCAGTACCTCATTCAGACTGACTTCAATACGTATCTAATCATCGAAACATCTAGAGGGGCTTTACGAAAGCATTTCAGGACAGCTAACCATCTTTTTAAGCTTCATTCTGTCTACATATATTGTAACAAATCTTCTAGAACATAGAAGTCTTTAACTTGCCATAGTATTCCCCACATAATTTTTCTTTACTTATTTGAAATTGACTTAATTGAAACTTAGCACTTAGCATTTTCCCTCTGTTCTGTGCTTTGTTCTCTGGGCAATCTTTCTTACTTTACTTATTGAGGAAAAGAATTCAATTAAGAAAAAGAAAAAGCCTTGTTACACTATAAAGAAAAAATTAATCCCAGCACATTTTATTCACAGGATTAGTAGTAATGAAGTAATATTTTCAACTGCAGTTGGAAATCACTGAAGTATCACAGTCATAACAATTTTCAGTATTAGAAATTCAGTCTTTAATACCATTAGGCTATATAGTAAAAAAATGTATAAGAATCATAACTGAAGTTGTTCAGCTTCTTCTTCTGGGGGACAATCCTAATCAGATTCTGCAACCACTTAAGACTTTGGTACAGTACTGATCATACTGATTTTGATCAACTTATCAAGAAAACCTTCCTTGCACTCCCCACACTCAAAAGAACTGAACTCTTTGTCCTATTAGTGGTGTCACAAAAAGCCATGCTGAGGTGTGGTAAGCAGTATCATGCTATATTTTTTTTCTATTATAATGTTAGACTTGTACTATTCTCACTCTTGTACTATTTCTTTCTTGAATGTGCCATAAATAAAGCAGATATAACTGAATATATTGTCTTTGTATCCCATCTTACTTACTACATTAAGCTTGGTTTGGCTTCCACTGGTCATAAGTTCTTCCTCTGATACTTTACTAAAATTGTCCAGAAAATGGTCTGATATTGTATGAGACAGATCTTCAAAAGAGTATTCCTTTTCTTGGCACAATTTGATTTCATCTAAGAGCTTTGATAATTCTCCAGTCACAGCTTCACCTTTAAAAACAGACACACCATTAGTCAATAATTAGAATACCAGGGGTAATTCATGCCTAAAAAGGAAATGCACATTCTTTAAATTTTATTGACTATCTGTATATTCCATGCCTTACCTAAATGGTGATCTTCATGCAGAATTCTCCCCTCAAGAATAACGGCATCTCATGCCAGAATGGAATCACTGGAGGTAATCTACATACATTTGCATTCCCCTATACCTTGCATTTCATTAGGATTAATTACAATATATACTTACCCTTTCTCTGTTTTCTAATCCTGAAAATCAGCTAGAAATAGCAACTTCTAATCCTGAAAATCAGCTAGAAATAGCAACTATCTAAGAATGTAAAAATAATCAAGGAAAGGAAGGTTTTTACAAACATACAAAATCAATGTCCCATATGCTGCATTGGTTTCATGTTTGTTATTGTGATCAATTAGTACCCTACACAGGTTCCATAAACCACAAGTAGTTTGGAAGAGAGTTTTTGAGACTGCATATCTGTCCCATTAAAGTAGCTATGTTTTATTAAAAAATTCTTGCTCATTTTCCCAGGATTAAATGGAATGGTGGAAGGACAGACTGGGCAAACCCCACAAGTTTAAAACATGCGTCCCTAGAGCAGTCTATCAGAAACAGTTTAGTGCATTCTGCATTGTGTTTCATGCTTTCTCCTTAATTTATCAGATATCTTTAGTTAAGACATCTACCAGAAGTGTAAGACAAGAGGCTTTATAGATCTATACTAACTCAGGGCCACCATTAGAAGTAGTGGTAATAGTAAGTATTAGCACTCACTGTGATTCTAACTTTTCTGCAAATAGCCCACAGGCAGCAGTAAGGCTTCCATACAGTAAAAAGGCTACTTTTTATGAACAACTGCATCAGATTCTGCTATGTGTTACACTGCTACCTTCAGTGACAGCAATGAAAATATAAGTGAAATCCAAGTTTTTCCAGGGGCAAATAATAAACTCCCCTTCTTGACTATGTTTACAAGAGTCATATTGTTGGAGACTACAGTCCTTAGACTCGATAAAATACAGAGATAATTCCACTACTCCATCTTTATAGTAAAAGGAAAGGAAAAACACAGTGAGCATATTAAGCTCAGCATACATACAACATATATATGTGCATTAATGTAACTAAAGAAGCTCTGGATAAGATTATATCAGATTGGTCTAGGCTCTTTTTGTGTCATTTTTCTTCACAGTCACCATTTGTTATGCCAGGTAAACATAAATATTCTTTTTTTTTTTTTTTAATTACTACAGCCACTTACAACTTAAATTTTCAGAACCAAGAACAGAAGTTGTTAATTAACAAGCATCTAATCGCCTTTTAATATCTAAGTAAGAGAAATTTTGCATTCAAAATTCCTGTTACTCTTCGTCAATGGTTACTTTGCACAAAACTTGTAAATTAAACAAATATATAATCAGGTTTGTTTATATTCTACTTTTTAATTACTAACCTGAATTTATTCCAGACTAATATTATAACAAATAAAAATTAGAGTGCTGACTGACTTGTAAGTGTACTCTAACTGGCTGGCTGATTGCTGCAGAACAAATACATAAAAAACAAATTTTGCCTATTTCTTTCAGTGCAGGTACTAATTAAGGCCTTTTTTCCTCTATCTAGCTCCACATTTTCATGAAAGTCACAGAAAAGGTAATTGATACTGCTAACCCTCTTCCAAATTTGGCTTAAATTATTTGAAATTAGATTGTCAGAGAATGGCAGATAGATGGATGGGAAGCACAATTAAGTACAATTTCTGTCCTTTAGAATCAGATTACACAATAGACAAGCAAAAGCCAATGAGCACATTTTACAGTATTTATACCTTGAGAGTGGAAACAAGGAGCATGAGATCATGACCTTATTGTTAAGAAGTAAAATATATTTTAGAAATATTTGCTACTTAATTTCAGGACTGACATTTCTATTGCATAGGGTAGTTGACTTCATGATTCTACTCATCTCAGAGGAACTATTTATCTTCATATACCATATGCCTGTTAAGCAGCCCGATGAGAAACGTGAATGGAACAAAAGCTTTTGTTTACTACCACCATGAAGATGGTAATGTGGCATGCAGCAGTAAGCTTAGTTCTCTCATGAATGAAAACTTTTCCTTTAAACATGTTTAAAAAAGAAAACAGCACCTGCGCTCCCCAAACCCAACAACCCCCTCCCATACACACAACAAAAAGAAAGAAAGAGAGGCTTAGTTATCTGCCAGCAGTCGATTACATTTACTCTGGATGATTACAGAAGGCAGAAGTCAGTTTTGGATCTATAGGAGAATGATTTCATGGCAGAGCAGGACGACACCACACTTAGGAATTGCCCTATTTAAGTGGATGTGGTGTGGAAAGGGTGAATCAGAACATAAGATGAAACCACATGCACACAACAGTGATTGTCACAGTGTATGAAAGATACGTTAGAATATGAATGGAAGAGACACACGTGGTCTTTGAAAGAGGCACTGAAAGAGGCATCCAAGTGTAGCACAACTGGAAGAGGTACTTACAGGGAAAGATGAGATAAACTCAGTCTTTAACTTGAATGTGAACAATGCCTGCAGAGTATTTTGACATATCTAATATCCTTTTGTTTTACTTGATTATGAAATATGTACGGTCAGATAAATTAAGGTTTAAGATCAAACAATGTAATACATTGTAATCCATCAGTGACTTGTCCTTTCTGAGAATACAGTACTTCGCTTTCCTGGGTGATGTGGATTACAGTGTATGTAGTCAACATGGGTAATTCATGGTGGAAAAAATCTCCTCAGTATCAGTATCAGTAACTGTCTTAATCTCTCTTTTTCATTTTGTATGTTTGTGTGAATGTGTTAGCACTATAACTTTAATATTAAAGAGAAGTTCAGTACAGCTTCTGTATTCACAGAGTACATGTATTTACTTTTAGCCTTTGGAGACGGAGGAACTTCTGGGGACAAAATGCAAGACTGATGTTCTGCGCATTCCAGTGGGCGTTCCTCTGAAATACTTGCGCTTCCTGTTTCCATATACTCTGCAATTTAAAGATACACATACACTTAAACTCCTGAATTAAGGGTGTTTACTCCAAAGTATATTTGCCACTTCATTTTCCATTAAAGCCTTTCCAATTTTTCTTATTACAATCTTGTAATTGTTCATAAATGCTGCTGCAAGGCAATCATTTATTGAAAGTATTATAAAACACTATAATGACCAGGTCTTTAATCTGCTGAAACTGTTCCAGAAATCTCATTGTAGGAGCAATGATTTGTGACTATCCCTGTGTTTCTCCTGTCTCCTTGAAAAACCTATGTAACTGTTCCATTATGTTTGAAAGAGTTTTGTTTTGTGAAGTTTTTAGTTGAGATATTCAGGATGTTTACAGTAAGTAGACATATTGACACTGTTCAGAAAACCAAATCTTCTGCTTGCAGCAAAGAGATATACAAGGAAAAAAAAAAAAGCAATCTCAAATATACAGCTAAAACTAGCAGTCTAAAAAGAAGTGGTGTAATTTTTTTCTTTTCCTCCTTAAAACTTCCCTTGCCCCACCTTCATGATGATGTTTATAAAAACAGAAAAACACGGAATGAAGAACTTCCTAAACTTAATTTCATTAATATTATTTTTGTGTAAATATATACATTATTTTCATGTGCTTTTGCACACAGGCTAGCTCAATGGAGCACCAAGACCTCACTGAATGTTAATGCAGGACAAATACTAGATAATAAATTAAAAATTAATTTATGCAGTAGTGGTGCTTGTCAGTGACTGGTTGTCAGTTCAGGCAGTTATTCTGCATCTGCATTTTCTTCATTTTCTGAAGTTGCTTAAACAAGTTCTTTTCGATACCAGATAGTAACCACAACAGTACATGTTACAACACACACAAAAGCAAACTAAAATAACTGCTTTTATCAATACCACACTGAATTTTCTGGGAAGTAAAATCTCCGTGATTTAACTTTTACAGTTTACAACACGCTTGTTTAGCTTGCTGTTATTCCCGATTAAACAACAAATCCCCAAACCAAAATGCAATCTGTGATAAAATAGACATCTGAGAAAATGAAATTGCAAATGGTACAGAACACTATGCAATTTCAGAATGCTTTGCAGGTTTTTGATGTTTTTTAAAAGAATGTAGGATTTGAACATGCCATATATTAAGTTTGATGGCTTCCAATGGCCTCCTGGATAATCTGTCATCTATTTCTTCATATGAAAATGGGCTTCTTTTTTTTTTGTGTAGTGCTGAAAGCAAAGAAGCAAAGGCGAGCTGTAAGAGACCATGAGAAAACCAGCAGCATGACAAAATGCTCTGGAACAGTTTCCAGCTCTGTCAGCTACATTATTTGTCAAGTTAATGTGCAAGATGGAGGAGAAATAGAAAGGAAGCTAGACCCAAAGAGAAGAAAAGGAAAAAAGGAATTAATGTCACAAAATATTTGCTTGGTAATTGTGCAACTGTCCAAAAGCAAATCTAAAACAGTGTTAAAATTATTGGATCAATCCAGATATTATTAGGAAAGGAAATGCAGGAGAGATTGTGAAGGACTTTAGCATTGCTGCCCAGTTTTCATACAAGACTGTGGTTTTAAAATAAAACTCTATTTTTATTCTTTGTCAGGCCTCAATTTCAGACTAATGCACTTACCTGCTGAAGGCTAGCTCTGAGAAGGAAATCCCAAGTTCAACTAAAGTTTCATAAATACTTACTTTAAAAAGTGCAGAATTCCTTCCAGAAAACTTCTACAAAAGGCTCAGCACAAGGTATGGTGCAGAGGTTTAGAATGGGCCAGCAGTGTGCCATCCTTGTAAGAGTGCAACCCTTAAAACTTCGGAGTTCTGTGGGACTGCTAAATTGGTTTTATACTATCCAAAAGTCTGTCTGATATGTACAAGACAGTAAAGCCGTGGACTTGTGAGAGGCTTATAGTCTAGGTAAATGTATACTTCGCTATAATATTATCAAAGAAACAAACACAAAACAGGCCATCTATGTCAAAGTACACACAAGCAGTGAATACTGACCTCAGCAGCCAAATTCTATGCACCTGCAGCTGCAATTCACCTTCAAAGCCTGCCCAAAATTACTGAAAAAGATGATACTGTTACCATCACCTGCTTTGACTACAGTGTACTTGAGAGACTCCTCTGGATTCTATCACCTTTCTCAAAATAAGAAAGATCATTTAGGACAAAGCCAAGCTTAGTCAATTATACCACTTAATGACCAGAACAGTTTCCCCAGCTGTTGTCTCACAGAGTTTAGAGAAAAGCCTGTCACTCTTATGATAGGGGAGAATAAAGACTGACTGGGCCATGACCTGCCAGACTCATAATGCTTCCTTCACCAGCTTACTGTCATCCTGTTCCATGTTTCAAAGACAGCTGGCATGACTAGCATATAAGAGGTGAAAGATGCATGTTAACACACACTTGGGAGGTATTTCCTCACTATTCAACTTTGGGAACAATTTTCCTTCTGTTGACACAAACACTAGGGTAACGCTTCAGTAAGGATTAATACCAAGTATCTCAAAAACTTTGCCTACCTAGTCACATTCTGTTCTACAGTTATCTGATTCTAACATAGTCCCACTCAATCTAAATAGGGCCATGTGCACAAGAAGTAATAGCATAAAATTGGTCACACAGCAGTGAAAATAAGAGCAGTCAAGAAGATGAACCCAAGAAGGTAACAAGCAAGGGAGAGTTCAAACAGTTGGAACTCCGGCTTTCTGTTTCTGTAACACCAGTTAGATCAAAGCCAAGGAGGGAAACCATTAACACGTAAGCAGGGAAACGCAGCAGAGCAGCCACAGCCAGGAAGGTGAGCTGTGAAGACAACATGGCAGAGCTCAGCTGGAGCTGTGGCTGAACTTTCAAGGGCAGTAAAAGCTCAGGCTCTAGAGCACAGCTTGCTTTAACTTCAGCTTCTCTAGGTCCTAGTTCTTCAATGAGGTAAGAGAGTCAAGATTTTTGCTTTATTTATAAGCCTTGGCTTTTAGAGTAATGGCTACATTAGCTCAGAGAACTTTTAACTTTTGTTTTTAATGGGAAAAAAAGAACCCAAACAACTTTTTTTTTTTTTTTTAATGAAGTATGAGCTCCTTTCCCTTTTGTTTTTAGGGCCTACTTCAGCCATGCCATAGGGTGGATTTGCATAGAGCTCCTCCCCTGAATGACTTCCCTTAAACAAACCAAAAGGCCTTTCAAACTCTAAAAAAAGTCAACTTTGAGTAGAATAGAAATCTGAACACTCACCTTTTCAAACAGAAGACTCTCCAAGTAATTAAATCAGAGGAATAAAACTGGTTTAGAAACCACTCCCATTCATGGCCAATGTCCCTGCGGGGGGACCCTTACTGCTTCATTCTGCATCCTCCTGAAGGGCTGCAATCTTCAAAGTACCCTCTGCCCTCCCCAGGGCTCTCTGAGAACCTGACTGAGGATCCTGCAGCTCCATTGTGCCCTGACCCAGCCCATGAGCTCTCTAAAAGCTCCTCCCAAAACAGCTCACTTGCTCCTCTGGGAAGAAGCCCACCTGAGGCTTCATGACCCAATTCCTCTTCTCTTCAGAGCAGCAGTAACAAAAAACTGACTGGTAAGTGCTACTTGTAGATGTGTTAAGGCAACAGAATTGAGCTGAGATGAGGCTGGGCTGACTTCAGTCTCCTAGATTTCAGAGGACAATTCTGAATGACTCAAGTTTAACTTAATCCCAGAGAAACCTGGAATCAGTAGATGCTTAAGTTATTGGCACATAAGGAGATTTTTTTTTGTGTGCGTGTTCAGCAAAGATAAAAATAATCAAGCACTCAAGTACTGCTATGATCCTAAGATAGATAAGGGCACTGCTAAACTTCCAGTGCCCAGAACAACAGCAGTTAAATTAATTCATAGACACAGTTAATATTCTACAGCTTTTGCATAATATCTTATAAAAGCAGCTGAGAAGTCCCCAGAAAAAAACAACAAAGGGGAATTGAAATCCCAATTCTTTTCATCCCACACAGCTGTAATTAAATCCTTGACTGGAAAGCTATTCCATTCTTCCACTGAGGCTGGTGTCCTGTACTAAAGGGAATGGAAGATCTACGTGTCCACAGAGAGAGAGAGTGAGAATACACAAAAGCAAGCCAGTACTAATGACACCAAAGCTATTTAAGCAGAGGGGAGAAGAAAGGAGTTCTGGTTCCGCAGTTGCTTTTCCATTTATGAATAATTTGGTAACAAATACAAATACTGTTAGGTTCTTAAGCAGCTTCAGCATAAGACAGAGGAAACAGCTTTCCATTACTCCCTCCGTACTGTCTATGCAGCAGAGCTTACTGTGCCTTCCTGGGGCTCATGTCATTTTTCCTCTGTTTATCTACTATCTCCTTTTTTTCATAGTAACAAGAATTCTGCTTCCAGAAATTGTAAAAGAGCAAGATTCTAATAGGGAGCATAGTGGGCTGTGGAAAAAGAGTTGAAAGATGGCATAGCATGCACCTGCATCACGTTCACATGTGCTAAAACTAAAACACAGCTGGTTGGTTTAATTTTAGGCCTACTAGCCTTGGCAACATCCCTTTTATCTTCAATGCCTAATTATAAAGCCTTAAGTGCCAACACTGTTAACTGCTTCAGCACTGAATGCTGTTGTTTCACTATATCCATGAAATGCAACCAGTAGACTGGGCTTACTTGGCACATTATTCTAATTCCCCACTCTTTGAGTACATAATGCATAATCAGCTATTTCTTCAGTATCACGTAAAGAATCTAAACTGTAATAAGTATTTTTCACCGAGTTTAATACAACTCAGAACTCAGGAAGACACAGAAAATGATGGGACATATATGAAAGACAAAGAATTAAAACTTGAGCTCTCATTTCTAATAATTCCATCTATAACTAACAAGCAATAAAAAAAATCAGGTTTACAGCTTACTCAGTCTTTTTCATGTTGCTCTTCAAAGTGATTTTGTTATGTATTTTCCTTCTGTCAGATAATGCACCAAAATCTCCAAAAAGACAGCAGACTTTACAAACACACACAAAAATATTTTTGCAGAAACTTCAATTACTATTTTCTCAGGATAGTGAGAAAAGATGTAAACTAAAGATCACAAAAACACTGGAGTCACTTCTAAACCTCACTGGCAAAAGGTTTTGTTTCTTTTTAACCTATAATCTGTAAAAAGTTGTTTTTAAAATATTCTTTAAAAAAGGAGAACACCAATAGAAACTTCTGTCCACAATCCTTGAATCCTGGAGGCCTCAATCAAAGGAGCCTACCAGTACTGTAGGTTTTAGTATCAGCTGAATTCATTTAGTATTACCGCCTCCATGAACTGCTTCTAAAGACATAAATAACTTTTTTCTTCAAAGACGTTTCTCGCAAATACTCTCAAAACCAACTTTTTTTTCAAAACTTTTCTTACAACTCTGTTACCTCCCTGCATATAGGACAGAACACTATCAGACCCACCAGTAATACCAGTCACATTATTTCTTTGTCCATTTATGCCAGTAACACTCGCAACAATGCAAGGAGGAAATGGTGAAAATAATGAGAATACTAGGTGACAAAATCTTACTCTATCATGGCAACAAGGTGAAAGAATCAATGCAATGCCATTGTGTCTGCATAATGAAAAAAAACAAGAAGAAATTTACAAAATCTGTTCAGTAATTTTCTGATGCCATTAGCTTAATTTCTTTTTCCTGTAAGTTTACATGAAGGAGACATGTAAGCTTCTCTATACAATCATCTGAAGACAGGAGCTTTAACAAGAATGTATTTGGAACTCACTCTCAGCATTTGCCCTTTCTTTGCATGGAATTCATTACCCACTGAAGTCGAACTCAATTACAGTAGATTCAAGTTTCCCAAAATCCTAGCGCTTCACTGATTTCTCAGCTACAGCAGGATAACTGCCCACGCTTCAGTGAAGAGTATACTCAACTGGCCTTTTAAGAGGAGGGTAGATCTATTGTATCACCAGCAGTGCTACTAACCAAATTCTGATGCTATTTTTCAACTTCAGCTCACAGTTCAAACTTTATCTTTGATGGTTAAAGCTTCAGTGAACCCTTTGCTGATGAAAAAGAATCTCAGTGGGTTCCACAAGGGAGTTCTGAAGCGCCTCATCAGGTTTTCCTAAGACACAGAATGGCATCTTTATAAACATTTTTCATCCTTGTGCATCACTTCTGACTATAAGGCAGACAAAGCAAAAATAAACAGCTGCTCGTTACGAGCACAGTTTCATCATACTAATATAAGCTGAAACTACTAAGCAGTCTTCTTTTTATTTTCAAGGCACACGTGAAAAATATTGCATGTCAAGGCACCAAAAAGCCTTGAAACTGATATATTTCTCCTTTATTTTGGTAAAAACTAAGGGAGGATGGATCAGTATCCATCAACATGGCAAACACTTGAGAAGGGTTTGGGTGCTTATTTTTCATAGAAGAAGGGTATTTTGAAGAAACTTTATTCATCAATAGGGTTGAGACTACAAGGTTATCACACTAAGGAGAAAATGGAACAATACAGATATACTAAAATTAATATTAGTTTAGTTTGTGATGGGGCATTATAATGAATCTTAGATCAATATTTGAAGAAGGATTGATTTGGACATCTAAGAAAGGGGAAGCTCTGACTGACCCTTTTCCTGCCACTGAAGAAGTTTCAGTATGATATTAACCCTCTTTTCCTCTACAGGGTGGTATGTTCACTCTGCAGCTCAGTGAGGACACAAAGGCTGAAGTTTCACCATACAGTCTGAAACTCCTTTCTGCTGATAGGGGGAAGTCCTATTTCCCTCACCCCTATCTTCTTCCCCACTTTTTGATGCACAAATGTATATGTATATAATTATAATCTTATTTTTTATTATTGTTACAGACTATTAAATATTGGTAAATTAATAACGTATATATTTCATATAGTACTGATTCATTAACTGAATCAGTTCACTTTGCAATCTCCTGTAAACAGGGAATATGGAAGGGAACTGTGTAGCTGCAAGTAGAGGAGGAGGAAGGGAGGGAATAGGGGAAAGGGAAAAATAGGAAGGAGGGAGAGCAGGAGACCTCAAGGCAAGTGTGATTTTAATCAGGTTAATTCAGTTCAATTAAAACATGAACTTGCTCCTTAAGAGAATACCTCTCCAATACCTCTCCTCCAGCCTGCAAAATTTTCATTATGCTTATAGAGATTCTATATCTTCTATCTGTCATCTCACTGGAAAATTTACTGAAGCTGGCTAACAAGTCTGAAAGTAATTCAGAAAACAAAACCTGAAGGACACAGTGTGGCCACATGACCTTAGAAATTTGTCTAGGAAATGTTCTTATGAAATACAGTTCTGTGGGAGACTAAAGCATGAGCTAGTTCCTGTTGGAACCAACACTGAACTGATTAAAATGTCTTATTTAAAGATAGGAATAGTCAACAGAGGTGGACATGCGGCAATGATACCTGCAGGGAGCTCCTCTGTCAAATACAGTTAATGAAAGACCAACCTGAAAACGCAGGGAACAAATCCCATAGAAGAGAAGAAAAGATGGTTAACACTGAGTTATGTACTACCTCATGTTTCATCACTTTACTGCCATCTTCTAGAGTAAAAAATTGAAGTAAACAATTGAGTTCAAACAGTCTTACACCATGAAAGTATGATGAGGAATGAGAATACATGTATATATAAAAAAATTGTGTTATTTCTACTATAATGAGAAGAGTTACTGCCTGTTGTGTTTTCTTTTAAATTTAAGGAAAATGAGAAAAATAGAATTAAATGTCTTGAAAATACATCATCATCTTTCAGTCATAGTTGTTATTTATGAGCAAATCAGGCATTTATATTGTAGTTTACCATCACAATTTGATAAAACTGCAGTGAAATATTGTGTAAATATTATGTTATTTTGTAGTGAGGAATTTACAAAAAGTAACTTTAAGAGACAGACCACGCTAATGTCTATTGTTCAAAAAAAAAAGAGTTTACACGGAAATTCAGATATTCAACCACTTATTTTGTGCATTGAGCAAAGAATTTTGTCTTTTTAATTCAAAAGACTACTCTTTTGTATAAAGAAATGTTTAAAGAGTAGGAATTACTATATATCTTAATATTCCTTCATGCTATTCTGATTTCTGTCTAATAAATGTATAACTGAATATGACGTACCTTGAAGTAGGGCTGCGATTTGGAGTGACTGCTGAGATGGATGTTCTTTAAGAATATCTAAAACCGTTCTACCCAAACTGTCCTTTATGTTGGTATCAATTCCTGAAAAATAAAATTATCTGTGGTTTAATTTTTAACCCCAAGTACTTTAGTTTATAAATGTGGTATATCAGATCCAATTATCTGGCAAATAGAATGCAAGCAGTTTTCCAACTGTAGCAGATTAACAGCAGTTTTATAGTTGAAGTACAGTGTCCATTTCTGTTTAAAGCTTCAGTAGCCTAAAATTGACATGCTGACATGAATTGTTTTTATGTTTCTGTAACTCATGAGGATATAAAGTACGCTTCTTAACAAAACTTGGGATTATTTTAACAGACTGTTCCTAAGAAACAGCCATCCTGAAAATAATATTTCATAAACCCAAGAAATTCTCTAAATGTTTTTCCTGCATTCCTGGATTCTAATTCTCCCCAAACTGCTCTGGTTCATTGGGGATTTTCTGGTCCATAATGCCAGTATGTGTTTTGGGAGCAATACTGAAAAAGCTAACCTTAAAAGTTTTGTACTTCATGGTGTCATGTGCATACTCTGAGTAGACCAAAATACCCATATGTAGTATAAAGGCCCTGTGAACAGCCATAGTATTTCCTTACAGACTGCTGAGATTGTTGACAAAGTAATTGTTTGACTCAAACTGTGAACATAACTGTAAGTAAGTTTGAGGCTTATCCTGGACAGGTCTCAGGGAATCTGTTGTACGTGATACTGCAAGACAATCCACCTTTGTTTTGTAGGGGCTGCTTTAGAAATGTTTTCCTTATGGTAGAAGACTGAAGTTGTTTTATTAGTTTAGATATATTTTCAGAAAAAGTAAAGGCATGAAAGGTCCTAACAAACAGAATGAGATTCTCGTTGGGATGCTGAATAGAGGAAATCAGAGGAAGCAGGATTTGGATTTATAAAGACAGTCTGAAAGCATGGAAGGTTTTCTCTACTCACCAGAAAAGGCTGCAGTTCTTGTCATTTCCTGACATGATGGAGAGTTTCCTAATTTGTTTTAGGAGAAAGAGGTATTTGTTTTCTCACTGAAAAGAAAGCCAAAATATCTCTGGGCTAATTAGCAGTGGCAGCCCATTTTCAGAGGGCAGACACACCAACTTACACCTTTCCTTTGCAGTAGCTACTTATAGCATCTTCTGAGTCCCTTTTGAAGTGGAATTAAAGAAAAGGGGATTGTTAGATAAAAAAGGCAGAAGGTGGGGGGTGTCACAGAAGTGCAAAACATTTGGAGTTGAAGGAGTTCATAGCAAAGATTTTACTCCACTGTTGTGTACAACTGTACTCTCAGAGGCTATAATTTGTACTGATCTGTAAGAGGTATTCTTTATCTGTGGTCTAAGGGCTTCCTATGTTTGTGTGATGTTCTTCAGTCATTCCTCTTTTAGGTGAATTAATATACAAAGGCCCTGCCTTTTGAGGGAAGGTGAAGATCCCTTTCTGCTTCCTTCTTATTCATCCAAACAGGAAAGCAACTTGGAAGGACCTTTCATTCTGAAAAAAAGATCTCAGATCAGGTATGCACTAGTCTGAGAATCAGATGAGGAGCTGTGAGTAGGACGTACCTTCTTTTGCAATATATAACCCTACAAGCACTAATAATAAAGACCAGTAAGAACCATTAGTGTAATGGAAGTTCATGTATCTCAGAGAAGTAATTTTTAGATATTTTCATTTTCATTGGTCTTCTCATTTATTTGAAAAGACAGTTTTTTAGATGAGTAATTTATCTGCAACAATTCTGAAACTCTTATTATGTCGTAGATAGGTTTGTTTGGACTCTATATCCTTGTTATCCTGTCCTTTCAGGACAAATGCAATTCTCAGAGACACAGTGCCTTCCCCTTTCTTCACAAGCACTCAAAGTTTATCCAGGAAATGAAGAAGCAAGTGTGTTAAGAATAGCTAAGTGACGGACATAAATGTGAACATGAGTCTTCTGGCCTCTAGATCAAAGAATATTCCTGGCTGTCTTTCAAAATGAGCACCAAAATTTTATGTATCCATTTTGTTCTCAGAATATATTTATTTGCAGAATACAGTGGCTTATACTAAGTCATATATGGAATTTCTGAGTCTTTTGTTCTTTGTATATAGTAATTTCTTATTCTAGAAGAACACTGTTTTAAGGAGAGGTTGATGTGATTAGATTTGCAAAGGCTGAGAAAGATAGTAGTATTTTGCATAACCAAAACTTGAGGAAGCATATACTGGATTAGGAATATTAAGGCTATTTTGTCAGTGTTTCCTGTAAATCAGATTTACCTGTTTCAAGCAAAACGCGTACTACCTCCACCTTTCCAAACAGAGCTGCTTCATGTAGTGCACTCCCTTTTTCTGTCTAGAAAAAAAATATTGTGACATTTAAAATGCAAATTAGAATAGTTTTGAATCATTATGAAAAGAATACATTTAGAAAATAAGTCTTTCTTTCCTCCCCTCTATTTTATCTACATAAAAAACAATGAATGGGCAAGAACAAATACTACCATCATTTTTTATTATTATCCAAAATAACAACATAAATGCTGTCAGTTCTACTACAAAAATACATAATTATGTAAGAAAATATAGCAGGGATGCAATACAACTCCCCATTAACAAGCCTGCATCTGTGTAAAATTTCTAAATTCCTACTACAGAGAGAGAAAATCTAGTCAATACTGTCAGTGGAACATATCTGTTCAGCAGAGTCAGCCAGTTTACATATGGACCCCTAATCTGAAACTAGATTACCCTAGAAGGTCAATTCAGTTGCACAGTAAGAAATGCCCTAGGATATCCCACCTGGCCTCCAGCTGACGTTCCAGTTGATGCTCATATTTGATCTGCATAATATCTGCCCTATACAGATGTTTTGGGGACCTTAAGCAACCTCTAACAGCATTAGAAGCCCATGTTTAGATCATTTAAATTCTACCTCAGATGTTTGTGAGCTTAATTTTGCAGATTTCTGTGACAAAAATTTCTTTGTGAATAGACTTTTGATCAAAATAAAGGTTAAGAACTGAAAAAATGAACTACTTCTCTTAACAACCTACTTTTCTTAGAATTTTATACTGCTGTCACTGAAAAATCTGAACAGAATGTCTCTCCATACAATAGCATAAGCACTAGCTACATCACTGCTAGATCTCATTGAACCTCTAGCTCATTACCTTTTTTTTTGATAGTAAATTAGATATGGAGTGGTTTTTATTTCTAGGCGAGTGTTAAAAGTTTTACTGCTTGAATATGTTTTTTCTATATTTTATACAAATGCAGCAGTGTCATGCTTGCTATGGTGGAAGGACTTTAAAGACATAAAAAAGTTAAATCTGAAATAAAATAGTGATTCATTATTTATTAATTGTATCAGAATGCACCAGTGTTACAGCAATGCAACGACAGGAATTTAGAAGTAATGGGAGATCCTGGGATGAGATTTAAGCACACAGTAAGTGTACATACGTTCTACGAATTAAGCCTGAAAACTTTTTGTTATGTCCATAATAGGAACACTCACTTTTTATCTTTCTTCATACTTAGTACATGGACATATAAAGTAGAGCATGCCCAATGTCATTTACATCCAGCACATCAGGTATACTAACAGTATAAGAGAATATACCTATGAAGTACATACCTCAAAACAATTTCTAATCTTTCAGTTTTCAGAAGCAACCCAGATGAACATTCACAGACTTAATCTGAACAGGAAGACTAAATATTTAGATTTACGTAGAGATGGTTTCAGAATCCTTTACTCAAATATCTACAGTGCTTTTTCCAGCAACTGCGATTGACTTTAGCACAGGATAACTGTGCAACGATATAGTTCAACCAAAAAGGTACACACAGAGCCGCAGCTCCAAAATTTCTGGGAAAGAAAATAGTTCTCGGAAAAGTCAGCTATAGGTCTGATTACTGAAAAAGGCTTGACATCAGCAATCTTGAAAAAGGCTTTGACACAGCCTGTTATCGATCCTCTTGGTATTTGTGTTGACATGGCATTTCCTTTGGATTGGTCACTTAGTGATATGAATAAACCTCAAGACTATCAGGTGGACTTGGTACTATTAACATAGAGTTCCCTGTCATCATAGATATGAAGTATGGCTTTGATCCCCAAAACATTTGACTTTGGAAAGACAGGTGGTGAAATTAAAAAGTCATAATGGGGAGAAGATTGGCATGTTAGCCTGCCAGAGAAGAACACAAGGGATAAATAAAAATTGACAACTTACTGTTTTGAGAAAAGAGAAATGCTTCTCTCATATCTGAAAATATTTGATACAGTTGAACATATTCTGTCCATCTGAACATGTGCCAGCAATGTGTCCTTGCAGCAAAAAAAGCTAACAGTATCCTGGGCTGCACTAGGAATGTTGCCTGAAGACCGAGAAAGATGATCTTCCCTTCTATTCACCACTGGTGAGGACCCCACCTGGAGTATTCTGTCCAGTTCCAGGCTCCCTAGTACAAGATAGAGTCAAAACTACTGGAGAGAATCATTAATATGATTAAGAAACTGGAGCATCTCTCCTATGAAGAAAGTCTGAGAGAGCTGGGAATGTTCAGTCTAGACAAGAAAAGACTCATGGGGGATCTTATAAATGTGTACAAACATCTGAAGGGAGGGTGTAAAGAAGACTGAGTGAGGCTTGGTGGTGTCCAGTGATAGAAAAGGTAATGGAAAATCTGAAACACATGAGGTTCTGTTAGAACATAAGAAACAATTTTTGCTGTGCAAGTGACTGATCCCTGGTACAGGCTGCCCAGGAACGTTGTAGAATCTCAGTCCTTGGAAACAGTCAAAAGCTGCCTGGACACAGTCATAAGCAAGCTGTTCTAGGTGACCCTGCTTGAACAGGAGAACTAGATGACCTCCAGAGTTCCCTCCCAACCTCAACCACTCTATTATTCTGCCAGGGATGATTATTAGTGATGTATACACCAACAATGAAATCCACATAGGTTCCAATGTTATAGGAGGCCTGAGCACCAAATTTTAGTCCTACCAAGGATGAACTGCAGAGATGGGAACTAGTTGCACCTTGACTGGGATTGTAGAGATCATTCTGTATTAGTAAGGAACATTTTGATGGAAAAAATGGACATACTTTAGTGCCAACAGCTGTCTAGAATTCATTGCTGTAGCATGATCTGAGCCTGAGAAAGATTCATGTTCCAGCATGCTGAATCAAGAGCTTTGAGGACAAGGAAGAGGATCTATCCTCAGACTCTTCAGTTAAGGAGTGGAAAAGATCCTGATAATGATAATTGCCAGAACTGGCAGCAGTTCTTTTTATTGATCAAAAGTCGTCACTGGAGGAAAGGCAAGTAATATTTTTCCTCAATGAAAGCACACTATTCATAAGAAATGGAATTAAAAGTAACATGAGAAGAGCAAATTTTCTCTAGATGTCTAAGGTAAACAAATCTATCTGGGGGCAACTTGAGAGCCAGAGGATAGTTCTGTAACAATGAACCAAAGCCACCTGCATACGTAATTCATAGTGCTGGGAAAGGAATCCAAAGTCACATGCCAGTTTTTTCATTTTATACTTTCTCACTTCTTGGTCTATTCTACCATGATATTTCCTTTCATAACTGAACATGATCCTGAAATGCTTTACAGGCATTCTGCACTGCTCTGAATTCTGGGGCAGTCTCTGCTTTACAACTCCTAGCTATCAGACAATGCTAATGAATGCTGTATCCCAGAAATGAGATATATATTGCAAACACGCTGTTCAAAAGAGGAATTTGAAAGGCATGTCATACAAACAGTGGAATAATCTGTCCACTATATAGGTGATTCTGTGATCAAGAGGGGAAATATTACCATGTAAATGAACTAAAATCTGTCTGGAAATACAGAGATTGAAAGCACACTTGTAAAACGCAGATGTGTAATCCTGCATGAGATGTCATGAAGATGAATGCTGACGTAAATCTTAAAAGCCCTAGGCAGGATTTCATGGTAGTAGTGAACAACTAATGAGTGAATCAGATTCCTCGACCCAAAAACTGTCCAGAAGGCAGAAATGTCCTTGTTACCAGAGAGTTCAGTTACCAAATTCCATTTTAACACAGGGAAAATGCTGAGCATCGGGATGAACAGGGCTAAGAGAAATTTGGAGGACTGGCTGAGTAGATATATATCCCTGTAAATGTATATGTGGCCTACTACTTGGAGACAGAAATAATGTTGGTTTGGGTTTTTTCTGGTGCAATAGAGCATGCTACACAAATTGGAAGGACTAGAAAAAGTATTTGCTAATAATTTTTATATATTAAGATGTGCTGGAGTTTTGGTGCAGCTCTTTTTCACTTATAACAGTGTACCTATGTGCTAATACACTCTTGAATATACTACAGCAAGCAAACTTAAGATTTATAGACAATATTTACTGCTTTACTTCCTGAAGCTTTCATTGCCTTGGATATTTTCCTGGCAAAGTGAACACTACCATTATATTTGGAAAATCTTCCACAGTGATATTTAATGTAAAAAATGCTAGTATTTTTCCCTGAACATAGCGAGCTAAGGTCTGCTTAAGTTTGAATCAATGGATTATATATTCATAGGTAATTCCCTGGTATATATGTATTCCATATATATATTCCACACATACATTCCATATATATTCCCTGGCATGAGATTATATATAAAAAACCAGTCCCTGCCCCAAGTACCTTACAGCTAAATACAGGTACAATGTCACAGCTGGACACACAAAGCAAGCAAGGATAGACGGACATTGTCAGTAGGAACACCAGGATACGCAAATCAACTTGGCATACAATTTGCAGGCTCACATAAAAGCATCACGGGTTTTATTAATTAGAATTTTTTTTTAACCATGCAAATATGCAAGAGCTTGTAATTAGGTCACTTGTCTGGTCCTTATTCATAGGTAGTGTACTATACTTTTGATACAGACTTCAGACATAAACTGAAGGACAGAATGGTAGCTTAGCAAATTGATTCACAGAATATCCTCCATACATAGTGACAGTAAAAAAGAAGGGGCATAGCTCTTTGCAGGAGAACTACAATGATAAGCAATGGAAATTGCCATCATTACTGGAACAGACAGGGAAGGCAAACAGGGAGAGATGAAAATTGGATAAGCGGGAGGGGCTAAGTTTTAAAGGTATTTACAATTATAAAATTACTCTTTACATGAAACACACTGAACTGTGCAGTATCTTATTTTACTGAGGGCCCAAAATCTATCACTCACCCAAAACCTGTGTATGTTTCATATGTTTCAATTTAAATGAAAACTTCAAAGCATAAAGAGATGAAGCAGATTTGTATTGCTCACTTCTAAATAATTTCAGATTGAAGGATATTGGATAGACCTGGGAAATGAATAAAATGTGTGATTAATTCAATCAAAAATTAATTGCTATTATTAGTCCAAATATTTGCTATGCCTAAAAGTGCTCAGGGAGTACAGAAGAGAAAGATAACATGGCTAAAGTAAACTTCCCATTTAAACAAATAAATATGTACCATTACAGAGTGATAGCAGATGGGCTACTTCTATAACTGTCTCTCAACATTCTGAGAGCTCTTCACTGCTGAGAAGCTGAATTTATTTAATGTGTATGAATACGTAAAATTTTATTTACTATATGGGATTATGCTTCAGGTATTGTTCTTTCCCAATCAGTAATGCAGAGTAATTTAATTAGTATTGAAAGAGCTGAGTTCAGTTTCAAGTAGCAGGCTGATACTGTATGCTCTGCTGTTTAATAAGCTGCCAGTAACCATCAACAAAGAATTTTTCAGAGGTTATAGAAGTAATAAGTTAACAATATGTACAGAATCAGCTTGCCAATATGTTAAGATGCTGAATGAAAAGGAACATATTGATGGAGAATATGTACACCAGTGAGAAAATAAATAGATTATATTTCCTCCTGGCAAATAGGACAGACACAGAAGAAACAAGATTACCCAATGAAAAAAATAAAATAAAACAATATTTTAAAATCCCCTCTCCCTAACTAAGAAAAATAAGAATAGAAGTTACATAGAACAAATCAGAATTTAAAAAAAATAAAAGAAAAAAGTAAAAATTTTAGACTAGATGGCAAACATCACTATTACTAGAAGAATCACTCATTTCTGAAAAGTAGATCACACAAAATTTGGAGCCACTGTATTTTATAAAGACCAGTGAAAACTTTTGGTATAACTATAGATAGAAATGGCTTAGAAGAATTCACAGTAGTGCTAAAATTATCTAGATTACATAAGAGGAAGAAGACATTTCATAAAAGCATTGTGTAATATGCAGCCCTCATATAACCATCAGTTTGTAAGTTGCCATGACAGAGATTATTTTTCTTCAATTATTCAGTTTCTTAGGCATCAGTTCAGGCATCCGTTTCTTTCTGAATTTTTCCTCATTCATTTGCTAGAGATAGAAGACAAATTCTATGTTCAGAAATATGCATTCTAGGGCTCCATTATGTGTTGCTTTAGCATCTAATTTTTCTAAATTACTGAAGATGTAGTAATAGTAAAGGACGCTGAAACAGAAGAGCTGCCTGTATTAACCTTTGCAAGTGGATCACTCTCTAGTCAAGAAAAACAGGAAGTATAATGGTAGGCAGTACACAAGTAGGCAAACCACAGAAAAAAAGTGTTTCTGTTTGAAATAGTTTGAAGCAAGTAACAATGCTAACTCAAAAGACAGTAGAGCTAAGAAAAGTAGCAAAACAATTTTACCACACTTTCATTTTGAAGAAATTTGAGTATATAAATTTTAAATCTTAAAATCAAAATTTTCTGGATTGTTTTGTTTTGTTTTTTTAAATTTATCTTTTCTTCCCCACTTCACATTCTTTTCCTCAAAAGTTGAAAAACATGAGCTTGATGGAAGAATCCAGGTTCAATCTTCCTATATAAAAGGAAATTATGTGTACAAAAGTGTTTGATTAAATGCACCTAAAGATTAATATGTTTATAAAATTTAGTAAAAGTTTAGGCAAAGTTCTCGAGATTTATTAAGTAACCTATTGGTAAAGAATGCCTGGATGTGACTTTAAAATGATGTTTGGTTGGCCTCTCTGAAAATACATATAAAGCTGAAACAACTTTAATTAAAAGCATATTATATAAAACCAGACAGCAAGAAGGCTACTTGAAAACTAAAGATAAAATACACTTTAAACTCAAATACAGTGCTGTCAATCAAATAAAGAGTAATCATAAGACTGAGGCATGATGTAACAGAATCAGGTCCTCTGTAGTTAAAAGGCTTGGACACTCTTCACTACAAAGAATTGGACCTAAAATTTATTGCCTTGTATCTGTTCTCTTCTATGTCTCTTTAAAGTTACCCCTTTTACAGTATTATATCTTACTGTGCATAGAACTAGATGCACCAAACAGCTAACAGATTGGAGTTGGTAGCAGCAAGAGTGTATTGCTATAGAGTTTTCCTTTAGGTTTATAGAACAAGTGTTCAAAAATGTAGAAAATTAATATTATTATTACTTAATAACTTTGGGTTTATAATGGGATAAGCCTGGGAAAATGAGTTCTCAGTGAAACTTTGTTTCAGACTGCTATGACCATTAAGGGCCATAGCTTTAGCAAGTCAGCTTACAGAGTCAGCTTAGTACCATTAAAGCCAATGTTCTAAGAAAAATAAAATATTTACACCTATATGAATGGTGGATATGATTTGTGTATCTACATGTCTCAAGACAACACTAAAATATACACTCAGCTTTGAAGACATATCTTTCTTGAGTCATCCCTTTGAACACATCATTTGGGTTGTAAAAAATAAATCTGTATCATATATCACCTCTCACCATTTCTAAGAAAGTAAATGCAAGTCTATTTTGAAATAAAAAAATGTAATAAGTTATTTCATTTGCATTATATTCTAATGATAAAGGAAAGTGAGGAAAGAAAGGAGAAAAGGAAGAAGGGAAGAAAGAAATTACACACTAACTTGGCAGCTGACATCCATTCCAGCCTCCAGAAGCACCTGTACAACAGCTTTGTGGCCATTACGTGCAGCAAGATGCAAAGGAGTGTGTTTTCTTGTATTACAGTTCATCAGGTTTGGATATGCTTTGATGATCATTTTTACAACACGCAGACGTCCATAAAGTGCTGCCAGATCCAGAGGTGTTTCTAGTTTGTTGTTCCTTATTGTAGGGTCTGTTAGCTCCTCCAACAGAACGGCAACTACTTCTGAATGACCATACTGAGCTGCGCAATGCAGTGCTGTTTCATTTTCATTGTTCTGTTAAAATAAAACAAAAGCTTCAGAAATTAATGTTTAATCACACAATAGAACTCCTTAGCTTTTATAAATTGCCTCCATGATATCACTACACAGGCAGGGTTTGCAATATCATTATGGTAACATGTTAAATGTTTCAGAATGACTCCACTAAAATTTTACTAATAATACATTGATACTTCAGCTTTGTGGCTCTCAAGCTGATCAGGTTTCTGTGTGTCCACATTGTTCCCAATCCATTTCTAACAACATACCCCCAAAAAACTTGTTGCTCCTGCTCTGTTGAAATCTGTAACCCTCCTTGATTCATCTGCTCCTGAAATGAGAGTTGAGTCTTTCTCTGTGACACTTAAGTCTCTCCTCTCAGTTTAACTGGTTTTAAATCATACTAGTTTATTATTGGAGTAGTGAAATTACAGAGAAAAACTGTGTCATGAAAATATAGTAGGCACAAGGCTAGTTTCATATATCACTATAAAAGTTACTGTCAAGACAACAATCAAACTGTGGAAGAAGGCAAAATAGCAACTGCAGATATTAGCAAGACTTAGCATATAATGTAAGCAGCTGGTCTTCTCAGGGCTCCAAGGAGATGTATATGTGCATTTTAAGGCATACGAGTATTTGTATGCCGTGGATTTTATAAGTTTTTGATTTATAAAGCAACGCCCCCAAATTCTTTCCCCAAACACTATCTAATAATCTTAATAATAAAAAAATATTGAGAATAAGAAGTATCTTCTTTAATTGTTTTCTTCCAGTTCTGCCTGTATACTTGAAATCCCAAACAGACAAATAACTTCAGGCATAAAGGAAGGAAATAATTTATAGAGCTCTCTGATTTCTACATGCCATCTATATTATTAATACATCGGATGCAGTCTATGAAGCCTTAAAGTAGGCTAGACACTATAAATCTTAAAAGTATGTACATTGAATGCATCTTATGATATATGATTTATAAAATGTGACAATTTGGAAAATGTAAAAGTAGAAAACCAATAAGCGAATGTGTTATACATAAAAAAATAAAAAATTAATGTAAATTCAGAAAAGATACTAGGGAAGGGTAGAAATATAATTCTAAAGAAAGGAGAAGAGATAAATCTGAATCCATAGGCTGTATTTCTCAAGGAAACAACTGAAGAAAGTTCTGGGGACAGAGAACCAAAAATAGAAAAAAAGATTTGTCTTCTGAAAGACAAAGTGAGAGAATCAGAGAAATGAGGCTTTAGCCTCTTACTCAAAAGCTCACTAGGATAAGAAAATCTATGTTGCACAGTAATATCCAGAAATGCGGAAAGAGGAAAACCTTTTTTTTTTCTTTTTGGTAACAGTGTTTCCAATTCTATAATCAAGAACTTAATTCTTGGGTTTGTCGTTTGAACAACATTTCTGTTATTTCCATCTCATCCTGTAATTTAAAACAACTCAGATGAACCTCGGAGACAGAAGAGACAGTTCAATGCATTCAGATAAATTAATGTTGCAGATAAACTCCTCAGGTGTCTGCCACACCACAGAAGATTGCTGAGACTAGAATGTATTTCATGCTAAACTGAGGCAGAAGCTGGGGAAGAGGCAGGGAAAAAGTGAGAAGTTTCCACTGGCTGATGTAGCTTGATGACTAGTAAGTATTTGATCATTGCTCATTATTCAGGCCACCATGTTGCCTTTCTCTATTACATGGGGCATAAATGCAGGTTAAAATATGTACAATTACAACACGACATGGCTGCAATGATCTATCAACTACCCATGATATGCTTTTACTGCTCTGGTTCTAATGTACCCTTTATACAGGACTGGTCCAAGCAATTTTTTTATCTACAGTGGCATACCCACAAATCACAAGCATAGTTTATTAGAATTTATTTTTAGATTTTCAATATTTCATGGACAGAACTGCATAGATGAACTGACAACTGCAGTCTAATTTGGGTACAATTACCACAGTTAAGTATGGAAATCAGATAATTGCACATAAAATGGCCAATTATGGTAATTTTTGCCTACAGTTACTGTATTTACATATCCAATGGAAATAGTTACACAAAGAAATTAGATTTATAACTATATCAACATTTTGTGAGGTAAACAGCAAAATACACATTTATTATACAACTGTCAAACAGAGATAGATATATATATCCAATATCTGCTTATGTTTTAATTTTTTTCAAGCATTTCTGGATATTATGTAAAGTACCTGGAATTTTGTGCCAACAGTCTAATATTCTATTATAAAAGTATTCTGATTAAATTTTCAAAGAGACATAAAAATTAAATGTCTGCAGCTTTTTTTTTCAAAAAGTGGTGATTGCCCAGAATTTCAGCTACAGATATAGACACACAGAGACCAGCTTGTCCAAATCACTGCTGGTGCACAGCAAAACTGAAATTTGCTCCCTCTAAATAAAGAATATCCAGCTGAAGTTTCATGCAAGAGCATATTTCAGAAAAGTATATTTTAAAACAGTATAGTGCATAAAAGCATCCGTAAATCTGAACAAAACGTTTTCAAATTAACTTTTTTGAACATTTTTTGTATAGTTTGTTTGCCAATTTAAAGCTGCATTTCAGTTAATGTCAAAACAAATGGATTCAAAATTAAAAGAACTAGGTATCACTGAAATAAAGTAGGAGAATCTAACCTGGATAAACATGATAATTAAACTACCTACACATATGCAGTCAAAACAGGCATTGTATATATTGTATTATCAGAGTTCAGAGGTACTACCTAATTAAAACTTAATAATACAACATCCTTCCTTCTTTAAAATGTAAATTAATCAACTCAATTTAGGTATAAAAGACAGAATGATTTTTAACTTTCAAAGAGAGAATTAACATTTGTTTAGCCGCCCTCTAAATTTATCCACTTCGACAATTTAGTCCTGCTTACATAAAGTAAATCACCTTGGAAGCAAGAGGTTTTAGTGGGGAGACAGGACAAAGGTTTTAAGTAGGTTTCAACAGAGTCTGCGATCTTCACATTTAGGAAAGGAGGGAATGCCTACCAGATAGACACTTGGTTCAGCATTCCCAGAGACACCCCTAAAGTGGAGGAGGCTATAACAGTGTATTTCCTGGACTGGAAGCAATCTTATCCTTCTTGTCTTACCTCTCATGGAAAGATGGATGCGGATGTCTCAGTCAGTGTAATGAACTTTCTCCTTAAGGAATTTGTTTATATAAGATATAAAATAAGAATAGAAAACAAACAAAAACCAAAACCACAAACAAAACAAAACAACAACAAAAAACCCAACATCTGACTTGTCTTTTGTGTGGCCAAAGCTAACCTGGTGTAACTTTATTGATTTTAAGGTACTGCTTGTCCTCGAATCTCTAAAATAGCATTTTATTTTGAAGAAATATTTGAGAGACATAAAATATTATTGAAGAAATTAATAACAATTTAGTACTATTGCTCCATTTTCAGTCCCAAATGCACATTTGTTTCTGGAGTACAGAAAGTTTACACATTCATTGTAGTGAGCAGTTAACCTGCTATGAAAATACAAATGTCTGCATGCAAATTACCATAGTGTAATTAGATCTCCAGATCTGATATCCAAGGGCTAGATAATGCATCTAGTGCTGAGGAAAAAATTCAGACTGCTTTTGGAAATCTCAAATACTTCATTACATCTTAGAAAGTCCAGGCTAGACCCTAAGACGGAATGAGTCAAGAAAAAGATCTAGAAATCAGAATCAAGACACACAAAATGCAAGACAAAAAGACTAGACCAACACTATGCAAAAATAGTATAAAACAGAAGTCCCTAATATTCATAATTAATAATATTTTAACCAAGTAGTTACTCATGTGGCCCAGTGGACATCTTTCAGAAATAACGAAGGCTTATTCCAGTTCAGCCTTTAACCTTTTGTAATTTTCTTCTTCATTATTTGTTACATAGGTCTCCTCATGGGCATGGTCCTTACGTTTTCTAGTCTTTCTCTGAATCAGTTCTCTTCCACATGTAGCCAGAACTTATATTTCTGTTGCTGCAAACTCAGTTGTGCCTTCACAGCATTGCATGTAGTCAGTATTTCAGGCTGCACTACATCATTTAGCTACTAAGAACACATGCCACCACAAAATGGAAGATGCATTTTAGTCTATTCATTAGAGAACAGATTACCAAATATGTTATAAAGACAATTATTGTAGCTTGGCAGTCTGATAGTACAGGAGATATCAAGAAAATTAATGGCTGTCATGAATATTATATAGGTCCTTGTGAAGCCACTATTAAACAGTGGGCATATTTAGGACTTTTAGTGCATAGTTGTATAGTCTTTTATTTTTGGCAAGCAAATTTTAAAGCTCCTGTAGTCCATGCAAGTACTGTACAAGCAATAATGTCTCTCAAGTAGTGATTTTACAGACCTCTCCAAAGAATGCTCAGCTCCTCTATTATTTAAGTATTTTGATTGCGAACTTGAAAAGGGAGACTTCCTATATCACCAAGCCATTTCTTTGTCACATAATCCCAATATCAAGTAACTGAACGAGACTTTTTTTTTTATTAAAGCCTTTGTGCTATTGCCTCAGTTATGCATCAAAAGAATCATGACTAGCAGGTCAAGGGAGATGATTCTGCCCCTCTACTCCACTTTCGTGAGACCCCACCTGGAGTCCTGCATCCAGCTCTGGGGTCCCCAGCACAAGAAAGACATGACCTGCTGGAGTAGGTCCACAGGAGGGCCACAAAAAAAGTCAGAGGCCTGGGACACCTGAGAAAGTTAAGGTTGTTCAGCCTAGAGAAGAGAGGTGCCAGGGAGACTTTTTGCAGTCTTTCAATATATAAAAGGTGTTTGTAAGAAAGATATAGAAAGAGACTTTTTACCAAGGCATGTAGTGAGAGGACAAGTGGCAATGGTTTTAAACTGAGAGTGGATTTAGATTGTATATAAGGAAGATATTTTTTATGATAAGGGTGTTGAGACTCTGGAACAGGTTGCCCAGAGAAGTTTAGGATGTCCCGTCATTGGAAGTGTTCAAGGTCAGGTTGGGCAGGACTTTGAGCAACCTGATTTAGGGAAAGATATCCCTGTCCATGGCAGGAGGATTGGACTAGATGATTTCTGAAGGTCCCTTCAGACTCAAATCATTCTATGATTCTACAAACATGTTCTAATAAATATCTTTACCATATAAGAACAATATGATGACAAATAAAGATGCCGTTGTCCCATAATTTAGAGAATATTTGGAGTAGATAGTAATATTTTTTCAAAAAGACAATATTAGTAAAAGTTACTGAGAAAAGTTCTACTGGACATTACCCAGTGTGAATCAAAATAAATCTACTGACTTCCCATTGAAATTCACCTTTACTTATGTGGAAAGATAATTTAAAAGTTCTTCTATAATTTTTTGACTACTTTGAATAAATGTTTTCTTCAAATTTATTGTTGCAGTTTGCTCAAATCCGAAAGATGGCTTCTGCACGTTTTTTTCTTCTACAAGGACTATATTAAGAGTTGTAAGAGAAATTCTGAAATTCATCCACATAGTCTGTAATTCAAGGGGAAGAGGGAAAATCAAAAGCAGAACTTGAAAAATAGTGGTTTTGCAGGCTACTTTGGAACTGAATTGTACTTCTGGAAGTCCCTGCATTGTCCCTGAGAACGGCATATAAAGTCTGTGTATCATTTTGGTAATTTGGAGAAGTCAGTAAATATGTTAGATGTTAGGTATTTACATATTATGAATGCATCTTGAACTCTTTTCCTTCATTTCAGAAGTGTCAGAAAGCATTAATGAAATGTGAGTGTTCTTTATGACAATTAAAATTTGATGCACAGGCAAATTCTACCATACATAAAATAGATTTTTTTCATAGATTAAGATTTCTTATCATATGTAATTTGATTACATATCATATGTAATACATAAGATTACATATCATATGTAATTTTATGATGAGAGTGGTCATAATAAATGTTTGTGCCACCCAGATGTCTTTACATAAACAAACATATAAGTAGTTTGATGCTTAACACGACGCCATTTTATTATATTTGGTATTAATTTAGTAAAAGATTTTGATTTCATTCTACCT
This sequence comes from Eurystomus gularis, assembly GCA_013400335.1. Classification (NCBI taxonomy): domain Eukaryota; kingdom Metazoa; phylum Chordata; class Aves; order Coraciiformes; family Coraciidae; genus Eurystomus; species Eurystomus gularis. Next base: position 11,886 of record VZZY01023171.1, on the reverse strand, counting down.
ACTAGATCTTCATTCCATTTATAATTTACATATTTTCAAGTCTTCATCAATGAAGTTTAAACACTTACGTTTTGTAATTTCACCATATTTTGTAATTTAAAACATACATTCTGCATGTCAACTAAGACTCCTGTATTAAACAGTGATAAAATATGCTTACATAATTGTTATGCTGTAACCATTTTCTGTGTGTAGAGTTGCCAGTCTACATTCCACCACCCCCCATAAAATGTCATTTAACTGTTCGTCTCTACTGTTTATTTTTTTAATTTTATGTGATAGGAACAGTAGGGGGCATTCAGAGCTTTAGATGCTAGATATGGATGGATATGATCCTATGATGCTAGTTAACTGCATTTTAAATGTGTAGAATGAAGTTCAGTTAATTTACAGTATACCATATTAAGTCCACTAATTAATGTAATATACATTTATGCATCATGAACTTCTCATTTACCTCTTTGTTGTGTCATTATTTTCACTTAAGTTTTTAGAAGCATTTCTTTTACATAGAATTGTAATAAAATAGATGAAAAGCAAAGAAGTATTACAAATTAGTTTCAACAATTTTAAAATAATGAACAAAATTATTTTCTTAAACTGAAAGCACATACATTCTTAAAGTGATGCTTTACAAGAAAAAAAAAAAAACAGGAAAAAAAGTCTGACTTGAGTATATTATTTGATGTGGTGAGTAAGTGTCAGGAAAACTGGCTATCCTTCTCCACAGCTCTAAGAATTAAAAACAAGGAAGAAAAATAGCCCAGTATTTCCTACAAGCTATGGCTTTAGCTCCCCAGGTCTGAAAGAAGCTATGAGGAGCCTTAGAGAGCCTATCAGCAAATAAGCAAAAGCCACAGAAACCTTCAGACTCATAAGAATGTACAATAGGTATTAGGGTGAGAGGATGCCACTCTAGTGTTATCTGAGGATATGTGGGTGGAGATGGTTTTATATCAACATGGCATTTCTCTCATTCCATCATATGGGTAATATTCTGCTTTGCAGAGTGCTAATTAGCCGGGGAAAGTCAGTGGAGCAAAGTGGTTCACGGACTAAAGTTGGCCATTATCTTGAATGGAACACCAGGGGATTTACAAGGTCAGAACTGTGTGTGTTTGAGTTTAACTTCAAGGTTTAATATGATCAAGATTCCCATAAGAGACTTAAGGTCCAACATTTCTTGTGAGGATTGCTCACATGTTTTCCATTATAAAGTTTTGGATAAAATGCCAGAATAGCAGGAGATCTGTTGACAAGACCTCTTTTGAGTCAGTGGGATATAGAATCAGCTGTATTCCTGCTTATTTGCTCCAGTGATCAAACCAGAGAGATCAGACAGCACACTTAATCAAGCTCAAGAACAGTCCCTGTATATGTGGGACTGGGGAGAAGTAGCTTTGAATCTACATTTCTCTTTCTAATCTTACTGAAATACCATTTTCACTATCCCTCTCTCTCAAGTTCCTGCATAGCTTCCAGTTTTCTATCAGTAGAATATAAGGAATCTCTTGAAGCAAATGGATAACAGGGAACCAGAAAGTTGCTGTCTTTTTTTGTTGCAGAAATAAAACTGAAAAATACCTTCTCCTTGACAAAGGTAATTCTAAAATTTAGCTGATTTCATTCTACATGCAACAGGTGATGTGAGTGAGAAAACCGGTGAAACTTCTAATCTGCAGCTCAAACCACACATGGAATGACAAATTTTGGGTTTTGTTTTTTTTTTTGATGAGTCAGAGTATTATAGAATTTCCCAGAAGACTTTCACATGGGTGTATTTTATTACTTTATTTTCTTATATTTCCTGCACTAACATTTGATACTCATATCATAGTTATTGTATAGATTCCAATGGCTAAGTGTATGATCTCAAATATCAAATAGATTATTCAAGGAACAGCATCTCACACTGATTAAGTGTTTGCAATTTAGGTCTGACATTTACTATTTTCTCATAGTTTGCCTTCCAGCCACAGTAACGTAGACAATGAGAGTACAATTTATTTGTTAGACTGTAGTTTGGATTTGAGTCCATCAGGTACCCTAGGGTATCCTACCTTGAATCGCTCAGCCACTCCACAAGACGTAGAAATTCTGAGCATCCTCTGTCATACCTTCAGGCCCACACTGATGTCTCATTTATTACAGGGCCTTAGAAGGCTGGATTTCTGTGTCTGGGCAAATGAATCCTGCCTTACTTTTGGTCATCTGAATAACCCTGTTGGCTCCTGTAATTACACTAACTAGACCGCCGTGGAATAAAACAGTGTGTATACAGGCACTGTAGATATTAAAATTTACATCTTAATCTGTAGTTGACTCCCACCTTTACATTCCAATAACTTCCTGATTACCCTGCAAATTCAATAGCTTATGGCTACTACTCATATTTCACAGCCTACTTCCAGTCCTCAAGAAGTTCAGCTGACTATAGATGGCGTCAGATTTTAATTGTCTTCTTTCTTTCTGTTTCTAAATACTAACCCTACTAATGGACCATATAAGAATATACAGAATGAAAACAGAAGGTGTGCCATCTGTTTGACAACAGAATGCAACATACTTATCCTGCCCTTACACACTGTAACACTCTCATCTTTCTTCCCTAGAATTTATGTGTCCTTCCTGCTGCACATGCATACATGCAGTCCATCTGGTTTGTCATTTATCTCTGCATATCAGTTCATCTACAGCACACTCAAAATATACCAAGAATATTAACTTTATCTCCAAGTTTTTCAGGAATTTAATACCTAATAAAGTAAAAAAGACACAGTTTGTGCAAGTTTACATCTATATATAAGATGCATAGGTAGAGTATGTATTCGTGTGATTTTTCAGAAACAAGCAGAAGGTTTTTTCATACTTTTAAAATCTAATATCCTTTAGGTCAGTGCACATCCGGAAGAAATGTATTTGGTATGCTTCTATTAGAAGATTTTATCAGTCTTGGAGATGAAATTACTGAAACAACAGAAAATAGATTTTTTTTTTTTTAACTTGACTATAAACTTGGCAGACCTAAACAATATGTGTTGCTGTTTTCTGATGACATACATGAGTATTTTTTATCACTTCACCTGTTCATTCACTCTGGAGTGTGATGGCCCGTGATGGATGAGAATCTTCACAATGTCTACATCTCCTCTCCAAGCAGCCAAGTGAATAGGAAAATAGCCTTTATTATCTGCCACATTAGTTGATGCTTCATACTGAAGTAATTTGAGAACTATATCCCTGGAAAACAGGAAGTAAATCTAAAAATTGACAGGAAGCTTATTTTATTAAGTTTTTACATGAACATACATATTACCAAACTTTTTACTTTGAATAACAGAAAAAAACTCCTGTATTTCAAGTGAAACAGCTACAAAAATAAAGACCAAACATTTCTAAGAATGAAATAGATTGTAAAACATAGCCCACATGTTGTTAATCATAATTATTCTTACTTATGAATATGCATCAACAATATTATTACAGTTCTCTGAATCTGTTTCTTTCACCAGGATCACCTGGCCACAGAATCATTTTTAGAATTTGCCCGTCCAGGCCACATGCATATCCCTCAAGATAAACTTTCCAGGCACTAAAAGTTGAGTACTTCTCTCCTCATCGCTGAGTTCTGGAGGCAGGAAGACAAGAGGGTAGCTTTATGGACATGGTTCTTGCAGTAAGGCTTAAGTAACAGTTTTCCTTCTTCTTTAAGGCATTACCTCAAAGATAGAGGAAACAATTTAATGATGATCTAGTTAGATAGATACTATCTTCTATGGAATAGCTGCTTCTATTTTCATTTCCCACATCCAGATTCCTGAGAGCAATGAGGAAAAAAGTGACTTTTATTATTTGAATTCTTATTATACTCCTTTCAGTATTTTCAGTGTGGCTTATCATACATTAAATGAAAGATTAGTATAAGCTGGTATATTGCATCCCTGATTTTTAAGCAGCCTCCTGTACTTAACTTTAAAAGTTAAATGTAAAAATCAGCTGTATGGTGTGATCATGTTATCAAGTACGTCACACGTTTGTAAATAAATTCTGTGTTATCTCTCCATTTGTCTTCTCAGAGTTTGACACAGTCAGACCTCATTACTTATTAAGTTAATA
>VZZY01023167.1:78588-168764 GCA_013400335.1 Eurystomus gularis | reverse complement strand
TGTAAACTCTTTACAAAGTTACACTTAAAACCGTCAGACTGGTATATGGATAAAACTCAGTTACTGTAGTGATAGTGCTTACCTTCTGCTGAAGTCTATGCACAGGACTTCTGTTTGTACTGTACTTCGTCTTATGTGCATGATACTCCACTAATACCAAGTTGGAAGAGTGCAATTGTGTTTGTATAGAGCTTCTTTTTTTATCTGAGTATGTCAGCTTTATAAATTATTGAATTATATTTGTGAAACATTATTTCAAAATTGTCCCTCCCTACAGATACTACATTTCTAGAACTTTTTTCAACACATTCCTTTGATGGGGCAGCTATTAATAGTTTACAAGTGTACTTTGTATCGTGTAAGCATTTTAAAGTAATTTTGCTTCCCATTTTAAAGTCAGTGGAAAGACTGTCTTTGATTTTAGTGGATCAGACCCACTAAAGTCTTGTTGTCATTGAGGTTATTAGAATGAAATCGCAATCATTTCACATATCAGTGAAATGAGGTTTTCATTTCTAGTGCAGAATTGTAAACCTTTTGATGTCACCTGAAGTTTTGTGAGGAAAAACCAAAATCATCTAATACCTGTTTGCCAACATATTGTGGTAAAACATCTGTAGGGTATAGAGTCTGTTATGGGAAAGATTTTGAGTCAGAGAAATAGCAGTCTAATTTTCTTAGTGAATTCAGTGCCTTCTTGTGCTTAGAAGTCTTGTAAAGTCATCAAATCCCAGTGATTCCATCAGTGATGAAACTGAAAGGAGTTTAGGCTAACCTCAATCCTGGTGATTGGTTGCAGCCTCCCAGTTCCAGGACCTTTCTCCCAGATTAAGAGAAGTTTGGAGAACGTTGGGCTCTTTGCATTGCATGCCCAACCCGAAATAATAACCCACCTTGTCTGTAGAGAGGGTACCAGTGAGGGAATAAAAGACACTTTACCTTTGTTTCCTACTTTTTAAAGTTTACATTCATTCTGATGATTTCCCATAGCTTTGGCAGTTGGCCAACACCACTCTCTTTTATAATTTATGGGTTTTTAAGATGTGCTTCTATCAATTTGACAACTAATGCAGCAGGTGTCAGGGAATGAATGTCTGATGGATCAGCAGAAATAGCTAACTGCTTATCATCACTTTAAAATAATATTTTCACAGATTAATTACTTTGACAGATGTCATCTTACTTTTCTTTTGAATATATTCCCGATTTACCTTACAAATTGGCCCAATTTGCATATAGGTTGCAATCAAGAAGTCGTGTTTCTGATGTCATTTCTTAAACATATGTCTTCTGCATTATTTCTAATTTCGATAATTTAAATTTAGTTTTTGCAACATTATATTTATTGATTATGTTTCATAACATAAATTTTAGTCAAAGTCTTGGCAAGATTGTTGTTATCTGGAATTCGTTCACTTGACATATCAGAAAACATGTACCTTGATCTACCTTGACAAGATGAATACATGAGTTATATGTTATTTCGGTACTAAGAATAACTGGTTAGTATCATGTATTTCTTTAAGACATTTTAAGTAATAGTTTTTGGTTTGAATTTGATTTCATTCCTGTGAGGTTTTTGGGTTTTTATGTTCAAAATTAGAAGTAGAAAATCTGTCTAAAGAGAAAGACTTTCTGGTAACTGAAGAACTGCAAAACTGAAATTTTAAGTGATAATAAACAACAAGGAGAATGACAATTAAGCATTTAATAGTAGGTGGGAATTTTATTCAGACTGTTCTTTTTGAGAAGTCTGCATGTAATTTCAGTGTATAACCGAAATTTAATTTTTTAAAAGGCTTATGTTATTCATTCTCATATACTTTCAATTAAGAGAAGTAGCTTTTGGCAGTCATGCATGCATCTGTAAGAATGCATGTCCAAGAATCACCCTGAAGCCAGCTGTAGAGCAAGTACCCTTCTGTTACTTTCATGAAGAGAACTTGGGGTGTGCTGTGCACTGCCTGTGGCAGACTGATTTGGCCTGGATGACCCTTTCCTATCTTTCTAGCAAAACTGTGTGACTTGATCAGGGAGGCAGTTTTGCAAGACATTAATTGAAAGGGCAGGAATCAGTATGAGGAGCTACTACTAAGCCTTCAGAGATCTCCCAGCTCACATATCATGTAGATCCAGCCTTTCAGAAATTTTCTGGAAAAATCAGAAAGCACTGAACATGACATTCTTGATGGCTTTAAGACTACATAAATGAACAGACCCACTGCACACCACTGAAGTCTCTTGAACAAGCCATTAATAAATAATTTGAAATGTTAGACACTGAATGATAAAAATGTGATTTTGTCACTTTAGGAATAGTAATTTTTAATTTTGTGTGTGGATTTTGTTACACTCAACAATGATAAAAGTTTTGAGGCACATGAGTCTTTGGAACATGGCCTGTGAATAGCTTGTCTGTATATAATGTAATATATAGTGCTTGTCTATATGCATAACAAGGCCTTATTGATCAGTGATTTGGTGTAGTAGTTGGTAGAGTTGTGACCTTAAAGAGAAATTTTAGCATTTTCTAACCCTAATGGAGGTAGAGATGCAAATTTATTGTATACTTTAGATTATTAGTTGACTGCAAATTTTGCCGAGTTTTCTCAGTAAAAGCCAAATTTGTTATTTGAAAAACAGTCTTACATTGATACACCTTATCAAGAATTTATTTTACCACATATTCCATGAAAAAACTAATAATAAGCCAACAAGCTAATAATATTTATGTCAAATTGAAAGCTGTGACCAAATTCTCAGGCTCTTCAACAGTTTCAGCAAAAATGAAAATAATAATGGAATTAAGAAATATTCTGAACTTTATTTGAATATTTTTTTAAAAAAACTAAGTCAGTTATTCTACTTAGCTATTGAATTGTTAATTTTTACTGTAGCAGACTAGCTGGTAACAGAATATGAAGTTTTCTATAAAATATATGAAATTATGACACTTACTTGCATTTTCAGGAGAATTCCACAATATAATGACAAAATACGCATTTTTCAATTTCCTAATGGAAGATGTTCTCTATAGGTTTATATGTTAATCTAATGACCAGTGCTGTAGATCAATTCTCAAGAAAAATGTGTCTAAAATTCTTAACATTGTCTTCAAGTGTATGGATTAAATCAACAGAGGGGGGAAATGAGGAATATAGCCTTTCTCAGCAGATAGTGCCTTAAAGCTTTTGGTTTATATATTTGACTGCATGTCGCCACCTTCACTGCATGTGACCATCTCTCTGTTTCTGCTCATTCTGCCCAAATTCACATCCATGTTTCCAAATTTTGTGAAGAACAAGGACGCTGGAGTCTTGCATTCCAAAACAGGACAGTGTAGACCATCTAAATGCTAAACCCGGAGCAGCACAGAGGTATCTTATTTACTCAAACATAGTTCCAAGTAAATGAGGTGTTGGTTATAGTATATTCTTCATGTGCTCTGCCTAATACTTTCACGTACTTGGGTTTTTTTCTCTTTTTATGTATAAGTACATATATGCATGTATTGCTCATAGATAATATTTAATCCCCTATAAAGCATATTTAAAGGTAAATTTGAGTATGATGTGGGTATTCATATCCCCAGCACACTCCTCGTACATTGTGTATGGGCATGAAAGGACGCCTGCCCATAAATACATACCTGCCAATGCCCACAGTGTGCTCAAGATGAGCCTGGACTGCAAGTGCTGTAGGAGGCTGTTGAGCTGTATGGAATCGTATACAGCAGCATCGTAGCAAGAGGGAGGAAACAGAAAGAAAATGGTGATTTTAAACATATTTCTAATGTGCGCTGCTCACTGGGACAGCACGGAGTGCAGAGAAATATATTCAGCTCACTAGTACTGTATATTACTTTGTCCCTTTTCACAGGAAAGAATATCTTACTCTTAGCTTTTCCATCCTAAAAAGTGTAGTCATTATGTCAGAAAATGAAGCGGGTGTCATCATTTGAGTGATAATGCTGCTGCGTTCAGTGGTTCTGGCTGTAAGTTTAAATACTTTGCTAACCTTAGGTTTTAAGTAAAGCTGCAGCATTTAATATGTACTTCCCTGTGTATCCACCTTGTATTTGTTGTAGTAAAGAAAAAAAACCAAAACTGGAGAAAATAGTTGGAGGGCAAAGGAGATTTTAGTTTTTAATCTGAGATATTATTTTTTTTGTAAGAAAATACATTCTTTTAAAATCTGGAAAGCATCAAGTAATGACCTCTGCTCATGAAAAAGCATTTTGTATTTTTCTGTGCCATTTACTTTGTTTTGGAGCATACTGCATCGCAATAAAATACTCATCAAATACTGCAATGGGTACAAATCATGAAAATCCACTGTCATTATATTCCTTGGGTATAATTTGGTTTTACAGCTGTTTAGGTATCTTCCAGTTCAGAAACTAGATTATTCTTTATAACCACAAATTAATTTCTGAGTTTTGTCCACAGTAGTTCATTTATAGATTATTATATGACATTGATTATATCATTGCAAGTTCTCATACATGTTTCTTGCACCAGTGTAAGATGCAGGTTAGGGTTTATAAACATTTCTGGTCTATCAATGAATAATCATCACTCTCTGTTTTTGACCACTCCTGAAATACTGTATACACTTTTATTCTAAAAAAGCTAATAGATATTGATGATTATCAGAGGATTAAAATTCAAAATCCTAATTTATAAATGCTCACATTAGTATAGATAGAACTATTTGGAACACACAAGATTTGCAGAGACTTTCATAGTGTATTTATAGTCCTGGGTCATAATGGTGAAACATGCTTTACTATCATTTTTTACATGCTGTTCATTGTTCTTATTTACTATCAAATAAATACTTAGATTGTCAGAGGTAACTAATGTCTCACTATGCAAATATCAGATGAATTCTATAAGAGATTTATGTAGGAAAAGAGAGAAGGAGTAAAAGAAACTTCTAACTTATTTATAATGACTAGAAAAAAATAGAATAGTTTAAAACTTTCTAAAAATCTAACAAGTTTTAATACAATGAGATTTTTGAAAAGCAAGGTTTTTATTAATGAAGTGACATGTTATTTGAATCTGATATGATGCAGTATTCGTTTTGCTTTTGAAATTTAGATTTAAAAGCAGTTTTTAAAGTTAATAGTACTTTCAGGACCAGTACTTTTTGGTCTTTTCTGCAACACTTTTTTTCCTCCTCTCTGCTCTGCATTTCTTTTTCATGCTGTTAAGAGACTAAAAGGACTATGAGGAGGCATTATTTCTAATCAAACACAGGCTGTGAAGTGGGAACCAGCTGCAGGTTCAGTTAGGATTAATATTATCTTCCCTGGTTTGGTGCCTCTTAACTTTCACACCATCAGCCTCAATCAAAGCCAATCAGTGAAATGTGTCTTAAATCTCAAGTTCACAAGGCTATTCATGAATGATAGTTGCCACTTTTTCATCTGTCAACCATTTCTGTTATTACCTTTATTATACATTAATAAATAATCTTCATGTTTCCGTATTCTTTTTCTTCTTTGTTTATTTCTTTTCTGACATGTCATTTCACAGGCAGTCCAGAAAAGTGGAAAGATATAGCAGCCAAAAACAAACTAGGAAAGGCTCCGCAGCTGAAACAGAAAGGTAGGATTGCTAATCGATGAGTAAACATCTCTTATAATCAACCTGATTCCAGTTTTTGGAATAGACCTCTAGTACTACTCTTAAAATAGAACATCTGTGGCAGTACCAAAAGTTATGTTGTTGTAATTTACAGTATTACTTACTTTGTATCTATATTATGAGCACTACTTTCTGTGTTGCAAACATATGGAATTTTTCTGGCATTTTGCAGTGTTGCAGATAAACTCAATGGTAAAGACTAGCAGGCCATCCATTTTACGAGCCAAAATCTGAGACCCACTGCCACTTTATTCACCTCTGTAAGATAAAATTTGGAAATGTGTAGCATATTTTGTTAATATGACTAAACCTATTCTGCACTTTACCACTGACCTTTTTTGAAAAGTCTCATCTATTTTACAGTAACTTTGAGAATGAAGAAAATATATGAACAGATTAATGATTCAAGATGTCTCTGATCAAATTAATTTCACTTTATAATAGAAACATGTTTTTACACATTTAAATATATACAGAGAATTTCATAATCTATCATTACATGAAGTTAATATAAACACTGGGATTTCAGCCTTTGTATTGACTGAATTTTCCTGTACTTGTATTATTGTAACTTATAGCCTTGGTACTACAGTAGTACAGTTTATGTTTTCCAATTCTCAACAAAAAGTGAAAAAAATAAGCATATATACTAAATTGTAAGTACATCTAGTTAAGTTTTGAACCCTGTGCACTGGCTGATGTAAGAGCAGTGAGGAGTAGTGAGATTCTGCCTTTGTCAGAAACAGATTTGTTGTATTTTGGTTAGCAGAGGAGGAATGTGCATCTGTTTACATTGTGGGGGCTGAAAAACCATGAACAACAGATACACATTACATATACAAGTAATGCTTACATTTTTCTTGGTTTTGATCATTCTGTTGTCACAACAGCCCAGTTGCTTGTTCAGTTTAGACCAGAGAAATTACTTACATGACGTTTGAAATCCTTGCTCTGTTTAAACCAGGGACGGTTTTGCCATTGAGATCAGCAAAGCAGTTTTTTTTTTTTCTAACTTCTGAAGAGTAAGGGAAGCCACTGGAACTGAGGTCCAGGAGGATCATAGTTCATGATAACCGTACAGTGATGAACCCAGTGCCACAAGAGCATAGCAAAATACGAACTATGGTTTTTCTTTTTACATCTCCATGGCAGGTGGCATAGGCTTCTGTTTGCATAAAATGATTCACTGCTATTAGGTGTGAGATGCAAATGTCTACATAAGTCTGAGTTCTATAGTTTAGTATTTCATCACAGATATAAAGTTGCACTAGTGCCAGAAAGTTTTAATAACAGGACAGGCAATTAATTTTCATGTCAAATAACAAATACAACTCAAGACTATTTCTTCCTCAAATATCCATTTCTGTCCTAGATTTGGTCTTTATTTTGAAATTTACAGATCTTGTCTACTACTCACTAAGCAGATTACTGGTATAAGATACCAGCATGCTAGCAGCTTCTTTATAAAGCCTTTCAACAGGCTATGTAAGATTAAGTTTTCCATGTATTGTGATAGCTTAGGAAATATACCTAAAACAAAAAAAACCCAAACCTTTTCAGGAGAGTTTACAGAGCCTAAGAGTTCTCTTACTTCAATGAGATAAGCCTTCAAGATGTGATTCACTAAACTCTTCTAAAAGAGTAAAACTGATTATCTGAAAATGAAACATTTTCTATGCTTGTATGAATAAGCAAAACAGTGGTAAAAATTAGTTGATCACAAGCCTAAAGTGTTTTCTTTCAACCCTAACTGATCACTCCAGCAATGCCAGGTTTGAGGTTACATGACATATATGTTATGATATATGCAGTCTTTACAGATACATACCATACTTGCTATATTTTGCGTAGGACCCTGTGCGCTGGATTGGCGACGCTCTCTTATTCTCAATTTTTCTTTATAGTTCCATAAGTGGCGGCATGTTTAATTTAGTACATGCCACTGAAGCATCAGGCTTAAGAGAAAGGAATTAGGGTTTTCTTTTGTGCAGGCAGAACTCGAACCTGTAGGATTCCCCTGTAGACCACTGCCAGCTGAATCAATAGGTGTGAGGAACCAGGAGATGAGATAACACACACATATGCTTGTTGCAGTCACATTACTCACCTGGTATAATTTTTCTCACAAATTCTTCTCCTCTCCATGCTTCTTATCTCACTTCTTATCTCATTTTCCTCAGTCATACACTAGCTTTTGTCTCCCATGCCTTTCATTTTTGTCCCATTCTCGTGATTGGCCATTTGCAGGCTTTTTTCTTCCAGCAACTAATCTTTCTCCTAGGCCAGCAAGACTTTACCTCCTTTCTAGTTTTTTCCCAGTTCACTTGTAGCTCTGTTTTCATTTGCACCCCAAGGAGCATATTCATCTGAATGTTGCTAATGCAAGTCTTAAGCCTGATTTGTCTTTATTTTGGTTAAGTGGTTTCTCCGTCTTTCTCTCATGGAAGGGGACAGGTCTGTAAAAAGGGTATTACTGAAAGTGCAGGAGGTAAGTTTCTCAGTCTCAGGTACAGTGTCTGTTCTCTACTGGCAGGACAGACTCTCCTACAGCTTAACTGGGCTCTCAGATAAATTCCAGGATATTTAGCCCCTAAAACGAGAAAAATCAGAACTGAGAGCATGATGACTTTGTTAGATTGGAGCATTCATTCATAGTAAAAGCAAGCAAGCACTTTCTGGCACAGAATGGGATCCATATTTACCTTATGGCTGTTAAAAGTTTAAACGTCTGATAAAACAAACACATAATAGCTGGTTGGATGCAGTAGTTGGCATGGGTTACTTTTACATTCAGCATGGAAAAACAGGCATTTTCGGAACTTGGGTTATCTTCATTATTAAAAGCATCTTTTAGAATCAGGGGAATCAGCCTCTACAAGACTGTTATGGTTGTCACCAGGGGAGACCAGGAGTTAGGCTTAAGGAAGCATTAGGATCTGAGAGAGAGAATAAAGGAAGGGCAACAGAATCCTGGTATTGTTGCATTGTAGCTTACTTCCACATAAACTGTTAGTGGTGAAATGGCTTTGAAGCCAAACTGGTTTGCTGCTTTTCGTAGGCATCTGAATGTTATCTCATGTATACTTTTTTTTTTTTTTAGAATGACTTTATAGACATATGAACTAGACAGTCCCTTGGTTACTTTGAGTGTATCTTGTCTAAAAGTTGTGTTGTGTGTGAAGGGAGACCTCATAATTCTGCAGAAATTAAAAAAATAAAAACTAAGCCAAAACCCAACCCCAGAAATCCCACATTGAAACGATGTCACAGGAAATTGATATTTCTAAAATAATAGGAGATACTGTAGTACTGTTTACAAAATGCTGCACTGTTGGGTAACCAAGGAAGAATAAAAAGGCACAGTTAGAATACTTTGTCACTCTCCAAATTTGAAATGTTTCAGGTTATCTCATACTTGCGGTGTATGCAATTATTAAACTACTAATAATTATGCTTTATTATGCAAACACAATTAATAATTTTACTGCATATTTTAATTGTATTTTCATTCATACAGTTCCTTCAGAACTGTATTTCTATTTTAGGGCTTGCAGCAGAGAGATACTTAAACAGATTCCCTGTTTCAAACTCCTAAGGAAACCAAGGGAATTACATATGTGCTTATATACTGACCTTCCTAAGGACACTAACTGAAAGCAAGTTAGTATTTTTAATGAAGAAAAAATATGTTTTAGGAACAGAAATGCTTTGTGGTAAAACCAGATATTCGTAGCTGACTCTGTGCTAGTAATGTCACGTGTGTTGTGACATTCATATCATTAAATATTCATAGCCTACTCTATGCTAGTAGTGTCTCGTGTTGTTAGCTTGTGCTTGCTGAATTGAGATCCAACTAGAGTTTTGACCAACTGTCCGCAGTGGAGTTCAACAGTTCCACAATTAGAGTCATATGTATCTGCAGTGGTGAGTGTTCTGCAGTTCATAATTTTGAAAATGGGATTGCATTCAGAGTTAATAAGTTTGATCTGAAATGTCAACTGTGGTCCTGCAGCCAGGATTTGCAATGTTCTTTGATGGAGGGGGGCATGGGAAGGTGTGCCTGCAGCTAACAACTGAACAATTTCTTTTTGGCCCTGGTGTTTTAGGGGTCTGCTACCATGTCTTTCTAGAAGGGGACTTCCAACCCCACGAACGACTGAACAGCCAGTCATTAGGGGAAAACATCACACTCGCTCAAGGTCGAGTGAGCATTCTAGTATCAGACCCTTATGCTCTGTACATCACCTAGCGCCCGGAGGGTCGGCACCACCTTCTCCACTTCTGACAAGGTTGCTATTACATGTACAGCACAGTTTTCATGTTCTGCCTCCCAGCTGTGAGTGTGGTCTTGTACTTTCCTGAGCATACATAGCGCGTTCACTCATTCTGGCACTGTAGATTATCCTCTCTTCATGGTATTTACACTTCTCCCATATCCTGTACGCCACCTATCTTCACCATCCAGATGGCACTTCTTGCTGTTGAACTTAAATAGTTATGCAATGTAAGAGTAAAAAAATTGGCTGTGTTTCGTCCTTCCATTGTTGTGTTTTGTTCTGTATCCATATGAAAATTATGAAGTATTTTTCTTAAACACTGTGCAGGAAATCCCGTGCTGTTCACACAGCTAACAGTGATCTTACAGGCTAATAGGAAGTCAGTTGATCTACGTAGTGTGAAAGCCAACAGTATTTTGCATTTTGCACAAATGTTACTTAAAATAGCGAATTATCTACTTGCAGCCTTAGTGTAGTAGATAAACAGTGCTTATCACCTATAGCGAGTGTGGTATTACTGTAACTGGCAAGGGCGTTTAATAGTAAGCTCTCCCTCTCAGTGGTCTGCTTCTTCTCATCTTTGTTTTACTTTCCTAAGCTTATTCCCGTCATTAGAGGTGGCCCTGCTTATTTTAAATGCAAACTTAACAGCGTTCCAAAGGTGTTTGATGTACTACACTCAGATGCTGTATCTATATATAAGAAATCAAGTAGCCAAGCTGTTCTGAAGTAATGCTAGCTAGAATTCAGCCAGAGTGGTTTAGAATACTTATTTAGGTATGAATATTAAAAATCTTGTCCATTCTTCACATGTGCACACACACACACCCCCCTCCCCAATATCAAGGTTAAAGGTTTTTTCCTTTTTTGAGTTCTGTGAAAACCAACACATTACCTCATGGGAATAGATACTTGCTGTCCAGTTCTCTGTGGTCTTGTGCAGTTATGGCATCAGCACAAAGGGAATACAAAAGTTAATAAAATGTAAAGGTGGCGTTTTGTATTTCCCTTGTGCCAGTGCAGAGCATAAATAAATAAATTGGGAGTCATAATCATAAATGGTGCTTAGAAAACTGTTTTTCATTCAGTGTTTTCTGACTAGTAGTTTATTTTTTTAAAAAAAAGCCAAACAAACAAGAAACCCCAGCAAAACAAAGGAAAGTATTTCTCCTGGGTTGAAGGTAGTTAAGGTAGTTAGAGAAATTCAGTGTAAGGTTACATAGGTATCTAGAACTGAGTATGTGCCTATGGCATCCACCAAATGCAGACTTCTTCAAGCCCATCTTCAGTATGTACAACTTAGTGTGGATTTAAAATTTGGAATATAAAAATTCTCTGTATTTGGGTTGTTTTACTTTTATCTTAATTTCATTTGCAGAATACATCAACAAGGAAGTCCCACACAGTCTCCTCCTGCAGACACATCCTTCAGCAGTCGCAGGGGAAGACAGCTACCGCAAGTTCCAGTAAGAAGTGGCAGTATAGAGCAAGGTATCAAATAATGAGCTTAAGACAGCTCAAACTCTTTGATTTCTTACTATTCTTTACTTAATGTCTACTTTGGTAATTGCATATTCAATGCTATAATTCTACCAGTAAAGCAATAGAAGAGAATGAAAGCAGATTTCTGGTCTGGGAAATCCAGTAGAGTTTAATCCAGTGGATTATTACACAGAGTTTAATTGCCTCAATTTTCTAGTACCCTTTTGTTTGCCTACTTTAAAATTTCTATTAGAGTTGTGGTAGTTTTCAACACATATCTAGTTCGTATTCAGCTAATACAGAATTTCTGCTATTTAGAAATCAGGGGCAAAGATCTTGATAATATTTTGGCAGTCTTACTAATTTCTTATTTTGTGGTTTACATTAATTGTTGTGTGTGATGACATAGATTAATAACATATATCCCAAATCTGTTTTTCTTCTGGAGTTCATAGTTCAAAGAGTAAAGAATGAGAGTAGTCACCATGGGAAATGTGAAAGCACGTCATCGGTTCTTTCTTTCTTTATTAACAATAAACTGATCAAGCAAAGTGCTGCTCTTTTCTGAAAAAGATGGTGTAGGCCTAATGGTTGTGACAGATGTTTTTTACATACTAATATCAAATAAGTACGAATATTGTTGTTTCCTTTTCTAGCAATATACTGCACATAGGGTATGAGCTATTATGGTAAAATGAAATGGCACGATGGATAATATTTGCACATTCAGGTTTTATTCTGTGTTTATAAAGCCTGTCTTCTCATTGAGTACGAACAACAACTGAGATTTCCGTGTACCACAAGGTTTTCTTCTCCATGAAAATTAAAGAAATGCTTCTAATGATTAAATATTGTAGCGCCTTATAGAACTGTTGGCAGACCAATTTCTTGAATAGATAATGATGCTGACCGTGACCTTCTTATCATGAAACCACTGGGGTTTTTGTATGATGACTTACATTAACATGCAATCAGTTTACATCAATTTTATGTCTTTAAGCTGTGATGGCATATTACACCTTCAATTAACCCATACAACAATGTATTCTTCTTGTTTTATACATGTTTTATACATGTTTTATACATGTTTATACTAATACAAATGGGGTTCATTAATTTTAAACTTTTCAAGTCCTCTTATTTTGTTTTGTAGTGAATCTAGAACTGTCTGGATTATAAACTAGTTACAAACTACATTTACAGCTTCTATTTCTGCATATTAGTGAGTTGGAAGCTTTGTAGGGAAATGAAATAAGTAATGAATTTTGAATTTCTTTCATGTTTCTTCTGCAATTTCAGAACTTGGTGCAATATATAATGATGAATCAGCTTTAAATTTCATTTTAAGTTGGGTTTCCTTTGGATATTCATCTATCATCTTTCTTCTGTTCTTGTTAACTGGTGTGTTGAGAGTAAAATACGAATTTATGTTTTGTTAAAGACATTGGAAATGAATGTAGAACATACCACAAAAATGAGTAGAGATGGGATGTATACAGAAAAGAAAAGATGAAAAGTTGAACAGAAGGCTAAAGCCGCTCTAGGTTTAGAAAGTTGTTGACAGCACAAAAACTTGTAAAGTAATGCTGTTCCGCTGAACTCTTACACTTGTGGTTGGTATGCTTGCGTCTTATGTATAGAATGTACAAGTACGTTGCAATATATAATTTACTTTGTTGTTATATATCATACTGCCTGAGTCAATATGGCTGTATTACGGTACATGGAATCACAGGGTAGAGATACTTTGTTCTCTATACAGTACTTTTGGTTTGTCTAAGTGACTGACTTGTCCTTTTGAAGAGGAGTTCTGATTTTACCCATGTTTAATACTTTGTTTAGGCCGATAATATATTTGCAGAGAAGTACTGAATTGAATATATTTTATAAAATATTTTAAAATTGTTTTGTCAGTATCTTCTGAAATAAATATGATAGTATAAGCTTTATACTACTGTAAGAAACTAAATTCAGTGAGGCTGTGAGACCATTGTATTTGCTCTGATTTACAGTATCAAATTTTAATATCAGTTTCACCTCTTCAATCCCTGTTAAATGAGTATCAGACTAGAAGTGATCGGACCTTAATGCAGGATTGAATCCAAAGCATATTGAAGTCTGTAAAAGATTTCTATTAACTATACTTGGAACTGAATTGTGTCCTTAATGATTTAAATTCACAGTCGCCGTGGACATAGATGGTGTCAAAATCTAGTGCAATATACAAATATTATAGGGAGCATCCTGTGTTTCAAGGAAATCCTCTATGATATACCATAAGACATCATTTTTATAGTATAGTACTTCATTACTCTCTATACAAACTCTGTGTCAGAAGGGTTGGATACACATCTGAACATATACATCTCTGAATCTATGTGTGCTTTACAAATCACAAGTGATTGCTGTAAAAAGATTGGGTGTCTGTACATCAAGAGTGGGTTTTTTTATTTGCTCTTTGTATATTCAGGAGGCATAGAGGAATCCAGTAATTGTATTACTCTTAAAAGCTCTCATTGTGGAACAAATGAGAGTTAATGAAGAAGCAAGAGACTGGTAGTGGCTTCCATCTTAAAAAAAGGAGTAATATATTAATTCTTAATCTTTAATCTTTAGCTCTGAATTGTAAATTATCATATCTGTGCTAATAAGGCTTCTTGTGACATTGCATCTTGGACATTCTATTTTATCAATGTCAAGTTTAGAACTTAAAAAAAAATCTGTTGTTTCCTTGTCTCTACCAGATGATGTTGTCTTAGTTACTGCTCTGGTTGGCAGTTGAGAATCATAAAAAGTAGGTAGTTTTAAAAGGTCCTTTCTGGTAGGCACACTTTATTACAAAAAAAAAATTTAAAAAATAAAAAAAAATCATGGAAGTAATTCTTACAGAGAAGACCACAGTAGAGGTCCTATTCCATTAGAGAAATGCGGTTGGTACTGCTGATCAGGAAGAGAGAAAAAAACTTAAATGTAGAAGAAAGGTCCAATTTAAGGACTAGAACATCAAAACAGTCAAAAAAAAAAAAAAGATTCTTGGGGGTTATGTTCTAAAGGGTATAGCAGCTTTGCCTAGTTTTGGAGAGGGGGAGGGAGGTAGTTATTTTCTCTTGGAACTGTTCTACCTAAATAATATTTTTAGCAACTCGTGTACACGCAGATTTTTTAAAGTGGTTATAGTTAAGATTGTAAGCTTCAGTAATTTTTAGGCAGTGTATTTTTTAATTTATTCCCAGAGATTTTCAAGGAAGACATGGCTGTATTTCTTTCCTTTGCAACCGCGTCAGCAGTATTTCCTAGAGTGCGAGACACACTGGGATGTTATTGCATCTAAAGGTCTTGAGATGCTTGAATATTGAAAGCTAGTCTGGTATAGGTGTGGCTGTGTGCGTGGTCAAAAAGTCATGATTCAGTAGTAATTGTTGTAACGTGCTACTTAAGAAACGTTTTTTGTTTCTTTTATAAAAGAACCTAATAATATGAAGATGTTTTGACTCAGTGACTAAAGCAGTGAAACTATAAGCAATGGTAAGGACAATGGTGTTCTTAATATCTCATCCTGTGCCAAGATATAAGAGAATTGCTTCAGTGTTGGTTTTATTTGCATCATGTTTCAGTGGAAATGTGAATTGTTAAGAGGGGTGGAGATTCTGCATTGGCATCGGTTTTCTGCTGTTTCTATAACAACTTTGTTGTGTAGTTGCATGGTTTTTAAATGATACTTTTGTATAAAGCATATTTATGTGATTTTTACTCAGTCTGTCCTCTGTCATTGCAACTATCAGCCATCGCAGGAATTGTAGCTTTAACAGGATTTGAGGATGGGTCTCCACACTTTTGTATAATGGTTAATGATTGTATTGATCAAGGAAATGAATACAACCTGAAGATGTGTAGCATTTTCTACACTCCTTTTTAGCTGCAGTGAATAATGCTAGGGATAATATAAGGAAATGTAGAAGTGTGTAAGAAAAACAAATTATGTACTATTGTATAGAAACGAGCTAATTCATGCAAAACAGGTCTTTCTCCCTGTATCTGCTTCTTTGTTTGGATGTTCACAGTGTGACTTCTTTTTCATAACTTTGATGATGTGGTTTCATGTTTCAGGAATCCTGTAATGACAGTAAGGTTTGTGGTAATCAGCAGTCTATTTACATCTGTAAACAGAACTGAACTAGTGTGGTTGTGTGTGTTTCCAGTGGCCTCTGTTTACAGCAGTAGGCCTTACACAGTGACCTTTAGACAAGCAAAGTGGTGTGTTGGCTCTTGTTAGAAAAAGCTACATAAGCTTTGTACATAGCTCGTGTGCAGGGTGAAGTGCATGTATGCATGTGTGCTGCTGTTACATGAGGGAAAGCTGCACTGAAGGCTCTGCTGGTACTGAATAGGGATTATTTATACAAAGTTTGTGTGTATAATCTATATACAAGTCTTTAACGGTAGTCAAATTATAGACAAATGAAGTGTTTTGATGTCCAATGTTTCCTTTTAAAAAATAAGAATCAGAATTTCATACTGAAAATCAGTATGTTGTCAAATAATACATTTGAGTTTCAAATACTTTTTTATATTTAACCTAAAATCCTAAAAAAGCCTCGAATAGCTAGTGAAAACCGTTCCGTTTCTATGTACTTGATAATTGAAATGTCATTTCAGTAGTGAGCATATGGCTTGAGTAACGGTAAAAGATCAAACCTTTTTTCAGACCATCAGTATAAAACTTGAGTGGCAGAATATTTTTTGAAAAAAAGAATAGGTCATTTCAATTTTAGATTTTAGTCTTTTAGCGTTGTTTGTTTTGTCTTCATATTTCTGGTTTTATTTTGAAATTATGAGGTGGCACTGCATAATTGAGGCAGCTTGTGGAATCTACTCAGGCTGGAGAGTATTTTTTCTGAGCATTGCTGATCCTTGCAAATGAGTTCAAGCTTCATAATCTTTTACATTTTCCTTAAAGACTGATTATCAATCGTCCAGTGAATATTGATATTACAGATTTTAGTTAATAGAAAATGAATTTGTAATGCTCATTATTGCAGAAAAGGCTTCAGAATCTAAAACAGGGCTACATGGTTCAGGACTGAGAGTGATACTTAAAGCAATTTTAGGATTTTTATGTCATTCATAAGTTTGGGTATGACAATACTCCTCAAGTGCAATACTTAAGAGAGTCCACAATCTGGTTCTCGGTATCTCCATTGTTCCTGTTAATTTTAAAGAAAAAGTCATAGGCTTTATTATTTGTCATGGTTTATCATTTTAATTTTCTACATTACTTTTACATATGCTGGAGTACTGCCTACTGTACATGCCATTGTCACATGTAACACATTTCTTTATCTAACTTTAAATTTGCTGATTTCTTTTTCTGTTTCCATCATTCCGTGCATTTAATTCATTGAAGAGCAAGAGAATTTTAACTCTTCCACAAAAGGTAAATATTTATGTCATTTTTTACAAATGTTTGGCAACTGTTAATATTGGCTTTTCCCTCAATATATTCTGTGTCAGTATATAGTATTTAGTTAACAGTGTCTAATAGGTGGGAAGATTGTTTCTCAAATATCTACATGCTATTTGATGCCCCTCTTTAGAATATGAAAATGGTTTCTCTTATGATTTCTAATTTTCCTACTGAAATGCAATATACTGGATTTAACAGAAGTAGTCATGGTATTTTACATGGCTTAAAGCTGCTTGATTGAGTTAAAGTTCATGCAAAGTCTTAAGATGATATCTAAGCTCTTCTTGAGCTCTGCTTCTAATAATGCGGCCACAGCTCCTGGCATCCATGAAGGATGTTTCATACGTCTGGACTTAGCAGTAGTTGAAGGTGATGATGGCCGGAAACTATCCTTCACACACAGAGAGATTCTGAAGAATGAGCTGTGTTTTACTTGCATGACAAGCCCTTGACACTCAAAGTTAGTCATTTTATAGGGCAAGTATCTAGAGGTAGACATACAGTGCTCACCTCCTACAAATTCTCCATGTCTGTGTTGATAGCATTGTATCAGTGAGCTCAAATAAAAGGTATCTAAGGCTGTCTCACAAAGTGAAAAGCGTAGTCTATCATGTCCCTAACAAGGCAACATTGCAGAGAAGTTCTATTTTTTTAATTTTTGCTGAGAGTAGGAGTTACCTCAAAATCAGAATGAAGCTTGAAGAGAAAAAAAATAATCCCTTTTAATGTTAACAGCAAACTGCTATGCTGCATAAACATTAATAGCACAAATTAGCCTTATTTGACCTTTAGTCCTGAGTCCTGCAGATCTTGGGAAATTCTGGTCTGAGTATGGACTTTGGCGGGTCAAAGCCAAACTGTGACTTGAACTTGAATCAGAATATCTCCTACAACTTCTTTACTTTCTGAAAGGATGAATCCTACTGACACGTTCATACTTGCTTAGGTAAAAATACAGCAGCTGTTCCATGAGCTGTGAACTCCCAACACCCACGGCAATACTCAGGAATGTGTTAAAAATAAAATAAGTTAGATATTGGCAATTACAGCTTATTTTGAAGTGTTAAGATGTACTATGAAAGGTCTACGAAAGTGTTAAGAATGGTTGATTTTGCAAATTATTTCTCTCATTTTTGCTTTCTTCAGTATTTATATTTCTCTCAAACAGAACAATACAAATCAGTCATGCCAGTTTGTGGTTTATGCCTCTCTCAAGTTCACAAATCTTGCCCTGTGATTTGGACTGCAGTGCTTAAAACAATTGACTGTATGCAGACCATGCCTGTAACAGGTTTGTAAAAGAGCTTGTTTCCACAAGATTTGGATGGGTCTGGCCCAAGATTTGGGAGTGTGTAGAAGGTGGTGGGCTCTTTACATGCACAGATTCCTCTGGCTCAGGGGAGCTGAGTGCAGATGCGGCCCAGATGGACAAAAGGAGTGGGAAGAAGTGGAGCACTGGCAGTTCTGGGGGATCATGAATAAATAACTTAAGTTGAGCTGACTTACACTGGTAGCCCACCGTCACCTCTGACTTTCCCCAGTGCAGAGTAAGAGATAAAAAGGGTAGACAGTAGGTGAATGGGAGGTGAGGATGGGTGGGTTACAGGAGATTATGTGGCAAGAGACATAGGTATGAAGGAAAGCATATATTACAGACGTGAACAACGCTGACCAGATAAATCTACAATAAAAAAAATCAAGCATCTGTTCCACTTAAATAATGGGAAAGGTAGCAATAAAGTCTTCAGCAGATTATGAAAGTGCTGACTTGGATTGCTGCTAAAACCAGTGGCTTGCTTTTTTTTCAAATGTTAAGAAGTGTATTTCTTGTTGTTTTCTTTGAAATAGAAGCTTTTGTTTGGATCCTCCTTGAAACTCTTAGAGGAATAACCGAGTGTTGCATCAGCCAGTTCAGATTTTTATATTGCCTTATCTTCCTTCTGGAGTGAGTTATTAAACTCAAGATGGCCACCACACTTCTGCATGTACTGGGAGATCCAAGCTCATTTCCCAGCTTGGCAGTCTGAGTATATGCTTTGGTCATGCCTCATGTCTGATTTGGAAGGATGTCCAGAGCAGTATCAGCTCCCCTGGAAAGGAAACCCATGCGCAGAAGCTTAAAGGAGCTACAGCAGGTTCTAGTCAGGTCCAGGGACCAGGGCTGCAGATCGGGCTTCAGAGCACATCTCCCTCAGTATCTGCATGTTGCCGTTAGGTACTTTTGGGAGTTGTATGTGCAGAGGAGTGGTAACAAGTTCTTTATCTTAGCAACAAATTGATTTTTCAGGGCTACTAACCTTATATTTCAAAACATTCATCTGCTCATGATTTGAAAATTTTGTGTGTTTTGTAAGTTTCATGGTAAGAGTTTGCTGTGGATTTTTAAAGTCATGAAACCTAAGGCTGAACAGAAATAACCTGGAGACTGTCCAACAGCAGCGAGTTCTGCTGTGCTGCACAGCCAGCTCTCCAGCCAGTGCTCCTCTCCTTCCTTGCTTCCCTTGCCCACTGCACTAGTGGATTCTCCCATCCAAATCTCACTGCTGCTTTATTTCCCTTCCTTTGTTCTGGACATGGATTCTGCCTGGTTTCTTCTTCAGCTTCTAATTCTCATTTCTTCAAACCAGACACTTGCTTTTTTCCCCCAATTCCCATTCACAGGGCATCTAAGCAACACAGACAGATGAATCTCCTGGCTTTTGCTGTGTAGAAAGGCTGTGTATGTGCCTCTAGACTGCATTATAGCTGTAACTGTTTGTCATTGTTGAACTTTTCTTCTTAGTATGAAGACCGAGAGTGAAGAACAGGTCAGATCTCTCTTGGCTTCTGGGATAACTGCAGTTTCCTGTTACTTTGCCACAACCGGCAGTTTGTGCCCCAGGTTGTTGTTACTTTAAAATAGCTTTTATGAGATAAGTTTTCAGTTCAACTTACTTTTCACTAGCTTTCTTGAGTAAGCAAATCTTTCTGTCATTTTAGACTTCTAGACTTTGTCCCTTGAAGTGTGCATCATAAAGGATGTGTGATATCTGCTGGTAAGGATTACAGCTATCTGGAATCTTGATGCCAATTTCTTCTTGTTACGTAGCTTACTCCAGCATTCAGTAGTGCAGATAAGACTTTGAGGATTTCCAAATTGTTTGCCTACAATTTATTTCTGTCTTGACCATCTTGAACAGAAAGTGCCTCAAGAGCAAATTCTGTTTGTCACAGACTTCACTGTTACAGAAAATGGTATAGCCAGTGCTAAGACATCCATAGGGGTTTTTTTATAGTCTAGGAAAAAAACAATGTAGTTACCAGTTTTAATCACAGACCAGGTAATGTCACTAGTCATTCTGGCATTAAACCCGTAATTGGGTTTGAGCAAGAATGTCCTTTTAGAAAGGTATTTTTACTTAATGACTGCAAGCAATGGGAAATTGTTCCTGTGCTTAACCACCTGACGTTTTAAATGTATGTCTTGTTACTTATCTGACTTTACTTCATAGCTGCTGGGCTTCATTGTACCTCTGTCTGCTAAACTGAAGAGCCATCTATTGTTAGAAGTCTTCTCACATGTAAATAATTATGGGCCTCAATCAAGCCACACATACCCTTTCTTTTTAATCATTTCCTAAATCTGTTTCTGCAAGACCACATCCTGGACTTCGTATAATTCTCATGACTTCTCTCTGAATCTTTTTCACAAACAGCACACTTGGAATGGTAGTCATCCAAAAGTATCCGAATCCATTGACATTAGATAAATTGAGTGTCTTCCACTTTCCATGTTTATTTTTGATGTCTTAAAACTACCTATCTCTGCACAGCATTTAAGAATTCGTTTTTCTTTTTGTAAACATAAAGGCTTATTTCCATATACCTTTGGAAAATTTCCCTTCTCCTTTCTTGCTTTATTATTTCCTAGATTGCAACAAGTCTCCACTTCAGAGACCGTGATATTTTGCTGGAGATACATTTGTAGCATGTACAGCAGTTCAATTTGGGGTATAAAGTGGTTTTCCTTGGAGTTTTGTGTTGGTCACACTGCTACACAGGACATAGTTTCAGGACTAAAACAATTCTAATCTCTTTTTTCAAATGTATGGGTGTTTATTTATTAACAAGATTCATAGCTTTCCAAAGTCTGCAGAATGTAGAGTTTCTTTGACAGTTCTTGTGAAGAATGGAGGTGGATACCTAAACAGTTAAGCTCAGGGATAAAAACTAGACCTAGAAAGGAAGCTATAGCATTTTTTCTGTTCCTTGGAAGTTCAGTGTTGCTGCCTGTAGTACAATCCTTATTTAAGTGAGCCCCCATATGTTTCATACATTATGCTATCTGTCAGCTTAATAGATAGTTGTTTATAACATCATGCTGTAATAGTATAGAGTTGCAAATAGTATAGAGTTTAGTCCCCTTTCAAACTTTAAATAGGAGACTTAAAACCTTAAAATTATCTTTGCACTGGCCACTACTGTTAGTGCACACAGTAGTAGTGAGTAGCTCTCACCTATTTTCAAAGGATTGGTCTGTTGTTGACACCAGTGCAGGCTGAATTTATTTTTAAGTCACATTTTGTGCATTCTGTTATCTGTGGATAACAGAAATATGCCACATGATACATTCTGTCCATCTGCTAAAGTATTTTTTAAAAAAGAAAAAGAAAAAAAAAACACTGTATCTGCCCTACTATATTTAATATGTTAGTTTAGTATATTGCTTATGGTTCTGCTATTCTCTACATAATTGAAAAGTTATCTCATATTCTGAACAGTTAGGATTCTAGGCAGGTCTAATGTCTCTGTCAGTTGAGCAAGAGATGGGGGTTGGAATGTGCCCATGCTAGTTTTCTGAGGATAGAAATAAAGATGAGTGCTGTCAACTAGTTAATGCCATCAGATGTAACTCTATAAACTTTAACATAGTGCTAGCGTATTAAAAAGAGTGTGACTAGTACATAAATTCTTATTAAACACATAATGTCTCAGAATAATTAAGAAATGGCTATCTTCTTTAAGAAAAAGCAACTGTTAGCCTGTCCTAATTTTCTCTGAGAGTAGGTTGCAGGATGGAAATGACATGTGTAGCTATTCTATTTAGTTTATTCCCTACCTCCTTTAAGTAGCATATTATGGACTTGCCTATCTTAGGCAATTGACGGATGGCATGTATTTTATAGACTGTCGATAAAAAAACCCCAGCACTTTCATTATGATGGAAACATCTGCCAAGAACTGCCTTTAACGTTAATCAAAACTTCTTTTATCACAAGAAGTACAAGCAAGTTTTTGAATTACTTTTTCAATTAAAAAAACAACTCTTCAATGCATATGTTAAATTATTTTACTAATACGGTGATCACCTCTGCAAAGTTGAAAATCCAGATGTTTAGTTGTACTTCCAGCATGTAGCATATTTAGAATCCTATAAGATCTGTTATGATTTAGAGTACAGGGTGCACAGTCTTCACAAGGATGCTTTGTGAATGACATGTGAGGAAGAGACCCAAGAGGAGCTGATGGACCGGCTAGCCTATGGGATGGGAGATGGTTTTAATCTTTGTAGACCATGTCTTCTTCCTTTGAATCCCATTCACAGTGAACCCAGATGGGAATTAGCAGTGAGTTGAATAATTAAGTAATAGGTAAGGGAACTTTTGTTTTTTGGCAGAAGACCATTCAAAACTACACTAAATAGTTAATTCTTGGTAGCTTGGTATTGTGGGTTGAGCCAAGCCAGCAATTAAGCACCCACCAGGTGCTCACTCACTCCACCATTCACGATGAGATGGAGAGAAAATTCGAAGAGCAACAGTAAGTAAAAAACTCATGGGCCAAGATAAAGACAGTTTAATAAGTGAAGGGGAAAAATGATGAAAAAAACCCCCAAGCATAAGCAATCACTCACCACCTCCCACCAGCAAACCAGTGCCCAGCCGGTCTCTGAGCAACAGCTAGCTTGGAAAGACTATCCCCAGTGTTATTCCTGAGGATGATGCTATATGGTATGGAATGCTCCTTTGGTCAGTTGGGGTCAGCTGTCCCAGCTGTTTCCCCTCCCAGTCTCCAGCCTACTTGCTGGGGGGTGACAGTATGAGAAACAGAGAAGACCTTGGTGCTGTGCAAGCACTGCTTAGCAATAGCCACAGCATCAGTGTGTTACCAACATTCTTTTAGTCACTGGTCTAAAATTCAGCACCATACAGGCTGCTGTGAAGAAAACTACCTCCATCCCAGCCAGACCCAGTACACCTGGGATTATAGGAGTCAGACCAGTTTATAAATATATTAATGGAATTGAAGTGTAACATTTTGATTCCATTTGTATGTCTGTCTTTTCTCTCCTGCATGGCATGATTGTTTATGTACATTTTTATTGGATAACTTCAGCTTAGTAGTAGTACAAGCTTTAGCTCTAAACATGGACCCCTTATCTAAGCAGCCTGCTCAATAACTTCTCTTCTTTCAATTACTTCTTGCACTGATTGATCTCACATCTGAATCAGCAGCTCTTGAAGAGATGAGAGTTATAGCTCTTTGACATGTGACTTCTGACACCAAAGAGAGTAACATTTCAACACAACTGATACTGATGATAGTTGTACCACTAATTTGAGACACTTACGGTAAATCCCCGTATTTTGAATTCTAGAGCCACCGTAGAACTTAAAGGTCCTGGAATTACAGTGCTTTGATCTGTAAATTACTGTGTAGTCCTACTTCTCAAGAGCTCCAGGAAAAGCACTCTGTAAATACTAATGTCCTAAAAGAAAGTAGATCCATATTTTTCTAAGAAGCAGATTGAGTTATTGAAGTATTGTTTATGTCAAATTTTTGTTACCTGTGGTAACTGGCTGTGTTCCAAGAAAGTAATGTGATTGTATGGTGGCGTTACCTATGGTTGTTATGGCTTCTGCTAATGTGCTTTTGCTCCTGTGTTAGATCCTTTTCTCCTTCTTGTGATTAACATGTTAAAGAGTATACCAGGCTACTTACGAGGCAGATGAAATTTTCCATCACAGAATTGAGCTAGATACAACATACCCTCAGATGTGCATGGTAAAGAAAGCTGGAAAGAACACAGTTGTATTTTCTAGAGCAGACTTTTACGCAGCAGCTTGCTTATAAGTACATTAACAGCTAATCAGTGCTGAATTGCATTTCACTCCATGCACAAAACCAGATTTTTCCATTAGAGAATTTAGGTTTATTTCACATAAATTAATTGTGTGAAATTAATTGTTCTCATTTTATATGATGATATCTAATAATGAAAAACAGATCATAAATATGCTGTTGAAGTTAAGGATTTAAACATAACAAAAATAAAGAATGACAGAGTTAAGGTTGAATATTTACCCAGCCTTGACCACAGTAGTTTTCATGTATAGTCACCAAAATAACATCTAATTATGTTACAGAATATTCTTTTTCAGGTATCATAAGTAATAGAGCAACATGATATCATATAAATTATTTAGTATAATGTACAGTTGCTAGGGTGAAGCACTGGAAATCACACAATGAAAGGATTATTTCTTAGAGTAACTGTGATCTGTGCACCATACACATATAGGGCTAAATTTTTAAAGGGGTCTCAATTTTCCCTCTGATTTTATATCCTGTCTATTTCATGCATGTATGGTAGGATTAAGATATCTGAGTTTTTTTACTTCAGTCACTAATTGATATATCTTAATCCTTTCATATCTGTCCTTAAAATAAGAGGCCGTCTTTAAAAATTTCACCTAAAGTGCTCAATTTTGCCTTCAGATACCTCCATGCAACTTCCATTGAAGTAATTGGAGCTGTGCCTGCATATCTGATGGTGGAACTGGACTCATTGCAATTAAGGTACACATTTACCAACATAATTAGTCCTCTGGAATAATCTATGGGCCCAGTGTGACATTCTGCATGTGCAGAATTTCCTAGAATGGACGCTCTGCGTGTGGGAGATAGAGGATTACAATGATAACTTCATTTCATGCCATAAATTTGTAGCAGTAGCAGAATTTTAATGTAATTTGCTGTACTTAACTTTGTATTTTTGAATAAGAAATGCAGAAGGATGACATGAAAACAACATATTTTTTCAGTGATGTCTTTGTATATTTTTTCTTACCTAACCAGCACACAGACATTCCATCAGCAAATTACCAATGGTTTGTGCATGCACAGTCATGATTTGTGCAGTAGCACACAGTTTGAAGTATCCAAACCTGACTGTCCTGTCTTTTTTTGGTTGGTTTTTTTTTAACTTTGTGCTTGCAAAGCACAGACAAAAAAATAGATGTGTAGAGAATCCCATAGTTAAATAACAGCATAAAACCCACATATGAGAACTTTGGTACCTCTTAATTCACAATACAGATCGTTAACAGGATAAAGTACTTATTTTCCACTAATTTAAAATCTTCTGTGTTTTCTGATGGCTTCCATGCAGCTTTTAAATTGGTGTGTCTCTCCTGTCACTGGTCTGGGGAGGGACTGTTTACAAAACTGTTGACTTCTAAAACTAATTGTTTCGGAGACAGTCATATAAATCCATGGTTGACCCAAAAGCAGATTTTGCAGAGGTTTTCCCAAGTAAAATGCCAGTCTCGGATTTATGACTACACAAAAGATTTCAACTAAAAGAAGTTGTTCTGGGATGTTATGACCTGTTAAAACACAATAAGCATATTGATACTCTTGTGATTTAGAGTAGTTCCCGATGAATATATGGGCCTACTTCTAGAAGTGTTAAAAAGTGCCAGTTTTCAAGGTATTGCTTCTATTGGTATTCCTTTGCATTTATCATGCTACCAAGTCTAAGAATGACAGAATATGTAGTTCCCTCTGAAAATTATCCACTGCCACAGAGGTTAACATATTTTAAGGAAGCCTTAGCCCAGGGGATTTTACACCAACACCACTCTTTTTGTTAGTGCAGGGTGATCTTCCTGTGGCAAGCACAGCCAATATTAGTTGCCATGACTTGCTCAAATTGAAGAAGATGCTCTTTATAGCACCACAGTTTCTTGAAGGTTTAAGCTTAGATTTCTTTTTTTTTTTTTTTTTTAATGAACTCTGTCATAGGGAAGTTGAAAACACAAGAACAAATAATTATTTGAAATAGAAAATAGGAGTGAAGTGAGAGCAAAGCAGTGCTTTTAAAGGACTTTTTGTTAAAAAAATTACTAGAAAATGTATTTTTTACTGTGACTGGTTGAATGGATAAATTATTCCTCTCAATCTTTGGCTGTGGTAAGAAGTTATGTTTTAAGATAAAAATAGGAGTTAATTACTTAAAAAAAAAAAATTCAATACCTGTTTAATGCACTAATTCTTAGAATGCTACTGTAATATTTTCTACATTTAAGCAAATACATGCTTAGATGATCATGGATTTATGTCCCCTGCATCCAGAATACTAACGGGTTTATAATTCATCTTATCACTTGTCAATCTTTTCATATCTGTTGCATCAGCTTGATTATGTATAGGAAATTGGGATGTCTGCCCATTTTCAGGAAAAGACTCTCGCAATGGAAGTGGATGATTACTTGACATTAGTGTTCCTTTGTTATGTGTTTACACCCTGCTTGTTCTACATGTTTGTACATTTCTTTGTTTCATTGAGATGGAAATAAGCTAAAGTTGTTGCTAAACCATTTGTTTTCAAAAAAAAATTCGGTATTTTTAATTCATTTTCATTGTGTGTTTTTGCAGCAAGCTTAGTAGTGGAGGAGCGAACGAGACAGATGAAAATGAAAGTGCACCGTTATAATCAGACATCAGGGTCTGGTTCTAGCCAAGAACATGAGCGTGAGCAATATACCAAGGTAAAGTCAGTAGTATTGAAATGATACTTTGGCTTGAAAATTGAAGGCATAAATCTGTTTATTTAAATTATTATATATCCCTCAGGAACACTGTGTTATAAGCCTGACAGAAATGTCTTCAGGTAGTGGTTTTGTAACATCATTTTTACCCCCATCTGCTGTCTTAGTCTTTGATGAATGAATTTGCAAAAACCAGAACACTTCAAAATAATTCAGGGAAGAAAGATCCTTCAACAGCTGTTAAAACCATGTCACCTCTAGCTTATTAAGTCCCTGGCCTGCAAATCCCTGGAGGCTGCAAAAGCGGGCCATGGAAGTATCACAGTATATTGGCCCTATTCTTTTGTTCTTCTCTAGACACTTGCTCTTGTCCAGCATGGAGAGAGCTGGACAGAATTAGATCCAATCCCATGCAGCTGTTCTCATATCGATATGATTCTTTTGCATCCTAATAATGTCACAGATAAAGTATTATTTCCTTCCTTGAAATACACACTGATTATTTTGATCTCCTTTTCTAATAAAAGCTTAAAGATTTCTTCTGATAATTAAGTGTACATGAAATTACATTAATGAAGTTATATAGAGGGACCTTTTTTTTTCTTGATAATGCTAAAATGCTGTCTCACAAACTTGTCAGTTTAAAGCTATGTAGGCTTCTGAGCAAATTGCTGAAAACCTCTCACATGTCTGCACTGCCACTTCCAAAACAAGCTGTGAGGAGCTGAACTTTCTGCCAGAGATGTTTTGCCTTGTGACACCTAACAAAGGGGAACATTTGCAGAAGTCAGGAGAGTAAATGCTTAATTAGATTATGTGCTTCCTTTTAGAATTGCAGCACTGTGTTGGTGTAGGCAGAGTAAAGGGCAGAGACAAAGCCTGTGGTAACTGAGCTGTAGGGGAAGCATTCCTGCAGTTCTGTTCCTAGGGTGCCACTGAGAGTTACATGCTTTCAATAAGTGACCATGGGACAGCAGTATAAATGTAAAAGTCCACTGTAAAAGATTCAGACACGCATAGCAACTCTGTGCATTAAAAATAAGGTCTCAGAATAACAGTAGTTGGAATAAAATCACAGCTTTTATTAATTTAGAATTCCACGCTTGAAGAGCCGCATTTCAAAGCCTTTCTTCACATCAGCAAAAGCTAAATGCTTGTGTATTTATTTCTATGTTTTAAGAGACAAACTTTTAATTTGGGAACCAGTGCCATACATAAAACAACAAACTTTGTCAAGCTTTCAACAGCTGTGGACACCAGGACGCTCCCTGGAGTTTATTGCCTAGACCAGGCACTGAACTTTCTGTCTCTGCCCCTCCAGGGTCAGTTCCCTGCATTTTGCAGAACTGATGCAGGCTCCTGGAGGCACCAGTTAAAGTAATGGATAAGTGAGGTACTTAGGAATGTGTAAATAGGCAATTCAGCATGTAACTTGTAATATCTAATGGATTTGAAAGGTTTGTTCAACATCTTGTTACAGTTAAATATGGAGACAACTTTAATAAGGTTGTTTGTTTTTTGAGACCACTTCACTGTGAACATAGAACTTAAATGAAACAGTCTTTAAAGAGAAATAAAAGAAACAAGGCTTTAGGTCCTCAATTGCCTAACTGTGGGACATCAGCGCTATTAAAAAAACCCCAGCAACTGGGATGCATATTGCTAATGAGATCATCTGTCAGAAGCCAGAATTTTTATAATTAGAACAGATCATTTGATATTGGGTTTGCTGTTACCTTCACAAGACGTCAACTCAGGACAAGAGGATGAGATGCAGTGTCTCTCTGTGGTACTTCCCAAGCAGTTAATATGTTAAAAAAATAATTAAAATGGGTTTGATAAAGTTTGCAGAAGAGAAGGGTAATGTGCAAAGGCAAAGGGACTTTGGCCAGGATAACCAAACATGTACCTTTGTTCATAGTCCAAGGCCAGTTTTTGGATTTGGATTAAGTATGTTTACAGATTAATTCAAATGTTTTTATTTTTTCATTATGCAAATTATCTTTTAATCCTGACTCTCTTTAATAATTAACATAAAAATTATTTTTACTCCTTGATATGTTTTTCTTATTGGGTTATCTTTAAATAGTTGTTGGAAAATACCAACCTGCAATGTTATGTATTTATCTTACCCTCCTGTACCTAGAGTTTTCTAGTATCATCTTTAGTTTTAAAATATATGTGGAAATGAAATAATAATTGGTATCACAGCATGATGAGTACTAAATAGAAAGAACTCTGTTGAAAATTGTTTTATTTGGAATATTTTAAAAAATATGACTACAGCTTTAAGAAGCAAATTCTGCCTGCTTTTATAAGAAAAAAATTCTTGGGAGTACCCAGTATTCTGATGGATATGTACTCCTTGCCATGCTCAAAAAGTAGTAAGGAGAATGAATTAGTTGTCCTGGACTATAAATCCAAAAATCTTTAACTTTTCATGTATTTTCTACATTATAACGCTGTAGTCCTAGCTAGGATGCTCCAACCAATAATAAATTTTTTAAGTGCTGAGAACAAATTACACTAGCACATTCTAACACTCTGTACTATATTCAGTGGTGCTTGCTTCATATCACTGTGGTGATAGTCATCACTTGAAGACTGTTACTAAGGCAAACCTTGTGCTACTTGTCTGTCTTTACCCTCAGAAGATGCTGAAAGAGTCAAGAAAATAAATGAGATAGATGAAGATGTAGATAGCTCTAATGAAAATGTAGTCAGTCATATTAAGTAATGGAGTAAAGCTGATGACTCAGACTTTTAAAGACTTAAGACTATACCTAATATCTGCTGCCAAAATCTGTGAAAAGTCTTTGAAGGCTGCAAGAGCAAGAATTACTTTAAAGCAAAAAGAAAAAATGTTCGGTGGTCTAATAGACATTTTGGGATACTGAGAAAGAAGTGTTAAATGGCTAATAAAGAAATGGCAGTTGCAAGCCAAGTTTGACCCTCTCTGACAGAAATGTATCTTTCTTTCCCAAATAGCAGTGTTCACCCACTGCTTCAGAAAGTATTTCTGTTTATTAGAGAAATTATCCCAGGCTGCACTTTTGCTTTGCAGAGCAATCAGCTCACATGGATTTGATTCTTCCACCATTTTAGCACTTGCAAATATGCTTATTACATGTAAAATTATCTAAACATTTCAAACATTTTCCTTCAGTATGGACTGGATCTCCTTTGCAATAGTTAATTACGTGCATGCAAAATTAATTCCTTAAATTTAAATATGTTTTCTCTTACATTGAAACAAGCCTTTTTTTCAGAGCTACTGTAACGTGGCCTTTGCTATTTCCAGTCTATTTCTGGTGCATTACTTCCATTTTTGTAATTTCTTCCACTCAGTTTCTCAATCTTCTAGTCTCAGTAAGCACGCACTAGTTTTGCAAGCATGCTCCATGTAAGTTAGTGTGTAAACATTTTTAAGCACCTGCGTTTTAAACATCCATTAATGGATTTTGAATAGGTAACTGCTCTACAACATTTCTGTACGTCCTAATGGCTGTTCCATTCTAATTGTTTTGATAACGCATCCTTACTTTCTTCTGTTCAGTGGAAAGACTCCATACTTTCTATGAAACAATTAAATTCTAAAAAAGCTAAATAATAATTATAATAATAATAAAAAAACCCCAAACCACAAAATAACAAACCTTCCATGGATTTGGCAAAAGAGTTTAAAGAAGAGGTTTAAACTTCTGCCTTCGTTTTTGTATAGTGGTAAGGCTGTAGTGGCTGGCATGCACATATATGTGCTATTTCCGTGTTTGAGAGAATCAAAACACCTCGGTAGCATAATTCTGGATTTGCACACATTAAAAAGACAGGATATATTAATTAGGTTTTTAATCCAAAATACAGTAAGTTTTTCATTCCAGATGCCACGCAAACAACACAAACACCATGCTGCAGCTGCTCCAGCTTTCCAGAGCATGTGCTACACGTTTTTTTTGGAACATCTGTTTAGTCAAGACAGTTACTGCTCTGCACACTGTAGTACGTGCTTAAAAGGACATCACTCTATATTTAGATGCAGTATTGGCTCGGTTAAGACTGTATGTGATTGGAAAGCATTTAGCATAGAAGTGTAATCATGGCAGTAGTTTGTGGCACTCTGGAGTTAACTTGATAGTTAATGTTGGCAAGGAGGGCTGGATAGGAGACTCGGGATGATAGAACGCTGATTATCTTAAGTCTTACAGGAGGCTGGGCAAGGCACTTAGGGCTATGTATAGAAAATGCTCTAGGACATTGATGTGATAGTATCTTCTTTTGATCCCCTTTCATGCACATTCAAGAAAAAAGTATTTGCTATATATCATATTGATATGACAGCCACTCCAATATTGGTAGGGTTTCACAAAATTCAGTGAGGTCCACTCATTTGACTCGTGGGCTTCGCTGCAGTTTTCCCATGGTCTGACTCTCTCATTTTTGCTGTTGAGTGGTATTCACAACAGACTTGGATACAATTATGAGAAGAGTTACTTAGAATCACTGGTGCTTACTGGGCTCTGAACCCCCTCATTTGAGGTGCTCCTAGGACACAGACCCAGATGCTGGTAGGGGTCAGAAATGAGGCCTGGACACACCAAGGTGCTAACTTCTGGGCAGCATTTTGAGGAATCCTGTATGAGCAGTCATAAAACTCAGGGTGCCTTGTGTGTGATTCAGCACAAAATTCCTGACAAAATTCCATTTTAGAGTAAGGTACCTCAAAAGATATCTGTGATCTCGAGACTTCCATAACTCCTGGATGAATCTAGTCCTTGATGTTTCAGGTCTGGATTTCTCTTTCCTCATTTTAATCCCCATTTAATTTTCTCATTTAATTTCCTTGTTTTAAGCACTTAATGAGGCACATATTTTTAGAGATTAGTCACCTGAGGCTTTTTTGTAGTCAAAGGGAGGGGATGCCCCTTCAATTTTCAAAGCTCTGAACCATTGTATTCTCCATGGTTTGGGGGATTAAATCTAGAAATATACATACTTACTGATGTGGAAGATAATATAATTATAATGTACTATTAAATTGCTTCTAAAATGTGCCTTCTAATCAGTAAAATTGCTAACATTGTTAGTCATTGAGGAAGTGTAAAAGTATTCATGAAGTACACTCTTTTGGTTTATGTCTATGCTTTTTCCATTGATGCTAACACATCTGCAGTTCATCATAACCTGTTTTTCCCCTTTTGCTGGAGTAGGAGCAGCAGCAACTCCTCAGGTGGTAAAGTGAATGGAAGAACTGCATTTCAGCTGTTTATATTTCAGATAGTTGTATTGAAAAAAAGTCTGTGTTTGTAATGCAGAAGCAGACAGTGCAGATAGTTTGGGCATTTGAAGCTAGCTGCCATTAATGTGTAAAAAACCAGACCTACTCTTTAGTAATTGTAAACTTCAGCAACTCTCCTAATGTGATGAATGGTGCAACTTGGAATAGAAATGTTAAATAAGCTTTAACTCTGTAAGATAATAGAGTTGAAAGAGAAGTGATTGCACTGAAATTCACTTTATTTTGGAGCTTCAGAATGATATAATATTTAAATATAACATGACAGGGAAATTTATTACAAATATATGCAGAGATATGAAGAGCAGTAGTTTTGTAGATGAGTGGGACTGTATCATATTACTTTTGAGCCCAGTTGGAAATCTGAAGGCATTACTGTAATGCAGATACCAAAAAAGTGGTTCTTAGCCCATGACATTTTTCTTTTTAATCATAAGTTCAAGTGTATTGCAACAGTAAAATACTCTTTTTTAATGATCACCACTTTGTGGAAGAGTACTATTTACTTCTACATTTTACTGTTACTATTACTATGTAGTACTATTTACTACTGCATTTGAGGGGAAAAAAGGTTAACTTCAAAATTG
The DNA here is from genome assembly GCA_013400335.1 of Eurystomus gularis. Taxonomy (NCBI): domain Eukaryota; kingdom Metazoa; phylum Chordata; class Aves; order Coraciiformes; family Coraciidae; genus Eurystomus; species Eurystomus gularis. The sequence goes on along the minus strand of VZZY01023167.1, from coordinate 136,195 downwards.
CTCTCATTTTGGGGGTAGGTAGGGAAATAGAAAAAGTTGTATGCCTCCTGCAGAGGACAGTGAATTCAGTAGAAGCAGCAGCTATAGGAAGGAAGTGCTGAATCCAGAAAAGCTAGTAAAAGCTGTAGCACTCAGCCCTAACTTTCACATCACCACTTTTTGTGCTAATCTCTGTTTCTGTGAAGAGAAGAGGTTTCAGTTTCTGGGGCATCACAGCCCTGACATACAGTATAAAGGGGTAGTAAAAGCCCAACCATGCTGAGATATCTACATAGTCCACACTTGCAAGAGATGATATCTGGGCTGAAGACCCTGAAGCAATAAATGGTTTTATATTGATACTGAACAGTTACTCAATGAGCCTCAGTCCCTAAAATGTCACTGATACACAAGCTAGGACTTGGGACTTCTCTCACAGTATCCTAACCTGTAAGCTGGGTAGCCAGGCCTTGATGGTTCCCTTGATGGGAAAGCTCAGGTTGTGTCAGCCTTCTCCAGCAACACATCATGCTTGCTCAGGGACTACATGTATCTTCTTTTACCATTCCAGAGTCACCGTATGCACTCTTAAACCAAGGTCCACAAAGGGAATATGGACTTTTTGATGAAGAAGAAAAGTTAACTAGACATCATAATGACAGAGGGGAGAAGTCAAATTGTCTTCAGCAAATACAAATAAAACATGGAGATATTGCTAAGACACTCTGTTACCATGCATTAAAAAAACATGTATTTGAGAGAGACTGCATAGTTATATTTTAAGCAAAGTATTTCTAAAACCTCACCTGTGGAGAAATAATTTCTAGATATAGTTTAAATATTTAGGAAGGGGGAAATACCTATTTCACTGAAATCAACAGAAATTTTATTATTAATTTCTTTTGCAAATTGCAATTCTGTATAGCTCAATGGAAAGCCAGAACACTCCATATGTTCTGATGCTTTTGGTATTTTTAGAGGCTGCTTTTTAAGAAAGTTTAAAGGATTCATTAAGAATTCTGTGGGAATTTTGCGTAAAATATCAAGTCTGACTTAGGAGTAAGGCAGTTTAACTTAAACTGGAAAAAAATAACAATTCAGTTTTCCAGCTTCTGAACATTTATGCTTAGCCTAAGTAAAAAGTTTTCTTTTTTTTTAATTCTTGCTTTGAATTTTTTTTTAGACTTTAGAAGAAAGTCTAAAGAAATTGAAATGTTCCATTATTATGAAATAGAGCTGGTAAGAATTAATGTGCTTTGTATTCCCATTTTGGAGAGGTTTATTTTGCAGTCTGAAAGAGAGCAAGCAGCAAAATCATTTAACAGACTCTACAAGCCATTTCCAAAAGGTGATCTGAGTAAACATATCAGCATAGTCTCACCTTAACCCCATTGGTCATCTGTATTCACATAAGTAACACCAAGTCACTTGGACAGAGAATCTCCAAATAAACCCTTGCTATTTTTGAAAATATTTTTAAATATTGGAGTTCTTGAGTTCTCTCTTACCCTCTGTACTAAATCAGAGTTCTGCTGCATCTAGTTCCATGCCAGTGCCTGTTGCACATGTTGTTTGAGCTCAAAATCATCATGCTCCAAGCTATTCTGACATAATCTGCAGTTTCATGTAGTATTTAAAGCTGAAAATTTAGCTTTAATAAACCAGAGCTTTCTCTCCCACAGATGTTTTTATTCAGTCAGCCAGTACAAGCTTCTCACAGGCTATTGCTAAGAACTTCCTCAATGCACACTCCTCAAGTCAAACTCCCAGGTTTTTATTCATAAATTGTTTTGTGTTTTGAATCTTGACATATGCTGTCCAGGAGCTGTGAGTAACTCTGAAACACGCAATGAGACACTAAATCTGTATAATCTCAATTTCTCCTACAGATTTCTATATTTACAGTCAGCATTTAGTATCCTGTTAATTCCCTCCCTCTCTACTCCCATTAATTTCATCATTTTATCTTAGATGTTTTACCAAGAGGTTTCCAAGTGTGCTATAGAGACCTCAAACATGGTTGCTGAAAGGCACCAGAGGAAGAGAAGATAAACCTGGCTTAAGGACAGGGGACCTGATACATTTATCTGTGCAAACCCAAGTTCGTGTTTGCCAGGCTTTTAAAGTTAAGTCATGACATTTGCCGACTGACTCAGCGTGCAGCCAAGTTGAGCTGGGGATACACACAGACTGTCACAGCTTTGTGTATAATTCATAAATAAACTTCTATGACTTGCAGTTCTACAGAGCACAGATCTGGAAAATGGACTCCCTAGACTGTCATGTCAAAAACTGCCTAGTCTTCCAACGTGTTAATAGTTTTTCCATAGAATCATAGAATTATTTAGGTCGGAAAAGACCTCTAGGATCATCAAGTCCAACCTTCATCCCAACATCTCCCTAACCCCTAGACCACGTCTCGAAGCGCCACATCTACCTGTTTTTTGAACACCTCCAGGGATGGTGACTTCCACACTTCCCTGGGCAGCCTGTTCCAATAGCTAACCACTCTTTCAGTACAGAGTGATATATGCCCTGGGAATTATGCCACTGTTTTAGTCACTTCCCGGCCAAGGGTACCTTGTGGTGTGTAGGGTATAGTTTTTATAAACCTGACAACAGTTTGATCCTGGTACCTGTGTAACTGAAGATTTAGGTAAGTGTAACATTGCTAGGATTGAAGCTTCCTTTTATATAAGTCTGACTGAGGATGTGAGTAATAAGAGCTTTATGTAATAGGCAGTGTGGTGTCACAGTTGGTTTTAACTAATCAAAGCTTCTGTTAGCAAAAGGGAAATAACTTCTACCCCATCCACTTATTCCTCTTACTGGGTCTTCTAATTTTCATGCATGTGTACATATAAAAGCAATTAAATCAGGGAACTGATCTGCCTGAAGACAAACACTGTTTTTGCTGGGTTACCTTTCAGCCTGACTAGTCCTCTAGTATCATGATTCAAATAGATATTTTGAGGTAGATAGAACATAGGTATTAAAATCAATCCTCAGTGTCAGCTTCATGTGGCATTACATTTAATTCAGACTCATGCACAGTTCTCCTGTTCCAAACTGACTCTGTACAGGTATTTCATGGTGTATTTTTAATATTTTAAAAATTTAAGAAAGCATGTGTCGCCAAGTAGATGGTGTGCATGTGTTTGAGATGTCTGTCCACTGCATAAATATTTTATTATTATAGTTCCCATGTACTAAAGAACCAGCAGCCTATTTCAATTCCAATGCTGTAGTTTATTTCAAGTGTCTTGCTTTGTCCATGAGTACTATGTTTGATTTCTTCACTGGACATTAAGACATTGTTTAATATAGGTGTTTCTCTGAATTTCATACAATTTTGTTAGATCTAAAAGCAGAGCAAATTGTCATACTTAGGTCATTTGTTGTCTCAATATATGCATTATGTTTTGATGAGACTCTTCACCCTTTCTTTTCTTGATCTCTAGTATAACATACAAACAGATCAGTACAGAAGTTGTGATAACGTCTCTGCCAAATCATCAGATAGTGATGTCAGTGATGTGTCAGCCATTTCCCGAACCAGCAGTGCCTCACGCCTCAGCAGCACAAGTTTTATGTCAGAGCAATCTGAACGCCCTCGGGGCAGAATCAGGTGAGTTCTCAGTGCAGCTTCAATTGTATCACACCCCCCCTTTCGTTTAGTGCCAAAGTACAACCAGAAATTATTGAAATTAGATGACCACAACATAAGAATTTATGAAAAATTTTATGCACGTATAAACTGTCTTCCATTGCTAGCCTGAGATGGCAATATTTTTGCAGTTGTGCATCTAAAACAGAAAGCAAACTTCCCTTGAGGAGATGACAGATTAATGCATTTGTAGCAAGTGGAACCTGAACACACACTATCATCTCATTGCTGGCTATGAATCAGTGTAATCTATAAGTCAATAAGGCAGTACAGCAGAAATATTTCTAGTTTTTTTTATCTAAAGAATTTTCTTTCATAAAAGCTGTTTTTCTTTCTTCCAATGTATGTATTGTATCCCTGCCTACTTGCTTTCATTTTGCCATTTTCATGCATATGATAAATCACTAGATTTGAAACAAGTATTTGTATAGTAATTTTGATATATCTGATTCAAAAGTAGTTTAATTCATTTCCATAATCAATAATCACATACTATCTTTCATCCTTGATAATAATCCATTCTTGACTGAATGCTTTTTTAGACACACAGAGTGGTTCCTGTCTTCATTTAACTTGATGACAAAACTCCTGACATCTCTAATGGCTGTAGAATTGACTTGGTAGTCTATGGTTACATCTACCAATGTCTGAACTTTCAAAAGTTTGACTGTAAGTGTTGTAAGACACAAGAAGAATTAGGAACTATAAAAAACGTATCGCTTTGAAGGAAGTCAGCCTGATAAAAGTCTGGAAGGCATTATTTAGTACTTCAGAACACTTCTAGACAGGCTCACTATCCAAGAAATTCAACTGTAGGCTTTTAAATCTTTTCATAAAGTGGGAAGGGATGTTAGGGAAACTCAGAAACTGGCCTCTGTATGTGAACTAGCTCCACCTCATTTTTTTGTTAATTCACAAGGCTATTCAAAGTCATGTTTCAGGTTGGTGAAATTATCACGTGATAGCTGCAGTAATCCACAATTCAGCAGAACAGTACAGTGGAACTGTATGTGTATTTAAAGTTATTCAACTATTTAAAGTTATTTCATATATTTAAATGCTGCATTTCATTGTGTCCTAGCTTTTTAGTATTTGTCTCTTACAGAGGGCTTTAGTCATACCAAAATACCTGTATTTTCTGGACAGTGAGTTTTTTCAACAAAGCCCTGTCACAGTATCTTTGGCAGGTTACACAAAATAGTATTTTTTCCCATAAATATTTCTGTGTTGAACAGATTTTATCAGGAATGTTCCTTGGGTTCAGAATGTCTGATCACAAATACCAGAACCAGGAGAACCAGTAACCTCATTTGAGACTAGAAAAGGGGAAACCCAGGGCCAAATCCTTGCTCTCATTCAGCCTCTTCCATTCTAATGAGTAGCAGAGCACCTTGGGTACAGGATTAGCCAACCTAGTATGCAAAACCAAGTGTCTGAAATGGGAGCTCCGGTTCAGCTTCACCCTAGACCATTAAAGTAAGATGTAAGTGGAATTCAGATGCCTTCCATTTCTGGTACTGTCCACAGAATACATACGTCAGAGCTTAGGCACTTTATACTTGCTTGTTTTAATGTTCTCTAAATTCAAGTAGTACTTCCATAATGAGCAAAATGTATAGTAATAATATTTCTACTGAATGAGCTGCACTGCACATGAGGAGAACATTAACAGATTCATAAGTTACTCATAATTTTCAATGTTTTTCTTCTAAGCTGGTAGTGGTATTACTCCCCTGAAAGACCTGTTAAAATAAGTGGGACATGTCTAATGTACTATCTTTGCAATTAGCCTATTTCAATCATTAAGGGCCGTGGAGTGAAATTTAAAATAATTTTTATATTTTGGTGGAAAATGTTGTATCCGGTAGATTAACATCCATCAAAATTTTCCATTTTCGTTGTCCACACTTATTTTTGGATGATTGCCTATCATCACTATAAAAAGGTCAAAGTCTTTCAAGATTTGCAAAAATGTTGTATCATGGGAATTAGATACCAAGAGAGAGCAGAATTAAAGGAAGCTGGGTGTTGAAGAAAAGAAAAGGAGAAGGTATTTTGCTGATGATCTGAGCCACAGTCAGCTTCCTACCCTTCTCCATCTGCACTCATAGCCTCTGTCACATAGTCTAGTCAATTCTTTGTGCAGCTTACTTATTACATGGAAATAAAGAGTTACTTTGGAGAAAGCGTTGATTGTATTGTGAATAATTTTTTCAGAGTAAGGTTCATGTTGTTTAACTTTAGCCTTAATAACTACATATCTACAGTGGAATTCACCTAAAAATTAGGGCTTAGTTAAATGGTTTGTCTAACTTCCCTAAGTCATTAAAAAGAAGAAAACATCTGTTATCTCGGATGGTTCACCTCATCTTCAGCTAGATGTCAAACACAGATGAATTGTCCTTTTCTAGCAGTAATTGTTGAAGAAGTCCTAGAGGACTAGTTTAGATTGGTTGCTTTAATTTTAGACATCTAAAATTAAGTGAAATTGATTCTTTCTCTTAATTACTTATGTTTCTTTAAGTTCAAGGAATTAGAAATTTGAAATTCAAGTTTGATTAGTAATTTGAATTTCAGATTTTACTTTTGCCTCCAAGGAACCTGATGTTGACATATATCAAGCAGGATGGGATGGGAGGACTGAGCAGGAGGGACAAGGAAAATAACATTTTTTTACTTTGTGTCTTCAGTCTTACTCAAACTACAAATCCACCATCATCTTTATTTGGAAGTGTGCAGCCCAATGGCCATGGCATGTGTATGAGTTACGTTAAAGACAAAGTTTGTTGAACTGCCTTTTTTATGCATCTACTTTTGTTCTCCAGATACCTTCTGGAGATGAAAGCTATGAAGAACATAATAAGCACACAGAAACTCAGAGGAGGTGGCCCAGTTTTAGCCACCTCACTAAACTAAGTCATTCAACTAGTATCTTATGTGCCTTTTGTTAATACACAAGCAAGATTCCTGGTCTGCATCGCCTTTGGATATTGTGTCTCCATCTCTTTCTCTGTTGAGCAGAGAAAAATTAATCCTAGGGCTATTGACCAGCAAAGTGAATTAATTAAATTAAGTGGAGAAATGTGACTTGAGAGCACTCCAGGGTTCAGATTAGTAACCTGAAATGAAACTGTGCTCCTCTAACATTTCTGTGTGAGCTAAAAAACACTGGTTAGTTATTCATATTAAGAGTTGTGATGTCAAATTTCTGAATGAGAAGTGTGTCAGTAGTTTTATTTAATGTTGTTATTCAATATAACACCGTCATCCCTCATATTAATATATCTGTGAAGAGGGATATAAATTAATCTTCTAGACATTTGAAAATACAAGATACTGCCCTCTTCAGGGCTATCATTAAGAAAGCAAACTTTTGTTATATTTATGTACAAAATATCATTACTTTTAAATGTCAGGAGGACTGGGGTGTTAGGTCATACTGTGGTTTTTATCCACAAACTTAACCACCTGTTTTCACAGCACAAACAGCTTCTTGACCTTTCCTCCCAAATACTGATGGAGAAATAGATCCTTTAAAAACCTACATAATGCTTTTTTCCCCTCAGTCCAGGCAGAATTGATATCGCTCTCTTCACCCTCATTCTTGAAAATTTGAGATTCTGTCACTTCAGACAAGGTATTCTGTATTATTCTATGCTTGTAAATAGTTATTTCTTTATTCAAGCAGTAAAGAATTAAAACCTGGAAGCACATCTCTTTTTTCTTGTGGCTCTAAAGCCTATGGATATTAGCTGTAAGTGCAGAACAATTTATGGGGGTTTTCAGCAATTTTTAATTTTAATTAGTAACTTCAGTTACATTACTCAAACTACACTGTGTTTATAATAATGTGCAGCATTTATAGAATGAAAAACTATCTCTACAGCAAGAATAAATCGAGTTGATGCAGAACAGCACAGAAATACTGTACATCTTACTTGTATAGCTAGATAACATTCTAACTATTTTTTGGGTCATACCCCCAAATTTAAAGTTTTGTAGTATTAGGAAACTTGAGCGTGTTGAAGAAGTTAGTAACATAGAGACAATGAAAGCAAATTTTCCCTTTCCTTTAAGCAATGGCAAGATTGTGTCTAAACCTGTTAAGGCAGAAGACTAATTTCATTCCTACAGTATATTTGTAATTGAATTACCTGTCAGAGAGCTGTGACATAGCATGCATGGAAAATACCATTAGTGAATCTTCGGTCTCGAGATTTTGTTGATTAACACTTCTAATAGATTGCAAGGGGGAATTGTGGTTGATGCAAGTTGTAAATATATGTAGCTATATAAAACAGCTTATTCATTTCTAATTTGTTTAGCATTTTCAGGTGAATGTTATAAGAAACGGCTGTGAATGCATAAACTAGTCTGCATGTGAAATTATTCCAAACATCTTTCTTGTTAGCAGCCTGGTTTTGTCTGGTTGACTGCCATGCTCTCTAGTGGAAATGCAGGCAAATATCAGGAGTTTTTGTTCTGGAAACAAAGTGTTCTGGGACTTTTTACTTGAATCAGAAACAAACTTGTGAATTTGGCTAGCTGCAGCATTTGGAGTTGGTATGTATTTCGTGACTGAAATCAGATTACCAGTCCTTCTTTAGGGAGGCTTGCTTTCATCAGTCATGGTCTTTATGCATTCATAATACAGTTGAGCAATACTTTGTGCCTGTGTATGCTACAAATGTTACTGTATATGACTTAGGAACATTTTTCATATCCAAAATGAAGCAGAAGGAAATTTTTCATCGTTTAATGCAAATGATTGATAAGTAAGAATCCATGTTAAATACATGATGATTAATCAGCGCCATATGGACTTGATCAGACAAAGGATATTTGCTCACTTCATTAGAAGTTATGCCCAATGATGTAATTGCATCATTTTTCATTAGGGGCCTACTTATGCAAACTTACCTGGACTTGGTGATGTCAGGTAGGGAACTGTAATGCATGGTAAAGGTGGGTTGGAGGCTTCTGGTTTGGACAATATAGCAAATGGGCTACCGTAAGTTGTTTCACTTAAGTCTGATTGAACAAAATCTGCTAAATATATGAAAGACTAGCTAACTACTGTTAAGGTGAACTTCTCTCAGTGTATCTGAATTTCAAACAAATTGCCCCTGCATTAAGAATGTCTTTATTAAGAATTATATTTAGTATCTTAATAAATGTGTGACATAACAACATGTACCATATTTGAATATAGTTTTACATGCTTTGCTTATAAGTTTAAAATATTTACAATGAGCTTATCAAAGAAAGAGGATAATATAATGAGTTGTAACAGTAGACTTAGCCCAACCCTTATTTATTTCACCTATTACACCATCCCACTGAATGGCTTGTATCACAAACACGTATACGCTTCTTGGGATTCAGGTATATTCTTAGTACATTACTGAAGGAAAAGAGCTTTCCTTGGTTCCTGCTGTCAGACTCTATCTGAAAAACCTTTGCATCCCCAGTTTCCAGAAAAGCACATACAACTTGTGTGTAGCTGTTCCTTTCAGTACACTGAAACTAAAGTGCTAGTACACTCGAGCTTTGAGACAGGAACAATGGAGGAGGGATATGATGACACGTGATCAAGTAAGGAAGTGCTTGATGGGTTGATAAGCAAAGGGTGCAGGATGATGAAGACAGGAAGGACCTCATAAACAACAAAACAGGGCAGGAAGGAGCCCACCCCAAGTGTATGCACGTGAATAAGGACATGCTTGAGAGGAGAGCATCTGGGGGAAGCTCTCATACCTTTTCTGAGAGATGAGCACAATTGAGTGGCTCTCTGAATGTCCTGTGTTCCAATGCGTGGGGAACAAACAAGAGGAACTAGAAGTATGAGAGTTTATGGGTCAGGACCAACCAACATCATGATGTTGTGGATGTCTGCTATGGACTTCCTGATCAGGAGGAAGTAGATTAAACCTTCTACCAACAACGGGAAGATTCACATTCACAGGCTCTGGTTCTCTTGGGGCACTTAAACCATCCTGACATCTACTGGTTGAGCAATGTAGTAGGGCACAAGCAGACCAGGGGGAAAGTCTGGAGCAATGACTCAGCAGAAGGTAATCAGATCAGGGAACAAACTAGACATGTGCAGGTCGTTGGCACATGACAAAATGCACACATGAGTACTAAATGAATTAGTGCTGGCTGATATCATTGCAAGGCCACTCAATAATCTTTGGAACATCATGGCCACTGGGGGATGTTCTTGAAGACTGAAAGAAAAAGTTGTCACTACTATCCTAGAGAAGGGCAAGGGGAATCTAGGGAACTATAGACCTGTCAGTCTCAGTTCAACCCCTGGGAAACATGACAGAACAAATAATCCTGAAAACAGTTTCCAAACATACAGAATAAAAACGATTGTGAATAGTCAGCATGAGTTTACAAAGGGCCTGATCAGCCTGATGGCCTTCTTTCTTCAGTTTACTGGCTTGATGGATGAGAGTAGAATAGTGGTTGTTCTCTTTCTCGTCTTTAGTAAGGCTTTCAGCACTCTGTTTCAAAACATCCTCATAGACAAACTGAGGAAGTACAGCCTAGGTAAGTGAACAGTGAGGCAGATTGAAGACTGACAGATGAACAGGCTCAGAGGGTTGATCTGTGACACGAAGTCCAGCTGGGGGCAACTCAATAGTGCTGTATGTCTGGGGTCAATATTGTGGCAGTTCTGTTTAACATCTTCATTAGTGACTGCGATGATGGGACAGAGTGCACCCTCATCGGGTTTGCAGACAACAGAAAACTGATAGGAATGGTTGATAGACTAGGTGGATGTTACACTATTCAGAGGGAACTCGACAGGATGGAGAAATAAGCTAATAGGAACCTCATGAAGTTCAACAAGGGAAATGCAAAATTCTGCATTTGGGGAGGAATAACCCCATGTACACATGGGGGCTCAAAGCTGGAAAGGAGCTTTGCAGGAAAAACCCTAGGATCCTTGTGGATACTTAAGTTGAACCTGAGCCAGCAATGCCTCCTTGCATTAAAGAAGGCCAACACCATCCTGGGCTGCATTAGAAAGAGTGTTGCCAGCAGACAGAGGAACATGATCCTTCCCCTCTACTCAGCTGTAGTGAGACTTGAGTTCTGGGCTTCCCTGTACAAGAGACATGGAGCTCATGGAGCAAGTCCAGCAAAGAGCCATGAAGATGATGAGGAGATGGAGCATCTGTCATACATGGAGGGGCTGAGAGAGCTGCGACTGTTCAGCCTGCAGAAGAGAAGGCTCAGGGTGATCTTATCAATGTACATAAATGCCTGATGAAATAAGACAGAGACAGGCTCTTCTCAGTGGAAGGATGAGAGGCAATGGGCATAAACTGAAGTAAGTGAAATCCCACTTAAACGTAAGAAAAACCTTTTTCTGCAAAATTTGTTGAACCCTGGGACAGGTGGCTCAGAGATGTTGTACACCCTCAGTACCCGGGGATATCCAAAACTGAACTGGATATGGCCCTGAGCAACCTGCGCTTATTGACCCTGCAGTGAAAAGGAGGATTGGACTAAACAATCTCCAAAGGTGTCCTCCAGCCTTAACTATTCTGTCATTTTGTGAATAATGTATCAGGTAGGTGAGTATGCTGCGTCTGGAAAAGACTTCTAATTCAAGTCAGATTGTAGTTGAAGCTAAATGAAAGTAAAATATTATCAATAGTTATTGAATGCAAAGTAGGTGACAGATAAGTGTGAAACAACATAGGTGACAGGAAGGAAAAACTGTTTCATCCTTATTTAACTCAAATTTTTTCTCCCATTTTCACATCACCTTTGTAGATGTTGACCCTTTGCCTTATTCATACACATACTTTACAGCTGAAGTTACATTCATCAGAGCAATCCTCTGTAATCATAGCACACTGGATTTTATCGCCTATCCTATTCTCACGGTTTCCTTATGGTTTCTTTCAGGTTCAGCTCTTATTCCGCACACGCACAAACACACATGCACAACACTATTGATTCTTAACCATTTTAGGAGCCTGCTCCTCAACTCTGTGATTTTTGTTTTACTTTGAGTGTGCATGCACACACTTTAATGTGCATGCACTTCAGAAATGCAAATGACCCTTTGGCAGATGAGGTTATCTCCTCCCTTCCACTCTGCTCCTATCAATTATCACACTTAGGGAAGGAACATAGGTTTCCCTAGCTGTTGAGACAACATGTAAATATTACTAGGAAGCTTCTCCCTGTGCTAAGTTCTAAAATTGACTGTGCTAGTTGTTATGGGAGTAGGATTAAAACATACCATTTAATTCTAGCTCATTTTGGCAACCTGGTAAGATAGTAATCAACCACTTTGATCTCATAAATGAGCTTGTAGTGACCAATCCTCAGGCTTATCTTTAATGGATACCTAAACAGATGACATAAGCAGATCTTCAGGAATGTTGTTTCACTAAACCTTAGGTTTATTAGGCAACACATACCGAAGCATTTGGTCATAATTCAGTCCTATTTTGTAGTAGGTGCTGTCTGTAAGCCAGTTGTCCCTCCACCTGTTCTGTCCTATATGTAAGAACATAGTACTGGAAGGGATCTCTCAGAAATCACTGAATGTATCCTCTGCTATTAGAATGAACTGAATCACATTCATGTGTTTTTCAGGATCCATCTTCAACATAATTGATAGCTTTTGCATCCACCTATTTTGGAAGGTTTTCCAAATCTGATTTATTTAATTTTCTGGAAATGTATTTCAGTTACAGGGTAAATTTATTCACAGGGAGTTTAAACACATTCTTCACATTTGTCTTTGTGCCAATATTGGCATCTTATTTAGGCAGGTTTTTCTTGCCTTCTGTTTACTCCCTGGGTTATCATAGCAAGCAGTTATAGCTCAGTGGTTTAACTAGCTGTTGTAACTGTCAGTTACATATTATATCCTTTCTATTTTGTTCACCATTGTAGCAGCCTTTCTGTGCAAGTTTCTAGTTTGAATGAAACCTTGAATTCATGTGACCAGTAGTATAGATGAGGTCTCCTGCACAGTGTCATTAACTCTGCCTTAACCAACACATGGAAGAATCCGTTTGCTTTTTTCATAACCATAATATGTGGTTACGCTGGTTGTGTAGCAATTGGCCGAAATGGTCAAAAACTGTAACCATGTCAGAAGCTGTGCCTTTGGAGACATAGTTACAGCTGGATGATTTGCTTCGTTCCCTGCATCTCCTTCAGAGTCCTTTCTTCTTGAATATTGAGTGTGCATGAAGAGCTAGCTGATGCCAGTGTGGACCATGCCACAGCGTTCTCTTCAGCACCCTGCTCCTGGCCTTACCTCTGCAGGCTCTCCTTGCCACTTCCACTAGGAGGAAATCCAAGAAACTTAGGTCTTTTTTCTATCCCCTTGGAGTTTTGATTAGCAATACTTGCAGAGAAGGAAGATCCAGTGAATCCAAATTAGCTCTCAGATATAACTGTAGCTTCCAAATATCCTTAATGTTTTGTACTGAAAAGGAACTGTCTGCTAATTAATGAATCTGCTGTTCATTGCTTTCTTTTAAAAGGAATGAATTTACTAAATTTGGGGGGTTACCATGCCTGAAGATTCACACTGAAATTCCAAATGTCACTGTGAAACTGAAGATAACACAGCTAGTGTATCACGCAACATTAACTTTCTGGATCCACAGTTTTTGCCCAATGCCAACAATTCTTCCAGTTTTCTGGCAAGGACTAGAAGCACCCTCTGCTATGTCCATGTCTGTCTCTGAGAAAATAATTTAATGTTCCTTCTGCTGATGGTACTCTCATGCAAGCAGCTTCATGAAACGAGGCCATTGAAATATTTGCTTTTCAAAGCGTTTGGGGACTTTCCTTGTTACTGTGACAGTTCTGGAAACTCACACTTCTGGAGGGGGAGTCTGCTGGCTTTATGTACATGTAGGAGTGCCCCTAACACAGGATAGGGTCCCCGTCCTTACGCTGTTATACTTTTTGTCCTGTTAGTTACTGTGGAGCCAGTGTCTTCAAGCTCTTAAGGTGATGAGCTTGCAAACTCTAAGCCAGGCAAAGGCTCCCAGTTATTCAAATGAGACCTCTCCCTTCCCTGCTTCTAGACCCACACAGAGACATTCTGCCTGGAGTTCATTGGGAAATGGTGAGTGCTGACTGGCTGCTTTTCTGTGCTTGTAGCTTCCTCATATTTGGTAATGTTTCTGCACATGGATCCGTCTTTATTTTCAGAATTTAATTTTATACTGCTTATTATGCTGCTCTCTTACATAAAGTGGTCAGTGTCTTTAGTGTGGGGCCAGATGAAGTACCTGGAAGTTTGCGTCTTATTGAGGACAAGCAGCAGCGTTGATCTGCAGAAGATCTCTCAAGGAGATGTAGCCAGAAAGCACTCTCTGGATTGGCAGTAGATTTTCACCCATTGGTTTTCCATCCTCCCATATAGTACATTGGAGCTAGTTTAATATAATTTATGGTGATGAGAAAGAATGGAGTAGAGGGAGTCTGAAGGGTCTTCTGGCTTCTTCTTAGCCTTTTCAATAGTGCTGCCTGTTACAGTGATAAATATATGTGATATGACCTGTGCAATAAAAATTTTCAGTCCTTCTCTCATCCTCTGTTTAGACTAGGGCTTCATCCATCCTTGTCAACTCACTAATTCACATGGAACACAGCAGTACTGCAGCTGAGTGAAGTTTAATTTCATGTCATGACAGTTAAAGAAAACATAATACACCCAAGCTTTTCATGCATTTCAGTTGATGAGACTGAGGTCTGTGTTAAAATTAAGCAAGCCACTAATTTCATGTTATTTACAAAATTAAAATATCTGTATTGAATTCATGCTGCAGTACAGAGTGTAGTTAAGATTCTTCGCTCATGAAAAAAACATGTGAAGTCTTTCAATTATTATAGATATTGTGGATAGAGCTAGTAGAGGCCACAACAGAACACTGAAGTTTATTCAATAAAAGCAAATCATCTGGAAAATGGCAACAAATTTGCAAGTAGTTTCAAACTGGCTTTGTGTGGGATATTCACTATGCTGCACTCATGGTCTAAACCTAGGAGAGGATCCTGAAAATGTGTTGAATATTACAGATTATTTTGTACCTTGCCTATCTTTGATTCCATGTTCCTTATACAAACCTGTGTAAGGGCAAGGTCGTGCTATATAAAGAAAGGATTGCACTATATAAATTTGCAGTCAAATATCCAGTACTGTAGCATAACATGGGAGGAATCCACTTGGGTATGCTAGGCCAGATTGGATGTTCCTGATTTTTATAGCTTGCACTACCAGTATGATGTATAAAAATAAATGTTACTGTACTTGTGCAAGATGCTATCAACCCAGATCCTTGTCTGTTAAGGGAGACATTGTTATGCACGTGGTGGCATGGTGGTTCCTGATTCTAGAATTCTGAGGGCCTTCAGGATGTCATACTAGAAGATACAGTAGATTCATCTTGTATACTCTGTATGCTGCAGCACTGCTGAACAGATGAAAAAAAAAATCTTACTACTTGCATACCTCCTACAAGCCTAGCTATATGCCATCAGGTGTTAATGATAGGCGTGTTCTAGCACAGTGCTCATCTGGGTCTCTTTCTCAGTAAATGTTAGCAATGTATGAAGGGCTGGATCCTAGTGACTACAAATCTCCACAGCTCCACAAAGAGCGTTGTGGCAATGTTGGTCTACAGCATATTGAAAACCTAGCCCTTAACTGGCATTTTCAAAAGGGTGTTTCTTGCTTTTGTGGTTAAATTCTGCCATATGCAGCATTTCAAAATATCACTGTGGAAGATCTGTTCTACATTTCTCAGGCCTAAGCACCGCAGAGTGAATTACATACTTGTAGCAGTACCAGAAATGATGAATTCTGCTGCATATATATTCACATATGAATCAGATCAGCCTTTCTTTTTGGAAGTTTTAACTCCAGATTATTATAATTGTCACACTTCTAAAGAATCAAAGACTAAATTCTTATTTGCTATTCATCTCCCATATTACATCTGCTTCAAAGCCTGCATAGCTAAGCACTTGCAAATTTATAGATGGCTGCAATTGTAATTTATCAGATGGACTATGGATCATCAGAATCCATGCCTTATTATGATTTTTTTTTAATAGCTGTCAAAACCCCACTGCAAAGGTGTCCATTGAAACAATACTTATTTCTCTTCATAATGTGAACTGGCATGGCTTTGGAGAGACAATACCAAAGTTGTCCTATTTTCTGAGGTTTTCATTTTTATCGTTTCTAATAGTCAAAATTATAACAGAGTTCTGAATTTTTTAGATTATGTCTCTGCTGATTTAGCTGGACTGACGGGTATTTCTTGAACTGAGTATTTCTTTCTCGTGACAACTTGTAGATCCTGCAATTTTCAGGTACAATTTTTTTTTAAAGTGACTAGGCCGTACTTCATCGAAGTATGAGAGCTTTCATCTTCTATGTAAACAGGAATCCCTCCTTTCTAAGAAAGAATATGATCCTAGAACTAGGCTACGCTGATTAAAGTAATTTATATATTTATAATGCAATAATAAAATGTGCAAACAGAAAAATTATCAGAAATAAGACTCATCAAAACAGAATCACTACAAGTTAACAGCCCAGTTTGACCTAGTGTTGAGGCCAGGTTCTTTGTCATGGAAAGAATGGAGTTTTTGGTTTGAGGCACAGTTACAGAGTTCAAATTGCTGGGATTCTCTGATGAAATGGTATCTCAGAATGTTTAAAGTTACTCTATATATTGACAGCAAACATCACAGAGGGAAAGCCAGCAGAGCACAGTGGTCTAATTCTTTGATGGAAGGGCTCTCTTCATGCTGTTTGCTTTTATCTTGGTGAAGTGTGTACTAAGATGGGTATTTTGGGGGAATTTGCAGGGAACTAAGCAGTTGAAGCATGTCTTCAATATCAGCAAGCTTAGCTGTGCATGAGGAGGGGAGAATAAACGGGAAGATGATTTATAGCTGCTTCTGTTGCACGACAGTAACAAGCAGCAGTGAGTGACCATTGGGAGCAGAGAGAAAGGAAGGATAGTGAGCTACAGACTACATGTGCAAGAAGAACTAGCTGGTTTCAGTGAAGGATAAATGAGTGGTCCCCACAACCGATGAAGGGTTGTTAGTGACTTATACTCAGGTTCAGTGAAGAACATAGGCTGTGCTGTGATACTTGTGCTTTGCTGGAAAGAAAAAGATTCAAGGCTGTGGCAGTACTTTGCTGAATCAGGATGTTAAGCACTTGTTTATGTTTTATTTTGGCTGACATGACTTCTGCATTGCATTGAATGCTTGCCTTGAATTGTCAAGGACTTTTCCATTCCCAGTAGCTTCAGGAAGTAGACTTTCTCAGAACTTGTATAAATAAGCTAATTAAGCACATGGCAATAGTGACCATCTGCTTTGATTTCCCAAATACTTAAAAAAAATGTTTTGTTTGTAATTTTTAAATACAAGCTATTTAAGGCAGTATTAGAACTATGATATTCTACTGCTTTAGCTTTAGTTCAGCATGACTAAAACAATAAATGAATTCCAGTTTGATATAAAGACTGTTATAAATACCAGAAGACAACTTCTATATTTATGACACTAATTATATTGCTGATAATTTGCCCATGTATGACTGTTTATTTGTAGTCAAGGTTTGTGCTGTAAACAAGACATTTAGGGTCACTAAGTAGGCTGATTTTCTTATGCAATGTAATAAGCAACATATATTGTGCAGTGGCTTCAGTGGTTTATAGTTCTGTGTTTAAATACTGAGTGAGGTTAGTTAGTTGATATTGAAGTGGAGAACATCTCCCCTCTCGTAGCTAGAATGGGAGCACCCATAAGGTACCCAGTGCTGATGACAAGCTGAAGACTTTCCATGGGTCTTACTATTAAAAATAAACAATAAAAGCCCTCATTGGACTCACAGCCTTATGTCTGCTATGTTTTCAGAAGATTTGTTTTCATCTTGGAATTTTCCATTGCAAAGTCTTTACTTAAAATTAGAATGTTTAAATTAACATTTTACTATGTAACTAGTGTTAGCATTTATTTAAACCAAAGAGCTTCTCAATATTAATGATGCAGAGAATGGCATGTGGGATAGCATCTTCCCCTACCAGGAGTATCCAGCTGGCAGACCAAAGAGAATAGATAAGTATTGAGGTCATATAGCAGCCTTTCTTCAGCAGGACACCTTACTTAATGTACCTGTTATCTGCCTAGTTATCAGACTTCACAAAACTTGTAAAAACATTGTATCTTCAACTCATTTCCAATGGATCGGTTCTGGTTGAAATTCACCACCATGAGTCAGTAGGGGAATGAGTGATAGAAGCTCTAAGGATTGCATCAGAAACACAGGAAACAAGGCTAAAAGCTCAGAAATTTCATTTATGTTCTAAAAAAAAAATAAGTTTACTATTTTATCTGAATTGGAAGTTTATAAGCCAAAAAATAATTTGGCTTTCAGAGGAGTGTGATAAATAGCACTTGAAACTGTGCTCAAAATAGTGATACATTTTCACAAGCATTAGTCAATTTTATATCATTATTTAGAACACTATACTCTGGAAAACATTAGCATAATTATAACATTTAAAATCTGGTTTTAAAAAGCACATTCATTTATCTTCTTATTTACAAGCTGGGAGTTTGACAATTGTGTGCTTAACAAACGGATACCTTTATTCAAATTCCCCTAGAGGAGTAACTGATACTTGCCAATACAGAGATCTTTTAAACAATTACGCTACTCTTCAATTTTTCACGCACACCAAAAGTTCAAGCTGGTGAAAACTTGTCAGTCTTCAGCGTCACTGTGTTTAGTAGTGGTATGGCTACTACTTTGCTTAAGATACAAGAATTTGAAATTGAGAAATATGGATGTAAGACCAAATGGTCCAAGGTGAGTTGTCTTGAAAGATAACACAGTTTTAATACAGTGCAAAATGCAATTTTTGGCTAGTGCAAAATCTCTAATAGGGTTAGCAAAGACTAAGAACTTCACAGATGTAGGCAATTGTGTTCTAGCTGTCATCAGACCTGAGAAATTAAGTAGCATCTTTTTAAAACTTCAGGATGGTAATATTGTTCATTCTTACAAAGAAAGAGTATTTATGCAGCAAAAAGCTTGATTGAAGACTTTCAGGCAAAGCCATAAGGATAAAACCTTTCTAGGAACCTTTTCAGCAATGGGCAACTTTAAGGCTTTTCTCTCTCATCTGCATTCCCAGCTGTCTAAGAAGTAGGGAGTGTAGTTATAAAATTCTTCCTCTTCTAAATGATCGTCTGTTGACAATAAAGAAATTGTCACATTGTGAGTTGGTCAGAGTTTGTTAAGAAAGCTAAAAGTACTCAGCTGATGGCAGGTTACCCAAATCATAACACAGCATAAGAAACTCAGGTAGAAATGGTGGAATGAAATGTGTTTATATAAAAATTCACCTGGCTAAAAATGCAGCCTAAAATGGAAAGAAAAAAACCAGCATTTTATGGCTCTTAGATTGGTGTTGTTTTTTATTAAATCAGGAGAAGCATAGCAGGATTTTTTGCTTGCATATGTGAATAAATATTCCACTAGTTCTACTGCTTGCATGTAAATGTTTTCAATGACATGAAGCAGTAAATTTTAATTCATGTAATACAAAGAATGCTTATTAAAGAAAACTTTGACAAATTTATATTAGAAGAATATGAAGAGTGAAATTAGTGCTGAAAGGTAGGAAATACTAGAACTGAGCCTGCTAGTGTAAGCCTGGCCTTTTTGAGTGTAGACATACTCATTTAATTAGTCTCACATTTCTCTCTGTGGAAATTGCCTCAGTCAGTGCATGGTGTGGACCTGTCCGAGGGATGAATGAAGACAGTGCACGTACAGAGTCATTCATCTTTAAACTTAAATTATCTTTGTTACAGAAGCTGGAACATGTTCAGAGAATGAGGCAAGAATTGTAGAAAGGATGGTCTTTTGGCTCAGCTAGTTAATTACTGCTCTGGGAAATTAATCTCTTCAGGTCTCTGCCTCTTAGCTTATATATGATGATTGATCACTTCAAACATGTCTTCACTGGTGATCATATGCTACCTGTTGCATGTGAGTTTACTCTGGCTTGATGCTGTGAATTCCATACCCTTATCATGTGGAATCATCATACATGATTCCGTAGCATTCTGGTTCATTTAACCCAGTTACATAGTAAAAGGTTGCACAGTTTATATGATTGCTGGGTTCACCATGCAAAATGGGGTGAATGGGACATGGAAAAGCAGTGTGCTTTCTCTGCAAAAGTGAGGGGTAGTGAGTGTCTTGTTGCTACAAAAGATAAACTGACCATCTCATGGGACCGTCATAATGTAACAAATATATATGATGGAAAGGCTTTCATTAAGTCCTAGGATTTTTTTGTAACCATTTTGTCTTCAGAAAGTGTGATAAGAAGAATTTATTTCCCAGGTTTTCTTATTGTCTTCCTACTTCAGTGACACCATGAACTGGTCTCTTTTTTTCCAGGGGTTATTGTCCATCTCACCTTTTTGCATTTAAATGAGATTATTTTGTCTTGGGTCGTGCCTGATGGCCAACAGAGAATATTCAGCTTCCCTGCATCCTGGATGCTGCAGCTAACTTTCCCAGATCCATATAGCCAAGAGAAGCAATTCCTGGGAACTAGTGACTTTCTGCCTCTAGCCTTGAGGTGGAATAGTAATATTCAGGAAATGTACAGTCTGTTTAGTAATAGGAGTTTTGAGGACGATGCTGCTTGGTAATAGAAAGTCTCCTAGTATTTTAACTGTTGATCTCTTTGAAGTCAAGTAACATGAGAGCACTTCTCAAAGAGGAGTCAATTTATTTATTTGTTTATTATGCAACAGTACAATATGGATTATATTTTTTTCTTGTTAATTCTTCAAAAGGACCAGACAATCTGTCATGGTATTTCAGCTGGAACTTAGACTAAATAAAAGAAGAGATTTAACTAGGGGCAGAAACCAGGCATGGAAAATTCCTACCTAATTTTTTAATGTTTGACAAATTTGAAAAACAGATGTAACTAACAGACAAGCCAGTAACATTATAACTAACTGGCATTTTGCATCTAAAATCTCTGCAGTGTAAGCGTCCATCACAATACTTGAAGTAAACTGGCAATTCTGCTTTGGTTCTGATTATCCAAATCACTGCAGCTCAAAACTGAACACCAGAACTGTTTCATTAACTAGTTGTCCTGGTTTTGACTGGGATAGGGTTAATTTTCTTCCTAGTAGCTGGTACAGTGCTGTGTAACCTGAGTTACAACTCTTGCTTTTTGGGGGGCAAATAGAGGGCGATAGCCCCCGAATTATCATCATGAGGGCAAGATATATGAAAACAGTTAAGCTAAGCTGCTTAAAATATATAATGAATCCTTTTTACCCCCAAACAGTATATTACAGATGGAAACCCTGGTTCTGAGGTCATTTATGTACAAAACCAAGGTGAAGCCAGAGTAATTAATGTTCTAATTATTCATTATCTAAAGATAATGATTTTTTCAAATCCATCATTATAAACTGCTTTATGTGTCTGTCAGAGAGGGAGGGAGATGAAGTCTTTAATCCCTTCAGAACATCTGTACATGAAAAATGTACTATTGAGCATTGCTTCTGCATTTTTAATTATCTAATTATGCTTCGTCTTTCAAAGAAACTGTCATATTACCAGCAGCCTTTCTGAATGACTTGGAAAAGACTGAGAAATAATTTTAATTTGTTTTTCATTTAATTATTGCAGTTGATTAAGATGAAATGTAATTGATAACTTTTAGTACAAGAACATTGCACTAACATTTTTAACAGGCAGTACATGTTATTTTTAGAACAAGGAAATGTAGGAAAGTAGTTTTTGCTGTGGCTCACACCTCAAAGTAGCTCTTACTTGCTTTATCTTTATCTCCATTTGTCTTCTTTAAAATGTTTTCTGTATTTTCTTTGTTAGTCCTGTCCTTTCACTGTCCATTTAGACATTCAGATTTTCCTTCTCCGTTCCCTACTTTGTGGCTATTGCTTGTTGCTGTTATTTACTTTTGTAAAGGTGCTCACTTTTGTGAGCCGTCTATTTCATATCAATGATGTAGCCTTTTTACACAAAGAGCAGTGAGATCGCAGGTACTTCAGTACCTCATGCTTTGGAGGGAAAAAAAGTGATGCAAGACTAACAGGGAGAATAATATGTTATTGCTGAGTGTTATACAAAGAAAGGAAAACTGGTGAATTTCTTGCTACTGAAGAAAATTTCTTCCATTTATTGGCAAGCATAAAACCCTCCACATTTTCATATTTGTCATATACCTCCCACAAGCCTAATACTTACTTTCTTGATACAGATTTAACACTTCCATGCTTGCTATGTTTGGTACTCTTGAACTTAATATATACATGCCTATTTGCAGTCAAGTTTGGGTCACTAGAGCTGCTTGCCCTTTGCTTCCCATTAGCGTGTCCACATCAGCATTGATAGCAATACTTAACCTGGGGCAGTGCCCCTGCAGTAAACAACTGTTTAGTGTTGGTTTCATTTTATGATTCATGTGATTAATTGGCTTCAGGCTGACAGTGCCATGGCTATGCACAGGCAGAGATGTGGGCTCCCGCATACAGAGACAATCGCTCTGCTTGCTTCAGAGAATATAAATTATCTTGATTAAATGTTCTTGGAAAAGAGTTAAAGTCTGCTTAACTTTGTAATGTTCAGAATTACTTTCTTGCAGACTTTAACAGAGAAATGCTAGTTTTTACAACTTTAAGAAATAGAAATCTGTCAGAGCTGTGAAACCTGCCCAATTCACTGTTAGTTGAGAAGGCATTTTCACAAAATAGATTCTGATAGTATATTCTAACATGGAATTTTCCTGTAGGATGTTAACCAGTTAAGCTCCCAGAGGAGACTTCTGTAATGAAATCTGTTCCAACCCTTACCTCACTGAGAGTTTGCACACTGAGCACAGTGGGACTCAGGCAGAGGCAGTATCTGTGTCCTTGAGTAGCACTTTCTTACAAGATAGGAATGTTGTCAAGAACAGAAATAATTTACAAGAGTTACTGAATTTCAACTATCTTAATACACCAATGGGACTCTAATATGGTGAAAGATTCTTTTTTCAGATTCTAATAGCTATTTCATAGATTTATTATATGATCGATGTGCACATTAGATCAATATGTAGTTCAGTTGGTACAGACTGTACTAAATTATTATTTTATTGAATCAGCTGACTTCTGTATGATCTAAAGAAGTCTCTTGGCTAACTAGAGAGAATTTGGATATAGGATATGTGTTTGATTTGTAAAGCACCATGTTTGAATTAATTTATGAAATACCATAAATTGTACAGTAATTAATCTTGCAGCAAATGTTATATAACATGTGCAAATACATCTATATATTCTAAGACTGACAGAGCAATTTGTGGATAGGTAATTTAGAGTTTGGCTTTATTAATTATGTATCATATAATACTAATAACAAGACGTATTTATTTTTAGAAATGTAATGTTCCTCCTTATAAAGGAGTGCTCATCTTCCTTTGGGTCCACAACTATTACATGTTTAGGAGTTTATTAGTATTCATGAGCTACCTCATTGCAAAGGGTGCCATAGGGTTTGTGATTTAGTACGTGATTCTGCATTCAGCAGAAGAGAGAGAAAGCTTGCTAGCTCATGCTGGTGAAGGCCAGGGTTTCTAAAGAATCAAGTTACTGCAACTGTGTGGGAAGAACTTTCATTAAAATATCATCTATACGGCAAAGAATACAGGGGACTATTTAATTTACTCATGGCTTGCATTATTGGAAAAATGAATGGAGTAAAAATGAGTGATCATGAAAATAAACACCTAAAGTATTTCTTCTAAGTCATCAGTAAGTCTAAGAGAATGAAGGAAATACTTTAATTTTAGCAATGGCTAATCACTTAAGATTTTTTCCGTAAAAGGATATTCTTCCAGACACTATATAGGTGAGTTTATGGGCAAAGTTTGTTCTAGCTTCCTGTGTCTTACTATTTTTCTTTTTCAGGTTATATTTACTATTGGCAGGTATCTTATGTAGTTTCTGAGAAATACTGAGTGTATATCTATACTTTTTCAATCCAAATAATTTTTCCAGTATAATTTTATACATTTGGAATATATGTATTGAATATCTGTATGTAGAAAGATATGCAATGACTTAATACATGTAATTGGCTTTGTTTCAGTTCTGTATAGTTGTGTGTGTCATAGTTTAGTATCACTAAGTTATTATCCACCATGCATTTGTAGGGTATTTTTTTTAGAATTTACCTCAGGGTTAATTTTTATGGCAGCTTGTAACTCAAACTACTCTTTGAATGATTTTTTTCTCTTAATAGTTTGTTCTTCATTCCCACAGACAAAAGTACCACTTTCAGGTAGTGGCAGTTTGCAAAACTGAACGTGCTACTTTCTTTCTCAATTCTGAAGGCTGACATGCAAATACAGTCATGATTTTGCCTTAGTGTAGTACAGATAAACTTTAGATAAGATCCATCTCAGCTGCACAAGTTTTGGCGGTGAAGGGAGTGGTGTCTTCCCAGCTGATGAGGGAACTTGGGGCAGTGGGGGACCCCAGAGCTCAAGGGCAGCTTCAGGAGCCTGGGCTGTAGGGCAGCTCTGCACTTGCTGGGGATGGAGGGGTTTTTGCTTTAGTGGTTTATTTCAATTTTTAAAAAAAATAATCAAAAATCCATTAACTCTTTTTCCATGCTTAATATCTGTGAAGTAAAACAGAGGCACAGATAGATTGTCTGTAACTATTCTTAATATATACATTGATTATGTTTTTATGCCAATACTTAAAAATAGTATAAGATTTTTACTGAAAGAATTGCTAAAGATGGTAAAATAATTGTAAATAAAAATGTAGAGAATTATTTCATTTAGAAATAAATGGAGTATACAGATAAATATGTTACTCTCAGTTATGCTGCTACTGAAAACTTTTTGTGTTGCGTTATGAGAACTAGGTTTGAATCAACAATATAATTTAATAATTTACCAATTTTAGCCACAGGCCTGCAAAAATTTGCATCTGCATTTAAATGAATGTGTCAATAATCCCAGGAAGTCCAGTAAAGGAAAATAAAATTTTAGGTTTGTTATTATCAGAAGGGTTAAGTGCAAAAGGGATATATGTAAATTCTTGCAGGTCTTTTGCTTCTTTGTGCCTCATAAATTAAACTCTATTGAAGAACGTAACAGTATGAGCTAGAAACTATTTCTCCAAGTGATAGCCCTTAATGGAATGGGAAAATATTGTGTTCTAAGGGTACTCAATTAGATGGTGTAAGAAGACTGAATTTTAAAAGCTTGTTCTTTTTATACTCTTCCAATTAATGTCAAATAATAAACTAGCCCAGGGATTAGATGAACACAAATCTGTTTGCTTAGTTATGACAAGGGGAAGTATTGGGCAGCTGATCTTTATTCCTATCCCA
This sequence comes from Eurystomus gularis, assembly GCA_013400335.1. Classification (NCBI taxonomy): domain Eukaryota; kingdom Metazoa; phylum Chordata; class Aves; order Coraciiformes; family Coraciidae; genus Eurystomus; species Eurystomus gularis. The sequence goes on along the minus strand of VZZY01023167.1, from coordinate 111,065 downwards.
TTAAGCCAGTTTCTAGCAAACTGATAGATATTTTGTAGTAGAAGTACACTAGAACATACTTCCTAGGAAAGTATGACTTTCTATTTGCAAGGTAAAAACAAGTATATGATTAATCTGAATTCCAGATATCTCATTCTTTTTTTTTATTAAGGTGAATCTTTTAGATCTCTATATATGTCACAAAGAATGAAAATTGAAATTTATGTGGGTCTTTGAAAAAGCAGTTTGTCTATGATTCAGAAAGTATTCCTAGTGCTTGAATTAAAAAAAAAAATTATTTTCCTGAATTTATGATACTATCAATTTTTATTTCTCAGTTGATGAACTTCATTGTCTCTTAGACTCTTACTAATTAATGTGAGATTAGAGCACTTCATTGTACAAAAAAGTGGACTGGCATAAAAACTTCATAAGATTGGTATTTACTATATTCATAAACACTTGAAATTCAGTAGAGCAAAGTCTAAAGTATGATAAGCAATTATTTCTTTAATTGCATGGCAGACTTTATAGTCTATTAAATGTTATTGCTGTAATGATGTTTATAGATCAGTATGTCAGCAAAGTACATGTCAATATAGCTCAAATGTCAACACGTGCCCTCAAAAGAAGTATTTTCATTTTCTTCCCTCTCTCTAATGTATGGATGCATAAAGTCAACAGTTCCAGAACTGACAAGAACTCCATGGCACAAAATGACTACAGAGAGCTTTGAGTAGGGGGCATCATCAGCATCACAGAAATGGTCACTGAAATGCAATTCCAAGTGCTGGTGGAAAGGAATTATCCATGTTTAATCAAAGTAGAAAGTAGGACCCCTGAAAATGAGACATCTGTGATTCTGCCTTCTCCAAGTATCTGTCTGTACTTTTGGTGTGCCCTTTGCCTGCCATGGCAAAGTGTCTTCTCCTCCAGAGAAATAAACCAGTCAGTAGTGTTGCCTTCTAGGCCCCTATGGGCACGAGTGTGGGACCTTGTTTCCTCAGGAAAGGGACTAAGGGACTTAGCATCACAAACTGGCTGGCACAGGAATGATGTTGGCAAGCCCTGATATACTGAATTAGAAATCGAAGTTTCGGTTTGAACACAGGGATTGTGGAACAGCACTCTGAGCTAATGATGCAGGTTGATTGCGTATTCAGACAGTATTATCATACTGTACATGTAGTCTCTCGTTTTAAGGTTTCCCTGATAAGTATGCAATTTAGTAACATCACTTCTTCGTAAAGAGAAAACATTTCCTAAGGTTCTCTGTTTATAGCCAGAATTCTGTGCTAGAGCTATGGACAACCCCAGAACCTATCCAGCCCCAAAATTAAGAAAGATAAACTTTGCTAAATCTTCTCAAATTCTAGGAAAATACTTTTATTAAAGGTTTCACCATGAATTTTGTGATGTTCATCACTGCTTTTTAAAATGATTTGCTCTTTAAAGAATAATGATTCCTATGTGGGAATCCCAATATTTTTTCATGCTACAGTGTTTGTGGAGAGATAAAGAAAGAAACCTGTGTTACTTGAAACAAAAGTAGCTGCTAGGTTAGATATTTTGTAAAGTTGAGGTTATTGCATTGTATGAACAACAATAAAAATATTATTTAGTGATCATTGCTACTTTAAAAATCAGCCTGTGAAGTATGGTATATATACTAGGACGTATATAGGTGTAGCCTATGAAGTAAACACCTGGATCAGGCAGCATAATTTATATTAAATGTATGTGTGTGCTGGGAGAGCCCTATAATAAAAAAACACAAATGAATTGTACATAGAAATATTAAAATACATATATTCTTCTATTTTTGCCATGCAAATCCAAAAGCCAGTCACTGAAGTTGCAGTGGGATAGGAGGGAACAGGAGAGAACCTATTTTAAGCTCAGTGTGCTTCAGGTGGTCCACTAAAAGGTGTTCTTGAGTACTTCAGTGTATCACAGCACCTTGTTCTGTGTGAAACTGGTAGCTATTTTTTTTGTCTGAACTCAACAGGAGCAGATCCTAAGTGCTGAACATAGCTAAATGCCTATGCAGAGATTGATAATGACCTTTCTATCGTGTTGTCTGTTCAAGGACTTTACTTTTCCAGCATCTTCTTCAAAAAATATTGTCTATTTTTATCGGCTCTTAGCTATAGTCACACATTAGTAAACCTTGGTAACTGTCAGTAAAACACAATTTAGGTATACATTGTTCTATACTTCCATGGATCTGTCTTTGGGCAGGACTGATTTAAGCGTAAGCAGGCCTATATCTGTAGAAGTCACAGGATACCAGTTCTTCTTCCATAGACCCCTTCATTTCTCCCTGGCAAGATTTCCAATCTGTCTGAAACTTTCTGTGACGTAAAGAAGCCTGCATCTCTAACCTCTCTCTTTGTTTTGGAGGGGTAGGAGCAGGCAGGAGCAGGCCATCACATCTGCTGGGAAGGGAACCTACTGCGAGGGACAGCAGGACCTTTGCTTAACAAAGAAGTTCAAAATTTTACTTCAAAATACAGAAGTACTGAAAAAAAAATCCCCCAAATTAGTGTATTGTCAGTAGGCCTTCTAATCAGCAATACAAGGTCAAGGAATTTCTCAAGTGCTAGGTTGATTTAACAACTACATCTGAAGTGAGTCAGGCTGCAGCTTAACTTTCTGGGTCTCTGCAGAGTGATAGCTGACTTCATATTGCCATTAGAGCCCGGGCTTTGCTTGGTCATAGTGGGGTTAGGACTGTATATTAGTATGCCCTCTGAGTATTTGAGATTGTTCTCTAGAGCGTGTTTCTGAATACTTTATCCAGCCTCTCTGTGTGGGAGGAGAAAAAGGATTTGTATAGAAACAATCAATGCAATAGCTAAAGAAAATCAAACTGAACTGACAGAGCGATTCATCTTTCTGTCAATCAGTGAAAGTTCTAGTGGGTTATTACGGGTTTTTTGCTGCTTTTCTCAAAATTACTTTGCCTTCATACTGTGATTATTGCATTTACCTTTAAAGAAGTGAGAGAACAAAGACCTAAAAAACACTACATATTATATTATCTCTTCCTATGAAGTATGAAAACATAGATGAGATCTTCATATCTATTAGGTCTTAAGGCTTTGGTGAACAGTGCCAATCAGATACTTGTATTAACCTATGTATATTCTCTTGGTCCTTATTCATTTTTTCTGGTCATAAAAATGCTGGTTTATTTCTGGGGATATAGACAGGAAGGCTCCACATGACTTCTAAGTGTTGCATGTCTCTCTTTCTGTCACTCTGAAAAACATTGGAAAGTGTTTGTTGTATTTATTTCCCTTGAAGAAGCACAAATTATAATGCTGAAAATATATACTCAGGAGCATCAAATTAACATTTTATTTGTGAACCAAATAAATGAAAATGTATCAAGACTGAAAATAAATTTACTAATTTAAAAAAAGGCTTTTGGAAATGCTGTTACACAGACAAATTAACATGTTTGTTTTTACTTTGTAACTGTAGTACATTTACTCCTAAAATGCAAGGCAGACGGATGGGGACTTCAGGGAGAATCACTAAGAGCACAAGTGTGAGCGGAGAGATGTATAAGCTGGAGCACAATGATGGGAGTCAGTCAGACACGGCTGTCGGCATGGTTGGAACAGGTGGGAAGAAAAGACGTTCCAGCCTTAGTGCCAAAGTGGTTGCCATAGTGTCTCGAAGGAGCAGAAGCACATCTCAACTTAGCCAAACAGGTGAGTGAGACACATGCTCTTCGGAAACAGGACTCTCACCAAACGTGGTTTGCCATTATTTCATCTGTGGCATCTGTGATACATGTATATGGATATAGACCTCTCAGGAGAGGAGATTTTTCAGCTGTGAATAAATTTCTGAGATACTAATTTTCTTTGATCATTAGGCATCTGCAAGAAACAAAATACAAATGCCTTTTAGAGTATGTACCATAATGACTTTCTGTCCTGATCAATGAAAAATGTTTTTCTCTCTTAGACGCCTTGTTTACAGGTAGGCAAGGAAATGCAGAGACATACGTGGGTATGAACAGTGGATAATGGTTTGGCTAAGAGCAGCTTTTTATATATAGGAAATTTCTTCTAGCAGAAGGTTTGAGTATGAATGGGGAAATTGAAATCTGAGCAAATGAATGGCAATTATGTAACTTGGATAAAAGGTTTTACCTGTAGTGGCAAAAAATGTGATTTTAAAAACTACTTTTAGATTTTGTAGTCAAGAGTAAATCTAATATTTTTTCATTGAAAACAACACTGGCAAATTGAGGTCAGTGATTTCAGATAAATTAGACAACAGCATGATGCTTCATTAGGAATGTAAGACTTCCAATTCTTTCTTGCAACCTCAGAAATCTTAAAAGCGTCATATCTGCATAGCCTGAAGGAACAAAAGCTCATACAGAAAGATACAAAAGGAAAAAAAAAAAAAAAAAAAAAACAACCACGTTTTAAAGTCTCTGTCCTGCTCCTATTGAATCCCAGTGAAGACTTTGCTCTTGTCTTCAGTGGGAGCAGGACCCGACCCCACGGGTTCTTTCTTACTAAAAGAAGGAAGAGAAAGCGGAAAAGCTTCAGCCTAGCATAGAATGTAAACATATTGCAGCATTCCTTTCACATAGTCAGGGTAATCTAAACTAAGGTAAGTAACAGTATTGTTTATCTATATTATCAAATATCTCACCCTTTTCCCATGGTTTTCTTTTATTGCCAGAAGAGCAGTAGAAGTGGTTCTTTCAAAATGTAAAGCTTGGTCAGCTTTAACAAAAAGATTGGAATACTTTTCTACAGTAGTCATTTATGAATTTTAAGCCAGAAAGCACATCATCATGCAGTTGGACAAAATGATGGATGTAGAAGGCATATTTGAAGCCCAGAATTGTAATTAATAGTGTATTGCTCAAAAATGCAGTCTGCCTGAATATTAGACTAGAATATAGATAGTACTATACAGTAAGATGTTATTTTAGATGCATCAGAATGAATTACATGCTCTTAAAGTAATAAAAAGTAGTATTGTTTTATAGAAAGGATTTTAAATTAATGTTTTACTCCACTTATTCTGAATAACGAGGTATTTGAAGTATTTTACAGAATGTTTTTGTGGTTTGATCTTGCGCTCCTTCCTCACTCTTAAATCTCATTGAAATAGAAATTGCTGTGAAAGAGCAAATCTTTGCTCCATCTTAGTAGTCCAGCTCTTACCAGGAACCAGGGCTGTGTGCCTATGTGCCTGAGGCAGTACAGGAATACCAAACATAGGATGATTTGCTTTACATGAGCTCTAACGCTCTTCTCAGCGAAGCTAGTAAATAACTTAATGTAAACAGTGACTTCCAAACACTTCTCAGCATTATCAGATGTTCCCATTCTTCATAGAAAGATACCATAGCTCTCCAGATTTTGCTAGGTGTATATTTCAAAACAATAAGAAATTTGCAAGGAATGGAGCATCTAAAGTTATAATGAAAATCCAAAAGCAAATCAAATATGAAAAGTATGATTATGTGTTATTCATGATTATAAAACAGAGCTAGGAATGATATTTACTTTGCCTTACTGTGGCTCAGGCAAACAGTACTATCTCGTATAAGCAGAGCAAATAAGATGTGGCATGTTTTGTCAGTCACCGTTTTTTTAGTTAAATTATGTCAGAAATAAGTGAGTTGAATTAATGCATTTTTTAGAACAATATACACAAGAGACTTGATAGGTTTTCCAAAGAAAATCCATTGCTAGAGACTAAATACTTATGCCCTAAATCAAGGACCCATTTTCCTTCCTTCCTGTAGTTTACAAGGGGGGAGGAGAAATCTAAAAAGGTCTAATTCATTGTAATGTGTTGTGCCTAAGTAACTTAATGTCTCCACTATTGAGAATAAAAAAAAATATGTTTTGACAATATAATATAAACTAGGTCCTTAAAATTGATTACGTGAAATTCAATTCTAATAGCCAAAATCTGAAGTTTTAAAACTGGTGTTTGGAGGTCTATGGGCCTCCAAAAAGTTGTGCCAGGTATGAATTTCTGCTACAGATCTTCAGTAACTGAAGGTGTGCTGTTGACACAGAGCATATATTTTACAGGAAGCATAAAAAAATGCAGAAATGTATGAATAGCCTCCATAGTCTTTCCTGAATTGGTTGGTTTATTTTTTTTTTCCTATGACTTGCATGATTGTAGGTCAGGTACACATGACATGCGCAGTTATTTGTTTCTGAAAACTTAGAAGATCAGAAATAAAACAAAAGGTCAGATATTTCTTGAAAATCAGAGGTTCTGTATTATTGTGGAACATGTAGATCTGAAATTCTAGTTTATTGCTCTCTTAGAAAACAGTAAAATTAACTTCCACCTTGCTTTTTTTCATTTGAAGAAATTGTCAATAAGGGCTGAGTTTGACTTTTTGTAGAGAATTCTTGCATTTGGCATATGGCACAGATTTAATCTTATGTAAAAATAGAATTGGTTTGTATGAAACTACTACTAGGTAGCTATTATTTCTAAGAGTTTATTTCTTTTTCAGTTGAAAAAAAGTGTGTGTGAGAGCTTGTGCATGCATGTTTGTGTCTATATATACACCCATGAACCTCTTTGCATATATGGGGCAGATCCACTTGCATGTTAGATTTAGAAGCAATCACACTATCTTGTGCACCTCTGTCCAGTGCTGTTGGAAAATATTTATTCTGAATATGTGCCTTATAAGATTGTCAGTGCAAGAATCAGGTGGTTTGTGGGGTTTTTTTCTAAAACTGCAAGGAAAAGTGTTTGTGCTGCAGCTTCCTTTCAATTATGTTTCATAATACTTTTGTTAACTGTTCATTGAAATAACAAAATCCTTACTTAGTATGATTTGTTCATTGTGACCACAAATTGTATAGATTTTATAGTTCATCAGAAAAAGCTTGTAATCTTCTGGCAGTATTCCTAATGAAAATCCAGCTCTGCTTATGCTATCATGGTTACAAAGAAGAAAAGAAAAAAGAAAAAAAAAAAAGAAAAAGAAGCAAAACCCCCATAAAGAGCACAAAATAATGAAAATAGATCCAGGCATATTCTGTACAATTTTTTTTAGAATCCAACTTCTTTAGCTTTCCTTGCCAGCCTAATTTTTGTAAATTAATATATGCACATATGCAAAAGAAGTGTATAACTGCAGATTTTCTAAATAATTACAGCAACTAAGCTTTTATCAGAGGAAAATTATAAGAAAATAGGTTATGATAGGAAATCATCGTCTATTGTCTTGGTGTTGTGACACAACACTCTCTTCCCCTACAGATACTCTTTTTTTATAGCTTCCCAACCAATGAGTGACTGAGGGCAGTATTGCTCATACTGCATTTTGTTTTGGGATTCTGGGTTTGTTTTGCAAGAGATAAAAACCGCTACCATAGGAGGAAAGAGTTTTATTACAGAATTTATACCATAAATAGAGACATAATAATGTACTTCAAAGTTTATGGAGGTAATGGTAGGGATATCACCAGGGATACAGGTTCCAGAGAAAAGGAAAAGCTCAGTCTTAGAGAAACAGAAGAATTTCTATCCCTGGATCCCTCTCAATTCTCCTGGTACACACAGAGGCATGCCTTAAGAAGGAGAAAGGATTCGTCCCCTTTGCTTTCTAACCAGTGGTCAGCAGATAGGGGCTCGGAAAAGTCATCTGCTAGTAGGAGTACAGTTTTCTTGTTCTTTTAAAGTGCTAAGAGTGCTTTGTAACCATTCTGACACTATAGCTTAACCATCCTGCTATCAGAGGTTTGATAGGATCACACCTCTGTGATGTATTCAGACAGATGCAATAGACTGATGGGTCACCAAGACAGATTTTTCTCTTTAAGGCAAATGGACAGGATGGCTGGCTGCGTTTTTGTTTGTTTCGTTGAAGGACTTGAAGGGTTTTCATTCTTTTACTACTTCTAATGGACGCCAGATTTCTGTCAAAAACATTAAGAGTAGGAGTTGAAAAGGAATTACATAGTAATTTGGGAGTGTTTACTTAATTAAAATATCCAAAACATGATAACTGGTACGGACAGAATTACAGAACATGCCAGCTTTGAGATAAATATGAACAAAACTACCAAGAGATGCAACTGGTGAGCCTTCTGAGACATGGACTCTATTTTTTCCACATAGGAGTTCTTTGAGACTAATTTCATTTTCCAGGATGCTCAACACCATTAACATCAGTATTCTGACCAATTTTCCATAGGCGTTGCTTGAGAAACATTAAGGGTCTCATATAAGATAAAGGTGACACTTTGCCTGGGATATTGTATATTGTTCCCATTACTGGCTCAAAACAGATGAGAGCAGAAGAGATGCAGAGAAGAAAAGCTAAAGAGCTTGGAAAATGTAGAGCTTGTCCCATCTCATGTTACACTGCTACCAGGTCATTTTCTACAAGGAAATACCTTACCATGTTTATGGTATGAATCACAATGAGACAAAGTTCATAAGAACCAAGTCCATATCCTGTTTGTAAATTTTAACATCAACAACTTGAAATGAATCCATAGGCATTAATGTTTCAGACGGAGGTTAGGTACTGTGAAGCGGAGCTTAACTAAGTATTGTTACAGGGTGAAAACAGAGTGAAAAAAAGTCTCTGTTTACTTGTGTGCCTCTGTGGACGGGATACTTGGAAAGGATCTTTACGTGTCTGACTGCTTCAGCCAGGAAGTAACTGGCACCCTAAGCAGAACCAGATGAGAATGTATTTCCCTATGTAAAAATTGTGCATGTCCTCACGTGGAAATCCCTGCTATATTTTCTGTAATTTCCTGTAGTTTTCCCATTAAAGAAGTGGCTTTCTCTATGTTCTTTTAATTAAATGACAATTTCCCAATATCAGAAATGATGCTAACACCTAAGTGAAGAAATTGGCATGGAGCAGTCCTGATAATCCTGTATTCCACAGTGTAGCTGTGATCCTTAGCTGTGCTCACTCTACCTTTAAGAACACTTCTTCATCTGGTTGACTACCCTACGTTTCCCCTTCTAAGACTGATCTTAAGAAGACTTTCTCTCAGTTTTGTTGGATGACCAAAGTTTAAGTAAACATTTAGAAAAGACAACCCCATCCATTACACAAAAAGTCCTCTAGTTGTGGAGAATATGATGGTCCACTGGAGGTACCTAGTGACTGTTAGAAAGCACCACTATGCTGCGATAAAAATAACCCTGCCGGGGAACATGGAAATTAAGCAGAGTAAAGCAATCTTGCAGGCTCGGAGCTACATCATTTCAGAGTAGATATGCTTGAAAAAAAAATCTGAGCTTTTCATTTTTGCAGTCTTTGTTTGGTAATGCCAGCAGGGATAATTTTCTGTCTACCCTTGTAGTAATTTTATGATAGAACAAGAGATTTCATAGAGGTCTAGATATTACTGACGGATAAAGCAGATAATAAATCAGAAATAAAATATGCTGGAGGGTAGAGGTCTTTGGGATAAGGAGGGTTTGTTTGTTGTCATTCTTGACAAAGCCATTGCTTCTTTCCATAATTTTGTTACTTTTTTACAAGATTCATGACATTTTCTTGCAGTAGTCAGCCTTTTCTTCTTTTTCACATTTCATTTTGATTGATTGAGTCTCAATTATAAAAAATGACAAGGATGGATTTCTGAGCATGTTTCTTTTACCTCATAACCTCTGAGTTTATTTTTTTACTACTGCAGTGAAATGAATTGTGCTTATTTTAAAAATTATTTTATAAGAAAGCTGAGTGCTAGACAAAAATTCAAAAGGCTTGCTTTATCTAGATTTCAATAAATCATCTATTATTATTAGACTGGATGGAAAGCATGGAGATGAATAAGGAATACTGGATGTCAGGAAGAAAGCAGTTAGGAGGGAGGCATCAGCTGGTTTTATTAAAACAAGCCAGAGTGTGCTTACTGGTTGAGTTTCTAAGACAAAAATGACAAGCAGATCTCATTAGTATTTTAATGAGAGGTAGTGTCTATGCTGCTAGAATATGCTCATGATGCTGATTTGGAAAGTATGTCACTTCCAGATCATAGAGAGGAAGGACTTATGAATTTAAGGACTAGAATAATAGAACTCTGCTAAAATGTGATAATGCAGATTGCAAGATCATTCATTTCAGAATGACTAAAGGAAATTCCCAGATGCAATCTGCGAGCTCTGTCATCTAGTAAAAACAGGAGGAGGGGAATGACATAAATATAATAAAAATCACAGGATGAATATATAAGGTCTGGCCAGGGAAAAGGAAAATGCTATCCTGGGCGCATCAGGCAAAGTGTTTCCTTGGAGAGCTAAGAAAATGTTAACATTATTGAATGAGGCACAGCCGACAGCTCATCTGCAATATTGGTCACTCAGCATTCAAGAAAATATGGATGTTTCTGGGAACAGAGACCTTGAAGGATGATTTATAGCCTCATTTGTCCAGTCTATAAAAATGAAGGTTGAACAGGGATATGATTGTTCTCCAAGAATGCAATGAGAGTAAACATTAAAAAGGCAGAAGTGTTTTTGAAGCTGAAGGGCAACGCCATCAGAAGCTGTGGTATAAGAACAAATGGGTATAATTTGTTATGAATAAATTTTGTATTTGTCTCAAAATTACAGTAAAGTTGCTAACAGTCAGAACAGAGAGAGATATCTTAAACTTCTCAAAGCATTTAGCATGCTAGGGATGAAACAGTCTTTTTTTTTGCTTTTTATCTAGCATAATATCCCATTGCTTTTTTCATAGGATTTCTTTTCTCATGTTGTTTTGTTGTATTGCCATCTCCTGCTCATCCTAGATGTATGTTACAAGATCTCAAATTTTCTAATGAATTCTAGATTCAGAAAATTATCTTGGAAGTCAGAATTACTATTTGTCTTATAGCTAAACAGTTACCCCACAGTTTAGTTTAGTCTTCTGTAATTAACCTGTTGGTCACTGTGTTGTAGAGGAGCATTTCCAAGTATTTGCTTGCATTGGGCATTTATCTCCGCAAGAATGCTTAACCTTTACACTTGAACTTCCTTACCTACAAATACCTCCATTTTGTTATCTTACATCTGCATGCCTGGCAAATCTTTTCCTTAACATTGGACTGTGTGTACTTGAAAAGTAACTTTCTGCAGCCTGGCTCACTCATTGGCCTTGTTTGGCTGTTCAGTATTATCTCAGTGAGAGTCTTTCCTATCCGGGTGTTACTTTTCCCAGAGCAGGCCATTAGAGAGCTTGCTTTGCATACTTGTGGTGATCTATGAGGACAATGGCTCCGTTGCACAAAAAGAATGGAGGGAGATTGACATTAAGATGGATTTCTCTTTTCAGCCAATCTAAAAAAAGTCTGTAGAGCAGCAGCAGGGATGGTAATAGTGCCTTGGGGACGGTGACAGGATATGGGCTTCTAAACCTGGCATCCTGGCAGCAAAGAGCACCTCTCTGAACCCAGAAAAAGCTTCATACCAATCTCGCATGCACCCAAATGTTTCTGCATCAGGAGGGAGGAAACGAACAAATGGATGAAGAATAATATTATAAACAAAGACAAATACCTGATTGTTTTTGTAAGAGGAACTCTTTGTCCTAGTAGTGATATTTAATTCTTTGAAACTATTGAGTGAATGTAAGCATGTTCTCTTTTATTTACTGTTGCCGTCTAGCTGAGGAATTCACTACCCATAATAGAAACATCATTCAGTTCCAGTTACTCATCTTCCAAAAGATTTCCTAATAAGGGCTAGTATTTTCAAACAAAGTCCTGCCGCTCTGTTGAGTTAGTGTTACATGTGGCTCTTTTCCATTTTCCTGAAATACAAATTTTGACTTTGTCTCTTGTTATGTAGTTGGTTGACTTGTACTCAGAAGTATTCATTTGCTTTTCTGTCTATTTGCAATTTCTCCCTAGATTTTTTAACAGAGCTATTACTGCAGTAATAACCATACTTTGGGCTATTTCTAATATATAAGTAGTGTGGTGTTTAGGATAATTCACTCCTTTCCAGAAGTATAATCTTGATTTTAGCTAAGCTATGACATACATGTCTTGTAGAACTGTAATTTCAAAATATGTCAAACATATCTAATAAGTGTAACTGTTCTGTTTCTATTGTATTTTTTAATGAAATGTTTTATAGAAAGGCCTACTGATAATTCTGACTGTATTTAACTGAGCTTTGTTTAAAGAGGATTTTTATTTGCTTTTTCATCTGATTCATGCTGTATTCACAAGTTTTATTTTGTGCAAGTATAAACACTGAGTTGAAATAATATCAAAATTATGACAGAAAAAGGAAATAGAGCGATGCCAAAGTAATATCGAGAGGGAAGAAAAGTCTACTATCTTCACATTAAACATTTCTACATAATCGCCTCTCTGTAAGAGAATGTCAGCCTTAAACTCGAATTTTATTACTCTTTATATACTTCTTGCCTGATCAGATCAATCATTTCTGGCTTTCTGTATCTCATTGAAGTACCTGCAGTCGTCCAGGAGAACAATACTCTTGTTCTGTGAGACAGGAATGAATTCCTGCCTCACAGAATAATAAAGCCTCCTTTCTTTAGAGTCAGATGGTCTAGCTTGATTTTGATAGACCTGAATTTTTATTTTTCTTTCCAAAGGAGTCTTTTTCTTAACTAACATAAACTTTGATTTTCATTTGAATGAGATAGCCTGTTCAGCATGAAACAACTCATTCAATTTTAAAGTATTGATTTGAGAGCTCTTACTTGTTTAAAACTAGGAAGAATAGAAATAGCTGGATCCGCAGTATTTCCTTCACAGAGCTGTTCAAGTGGCTAGATGAAGTTTGGGGCAGATCTGATTTGTCATATAGATTCATCTACTCTAATGGCTGCTCAAGACTCTGTTAATGTCACCATTTTTTGTTGAATTTTGCAGATTTTCACACTATGACCTTTTCCTTGATACTTTTAGTAAGTGTAACACAGAGTTCCAGAGAGCATATCAAAATATTTCGTAGAAGGAGAAATTTTGAAACCTGGCCACTTCATTATAGTATCTCTTACAAAGCATTTATGGTTTTATTTTTCTCATGTAACTGAAGGATGTGCAATAATTTTAAAAATATTTTAAAACTATTCTTAATTCTTTCCTGCAAACACACAACTGAAATTTTCTTTGTGCTCTTTTGTTTTACAGATCACCTTTAATATTTTACTTGCTTGCTTGTAGCTTCAGTTGGGAGGTTGGGTTCAGCTGGCTGAGACCCAGATAACACAGTATTGCAGGACAGGAGAGGACGTATGATAAACGAGGACAGTCACTGGTCTTGTTCCCACATGCATCAGTCTGGCAGCATATCGGCTAGCCAGGGCTGTTGCCCAGTACAATGTTCACTTTGTTTCCAAGAAGAGAAGGAGCAGAAGTCTAATGTAAACTGTGTTCAAAGGAATTTCATCTCTGACTGTATAACATTTATTGCCCAGAGTCCTCTCCATACTTTAGATGGCATATAAATTAAATTAACATAAGTAATAAGCACTTTGGCAAGTCTTAAAATAGAACAAAGATAGAGATTAAAATGAGCATGTCATATTATTTACTAGTCCAAACTTGCTTCCTGCCAACCAATCTGATACACAAAGAGCAGGGAAAAAAGAGCTAGAGGCACCCAATGAACTTCTGCTTCTTCAGAACAAAGCTTGGCTCTTCAGTGGCCAAGCTTTGTTCTGAAGAAGCAGAAGATCTGTTTGCACTTCATGTGTAGACACTGCTCATGAGCAGTGGGGTTTATCCCATGGAAATGACTACTCTCGATGCATAGGAATGACTTTTCATCAAAATATGCTAGGTTTGATTTCTTTTTAAGGAAATCAATTAGATACTAGTGAAAATTTAAGAGGTTTATATTTTAATATGCTTTTTTTTATTTTTATGCTATCTTTTTCTTTTCCTTTGTACACACACTTCAAGCGTTCAAAGTACAATTTCACTGATTTTCAGCCACTCCATTTGACTAGCTAGTTTGTTGAATCTGCTACAGTTTCTTCAAAGTGCCAAGACAAAAAAAAAAAAAAAATCCAGGAAGTTACAGATGTCAGGATCTTTAAGTCATTGGCAAATATTTTTATTAGCTGTGCTGTAAGTTTATAGTTTCACCAACGTTTTGAATGCTGTGCCAGCTTTTCTATAGTTTCATAAGCATGCAATTTTTAGAATGTGATGGCCTTATAACTTCCTAAAGGGGACCAAAAATGTAAGAAGTTAAGTTTGTTTAAATCTGTTTTTATTTCTATTGCGTTGTTAGGTGCTATGCACATCAATTGTTTGATGTAACTTACTCCGAGTAAGGTGTGAAAGTACTGTGCAATATTGAAGTTGAATTACCATTTCCTGTTGTACAGACCTCAATCCAGTTACTTAGACCTCAGTAAATAGTACATGTTGCCTCTATATATCCTCAAATCTTTGTTGGAAGGTTCATCCCTGGACTTGCTTGAATTTACTAAAAATTGTCAATCTGTTTAGATTTTCAGACTGAAGTCTACAAATATTCAACCGCAATGTCACAGACTTAAGATGTTGGAAGAACTGGAAGAGTAAACTACAGTATTTTTTTCAATTACCTGTTGTGTGCTTGTCCTCATAAGTTACCTGAGAATTGCATTGAAATTACTTAGTATTTATAAAAGTCTTTGATGCTCACAGACAGACACACATATAGAGTTTATTTCATTTACCCATATAGTCATTTTTCATGTTACAAAAATTCAGTTTCTGATGCCTGAGAGCTTCGAAAGCATTGCTTTACAAGAAATTTTAGAAATGAGATGGTTTTCTTCTGGGAAGCTCTAGATGTCTGGCAATACCAACAGAAATTCCCTGTGTGATGGAAGTTTGACCAGTCAGAATTGCCCAGTCATTCCTGCTAGATTCTGAAAAATGCAAGATCTATTATTAATGAAGAAAGAAACCAAGGCAGAAGAGCCTGTATGAGAAGGCAATGTGAAATACTGCCTCTTTGCACTGTCGGTACAGAGGAGAAACCTGCTTTACTCTCCTTTGAGCACTCTTGCTGCCTCTTCTCCAGCTTCCCCATGGTTTACAGTTCCTTAGTGTGGCCAGATAACAAGCTTCCAAGGGGGTTGATGCTAAGCCTAGAGGAAGCAGTTGTTTTTCTGCTTTACTTCTGTGTTGTGTGAAGGACAGAAGTTTCATGGTTAGATAAGATAGGGTGGCTGCCCACAACAGGCACCCAGCTTCTGGTTTTGAAGCTTGGGTTAACTAGGTAACATACTTTGATTTTAAATAGTGTTTGTAAAATATCAGTGTGAAGTAGTGTTGAAAGTTGGGTTTCTTTAATGGTGGCTTTTGTGTCTTTGGGATAGAAATCAATGTCTTGGGAATCCATTTATTTGTAATGATTTCTCTGGTCTGAGAACAGAACTTGTCAGATTGAACAAGTTACCTTAACGCAAGTACATGCAGATGGATTTCCTGTTTATAAAGCAGGTTAAAATATCCAAAAAGCTCTTCCAGGGAGGAGTTTTCTTGGATTTGATGATGTGAAGTGTTCTGTCTCAGAGCGTGGCCAGACTGAAACACTGACTTAGGTATAGGTGTGACCTAGGATTTATGTGTAAAAGCAAATCAGTTTTACCCATCACTCTCCTTTTGGAAGTTATCCTGCTAACCATCTTTTCTCCTGACTGAGCAGCTCTTTTCTTGAGTTCACGGTCAGGGCAGGGTAAGGGGATTTCTTTGACAAGGCTCATCTGCTTTCTTCAGTCTGGACTACAAAGTGGCTAAAATGTTAATGGGGAAAGATGGTATGAAAACAAACTCCAGGGTATATATACAGTAGAGTTGGCTTGGTTTCTTGCATACTAAAAGTACTCTGTTGAAGTTTAGTGTTTATTGATAGGAAAGGAATAATTTATCAGGAAAACTTTTTGAGGGAGTCAGTTGTCTTAGAGGCATACCATAAGAACTAGGTTCTTCTGCCTAGGTAGAGGAACTCCACAGCAGTGTGATCACTTAAGAAAGGTCACACAGAGGATCCATTTAATCTAGTAAGCAGACTCTTTCTCTGGGCTCTCAGTAGTGGCCCTTATGAGGCACAACCACACCAAGCGTTGGGTGTGACAGAAGAGTTGCATTTGTATTGCACTTATTTCTCCTGTTACGTGAAAATATTAACAGCTCTGGCAACATACTCTTATCACAGCACAAAGAAAGTTATCATCTCTAGAATGCGTTGGAATAGGCAATTTTGATATCTTTATGAAGGGATTATAGAGCCAGGTGAGGACTTAGCTCTTAACAGATGAACCATTGCAACTGACTGACAAATCCAGGCGAAAAAGTGACTGAGAGGGTGACAAAAAACTGTGGTGGGTTTGAGGAGCAGTTCACAGTTTTACTTTAGCAACACTTCTACAGTTGCAAATACAGTTTTGTTTATTTTTGTTCAGGCAGCATTTTTATGCTCCATGCCTGGGTGCAGGCCTTTCCCCTATACTCTGATCAAGGGAATAAATGTGTTTATGGCCATCTTGGGAGCAGTGGCAAGAAATTTGATGAGATTCCAAAGTTTCCCTTTTAGCTAAGGTTCAGGCTCTCCCAGTCTGCCTCACAGTAGTTTCTGGTCCAAAGTTTGCCCATAGCCAAGTTAAATTGTGTTGCATTTATTTTAGAGCATGTGTTTTTAAACATCTGAACATGTTCCCCAAATATTCGGAAGAGTGACTTCTCCCAGTAACCACCTCCGTATTGGAACAGGCTACTGTGATACCACTTAAAGTCTACTGACTTGAGCAGGGGAATACTCTGAAAAAGTCACTCCCCAGCCCTAGTCACTGTGGCACAGAAACAAATCTTCTTATGCAAATGCTGGTAACAGAATATTTGATGTCATGGATTATTTCATTTACGTAGTGCCATTCTGTTGCACACGGCAGCTACTTTCTTTGCTTTACTTGCTCTGGATTAAAAAAAACCCCAGACAATCTGAGGCTGCATCTAGAAAGACTTGAGCACAAATCTTCCAGATGCCAATTCCCACTTATCCCCCTTATCTCTTCAAGGAATCCCATGTGTCCACATCTCTCTCATCATGCTTTTTCAATACACAAGCTGTATCTCAGGACCTGGAAAGAGTTATGGGATAGAGAGCAGGAACCCTGCCATTGACAACTAGAGAGGCACTGTTCTTCAAAGAAGCAGACCAGAAGCCATAATCACAAAGAGTAAGATTAGTCTGAGCAAGTGTAGGTGTTCACAAAGTAGCTGTCAGTTCCTCGCTTCAGGCTCTCTTTCTAGCTAGCAGGGAGAAATGTACATTCCCCTCTGTGCAAGGTTTATGCATCCTCAAGTAAATATATGAGACAGTAAAAATGAGCTGCACCCTAAAATGTCTGTTTATCTCTATATGCTCTAAAAGGATTCTGACATGACTAGTTCCAGTAAGCTTTTATAAACACATAAAGTTCGGTGAGTTGAGTCCTACTCAGCCTGTGCACAGCTCCCTTTCTTTCTGCTCCCAGCCCTTTCCTTGGTTCTCCCTCAAAGGCTGGCAGTAACAAGGTCTTTAGCTGTCCCAATCCTTCATCTCCTGTAGTTGAGTCCTATGAGGTTTTCCATTGCCCATCTTGCACAGAAGGGAGGCACATGGCAGAGTTGCCTGCATAGAAGAGGTCTTACTTAGGACATAACCCAACTGCTGAGCTACACAAAATAGCCTCTTTCTTGTTCTTGCAGCTCGGCACACAATAAGCAAACTGTGTCACAGCACCAGGTTTGATCCTCATCTTCCTGCATGATAGCAAAGTTCAAATTACAAATTCAAGAGTGCCTTTGGCACACTTAAAATGGAATTAACCCTTTTTAAATAGGGCATGTTTTTTCATTGGTATGACTGTCTTCAGTTGTCTGATGCTATTTTTGTAAGAGATCAGATAATGATCTTACTGAGATGGAGAATTCTCTACCTCATAAGCAGTGTCTCTCATTTTCTCTGCTAATTGATCAGCATCCATAAGAGCAGATGTGAAGTCAAGAGTTTTCCAAGTCTCTGTGTTAATGCTAATCAAGCATTACAGATATGTGTGTGCCTGCTTTATAGTGTTGTATTAATTGTTCACATGAAGGGAGCCATTAATATGTTTGTATAAGAATAGTTGGACTGTCAGCCTCAGAAGAAAAGTACTGCTATGCAAAGCCTTTAAGTAGTCCATTGATTAATTTCTTTAAATGTGATCAAATCAGAAGAAATAAGGGCAGGCACTTTTTAGGTCTGATGATTTCCTTAAATACTTTACCTTTTCTAATTAGTAAACATCGTCATCAAAACTAGCACTACATAATTGGTATAAATCTTTCCAGTCAAACCGAAAATTGAGTAACTGTGTAGAGGGAACTGACACAATGAATTGCAATTTTATTGTAACACTGATTAGTTGCACTCTTAGCACAACTGTCATAATCCAAGCCTTTCATACATTGTCATCAAGTAAAATATGTAATAACAGCATTGTCCCGTGATACCTTGTTTATAAAGAAAATGTAAGTACTTTCACTAATAATATTCGCTTTGTTAGAGTATGATTTTTTTTCTGTTATGTAACACTGTCAGTTTCTACAAACTGGGAATATGATAGTGCTTTTAGTCTTCGAAGGGCAATCAGAGAGCACAGCAAGCTGTAATGTGCAGTTATTCATCTAGTGCTGCCGTGTGTTTGGTGCTGGTATAATGTGCAGTAAATATGCTGTCTTGGTTTTACTGGTGAGGGTGGGAAGGGAAATAACTTTTACATGTTAATGATTTTATTCATACTAAATGCTTTTATTCATACTATGCTATTTTTACTATTGTATTAATATTACTTTTCATATATAATTGTAAATAGTCTGTTGCTAAAAGAGCAAAAGATATTTCAGTAATGTGAACTTTAGTTGAGTTAAAACTAAGAAGAAAACCAGTGAGGCAAATCAAATGTCTAGCTGGATCAATGATTGGTCCCAAAAAGAAGGCTGGATGATGTCAGTTTAGGATGACAGATACGACATCTCCTGACTTTCTTCTCACCTTTTACTCTTTATCTGTGTTTATGTGGTACCCATCGCTATAATACTGGTGGTACTTGCAACAGCAGCTGCGTGCTATAGGGAAG
Organism: Eurystomus gularis; assembly: GCA_013400335.1. Lineage (NCBI taxonomy): Eukaryota > Metazoa > Chordata > Aves > Coraciiformes > Coraciidae > Eurystomus > Eurystomus gularis. The sequence goes on along the minus strand of VZZY01023167.1, from coordinate 91,969 downwards.
CAGGATCAGCTGTGTTTTATAAAAGAGCTGTGAATTAAATGAAGTTGCAAAATTCAGAAGTGAACCTTGATGCTTTACATCACAGCATTCCTTTTTCACTTAAAAACTTTCCTTCTTCCCACAGGCATGCTAGTCATCATGTTGCATGCACAGGTCATTTATCCATAAAAAGTTCTCTTTGTTGGTGGGCTATGCTTACTTTTAAGAAATCAATTACTCTTGAGAGCTTGGTGCTGAAAAATCCCATTGATTTCAAGGCTTAAGAATTTGGTAACCTGATAAGACTGTTCTGTAGAATAAATGGATGACCTTTTGCAGATTGTTTTTCTCTGATTTGCTGTCCAGACTTTTCTATCCTGCTCAGAGTTGCTGTAGCAGTATAGCTATCATTTTGCAATCCCAACTGGAGGAAGAACTGCTATGGCTACTATGTAAACATGTACTGTTGAACTTCACTTTGTAGTACAATTTATTTTATGTGCTCTTAATTTATATTCTGACTTTTATAGTTCATGTCAGACCTCTTTAATAGTAGCAATGGTTCTTTGTTCCTCGTGTTGTTGGCAGTCATGGGCCTTAAAGCATTTTACAAAGAAACGGTGAGTGCCATTGTCCCATTTCATTGTGAAGCAAACTCCAGGGTTGGAAGTGACCTACTGAAAATCTCACAGTCGGCAGAAGAGCCAAGACTTCCTAAAAACTTACAACTGTAATTACCAGGTTAAAAAATATTTGTGACTGTTTAAAGTACCTAGGAGCACATTATAAGAGATACCGTAATCTCACTAAAATGGTGCTGGAGAAGAAACAACCCAGAGTGCCCACAGAGCGTGCATGTGTGTGTGTGAGCGCATGTGTGTAATCTTTAGTTAGGAGCATTGCTGTAAGCTAGGATTCTGTGGGATCTTAAATGTCCATACATTACAGTGTGTCTAAATATCACTTACATGTTAAACATGTTTAATAATGTTCATAATACAAAGTAGAACACTGTTAGCTTTCTGGAACGGGAATCTATGGCTGAAAGCAATATGATGTTTGATGCCTACAACATATTATAGTAAGACTCACGTCTGTGCTGCTGGGATATATGCGGGTCATGCATACATTCATTCTTGGCTTCATTTACTGTCTTAATTTCTCGTGTCCTCCTAGTAAGAATTTTTCTGTTTGGAGGATTTCAATTGCATACTTTACCAGGAAGGACTTGTTTTAAAGTTTAATACACGAGATTATTCTCTGCAGTGTAAAATTAGGTAAATGAGCAAGTAGTGGTACCTGATTACTTGGCATATTTTAGTGATATTATTATAAAAGGTATGTTGAACACAAGCTGAGTCAGGACTTCACTGTAAGAAGATCCCTCAAATCTTTTAATCTGGTGAACTCAGCTGAACTGTAAAGAAATGTGTAAGATATGTGAACAGCTCATTAACTAAATTAAAATAATTGCAAATAGATTCATCCATCACTGGGTAGCCTTGAAAATATGTATATTTATACTCACATTCTGTTGACCATTGTTTCAGACCATGTTTTGTACTTCAGAACTCAGCATGGTGACATTTGTTATCTTACTTAATGCTGAACTCCCTGTAACAAGATCTTTTTATTCAGATTGCTAGTCTTTCTGTCAAAATAATAGCTTATGACTCTCATAAGTTATCTTTACAGAACACATGAAGATACTGTGGTTACCTGCCTTGCTGAATAGAAAGATGGTATGAGGAGGGATCACTTAAGTGTACACCAGATATTCTCCTTTCCCTGTGTAATTCTGAACAAAAGCAGAACAGATTTCACCCTGATTATGTGCTGGTGCTTTATTTATTATTGTGTTGTTTGGATGAATAGAACAGAATGTATTATAAACTCATGGATTGTGAGTTATATTAAAAACATAATTCTATTTTATATAAATCATATTCTAATAGCTAGGTAATTGTAATTATTTCAAATTATCAGGCACCATTGGGTTGGAACATGATTTTATTGGAAAGTTGACTTTGGTTTCTGAAGTGCATTCACTGTTGAAATATATTGTCACATTACAAGCATATTGGAAGTTTTATTTAAATACGGGGCATTCAGTATCCAGACGAGGGCTTGGTCCAGTCCTATGGATGTTTTACAAGGAATAATCTCATGTAGAGCTACCCATGATTAACTTGGACCTTGGTGAAAATTCTGCATGATTTTGCAGTATGTAAGACATAAGAAAACACTTCTAGATATAGAGGAAAACAAAATGTTCAATAGGAACATGCACTTTGAATTTGTTTTAAATTACCCATGCTTTTATATTTAGTATGATATAGTCAGTGACCCTGTGTAGCCTGAAGTTCCTTTGAAGAGAACGGGAAAATGTATAGAAAAGTTAAGGCCTTTGAAAACATTTTGGTCTTCATTATGCATCTTCCTCTTTCCCAGCTTGGCATACCCATAATACAGTCTTCAGAGAAAGACCACCACTGGTCAATGGTATCTGATGAAGGGTTAGAAAGATTGCTTTTACTTAAAAATTTCTGTGGAAGAAAGCATAAATTACTCTAACAACCTTTCTGACTATATATTGGAAGTTCTTAACTTGAGAGAAATGTCTTCCATTTTCCTCTTTGTTAAAAATTAAATACATGTATTTAAAGCTGAGGAAAATAGGAGGTACTGTGAATATATATATATATATATTCTTTTGGAAACTGCGCAATCAGGCACATTGTATGAAAGCATTATAAAGTAAAATAATTTTTAGATTTGAGTCATCTTTCGGTGACATTAGCTCCTGTTGCCACTAAAATGCACATCAAACCTCACTTCAAAAGAAACTGAAGATTGTCTTCTTTACAAATCTTCAGTGCTGCATGACTAATGGATAGGGTAAATCCTGTGATTGCAGTCTCTGTTTCACCCACTTTCTATTAACTGACATGCTAGTTTTGATGTTTTTCATAGTCTGAAGAGGGTGTACTTAATAACATATAATCATTATTATTTAAAGGCTCTGAAACAGTTATTATACTTTAACTAGACTAGGTATGTTAATTAAGCTTATTCAAAGTCGCTTCTATATTGTTTCCTATTCTGGCAGTAGCTACATCATTTAAGTTATCAAGGAGCTTCCCAAACCCTTTCTTTTGTGATATTTGCATGCTTTTGATGTCATCTTTCATCATGATTTTATTAGAAGTTACCTGCCAATTAGCTAGTTTTATGTCTATCCCAGTCTTCACTTATTCAGGAAGATAGTAATATCAGTTTTGTATAGAACCAGGGTTTATGCACATATTATTGTTAGTTGTTTTCACTCCCAATATTCTGGCATGTTATATCCTGTTGTATTCATGGAGTTTTAAAATCTAATATATTATAGGGGCTATAATATTGCATGTTTCCTTACAGAGTATTTTATTAAAACAGGGCAAGATTGTGTTTTGATCTTAAGTTTTACCTTATGTGAGTTTGATAAATATTGTATATAGCAATCTTTTTCCTGTGCATATATTGTGTTTAATCCTTATTTTGACAACGTCTTACATGCACAGAATTTACATGTCTTATTTTTGCCTACTATTTAACTGGCCATTGCTATTCTTATAGCAACCTGTATTCAATAACAGCTAACCTTTCATGCTGTGAACACACCCAAAAAGAAGCACTCTCATTAATGACCGTAGTAATCCTGAGCAGCAAATAGAGCTTTATCTGTCAGTTCCAAGAAAAAATACTATCTGAAATTGTGTAATATACAGATAATATGAGATTAGTGCATCTGTTCCAAAAAGCCTGACCTTCAAACCATTAGCTCTGCAAGATTCAAGCACCATGGTGTAATCCTGCTATGAAAGGCAAGTTTGTTTTACTTTTGTATTTTATGTTCTTCATCCATGAGCTAATATATATTGAAATCTCTGGGAAGATATATTACTACTTGGCTTGAGTTATTCTATGCTAAGATAGAGCCTAAAATTACTGTAAAAGGCAAGTTTCTGTTTAACCAATAGTAATCCTAGGACCATGAAAATAAGGTTTGCTTATTATATTTTCATTTTATGCCATGTACTCTGGGGAGCCATGCTTCTATATGCTATCTGCAAGTAAATTCGGATTTCAAAATTTGTGGTTCAGACTGACTGATGGATTATGGTAGATTTTTGTGTTTCTTTTTATGATGTGGATTTGAAAGTTTCCCTTCATACTGAGCTGTTTGATTTTCTGCTACTCCTCATCTTCTTCAGTGCCAACGTTCACATGCAATTTTTGTTTTCCTCTTTATTTTAAAATAGTTGTCATCTCTCCATCTGTGATAGGTTTGTCAGTGCCTTCTATATCAAACCAGCAAGCAAGTTTAATGCTCAATCTTAGGCTCTGCTTTTGGATAATATAGAAAGAGGAAAATGGCCTGTTAAATAGTTCAGAAGTATTGGAATTAGCTTCATATTGTACTGTAATGTCTGTTCTTAGCATACATGGAGCAATATTTACAGTATTGTATTAGTCCAAGACAAGTGCATGTGATCATTAAACTTGCTAATATTCCAGCACCGATGTATTAAAAATTGTAGTTCAAGTAAGACTGTGTTTTAGTTGGCATAGCAGTTGGGAAGTGTTTTCACTTCAGAAATAACTAAGTTTGGGAGGGAGTGTTTTTTCTGTAGAGATAGGCTGTATTAATACAATTTTATTTTCTATCTTGAGTTTGTGTTTGAAAGGGCTTTAAAATTTAGTAAACACTCACTGGTTTATATTTATTGGCTCTAATTCAGATGGTTTCAAATATTAATTTATAATAGATGGCTAATTCTCCCTTGTGCTTATATTTTTCTTAGGGTTTTATCATGTCTGTAATGGCTTAGTTATATGAGAAATATATTATCAAGCAAGCCAACAGTCGCAATAAAGGAATCTTGCCTTCTAATGAAAATTTAGCATAATTTACCAGAGGAAACACAGAACAACTCTTCCTGTATCGGTACCCTTCCCGCCTGGTGTCTCTTGACTATTGTCTCATCTCCTTTGCCTTCAAGAAAGGCAAGTGCTAACTCACTAAGCAAGGTGTGCAAGCCAGAAGGGAGAGCTGAGGAAAATGAGAAACAGGAAGCCATAGGGAGCTGCAAAAATAACCTGGATTCCTTTTTAGTGGCAAAAGGCAAGGTATAACAGAAAATCCTCCTATTCCACATCTCTCCCTACCTTCCCCAGTAATCAAAGCGATACTGATGCTGTGGCAATTTTTTGTGCTGGTGTCTGTCTGTGGCACAGTTGAACCTTCATGTCTTGTCAGTAGAGTTTTCCTCAGTGCATGTTTGACAATGGACATAAACCAGCAATACTGGACGCAAACCTTAGAATTTTGTAGCAGAGTTATGCTGGAGCATTCATTGGGGAAGTTTGGCTGAACAATCTGTCTCTAAGCTGAGTCTTCGTGTACAGTTGTCCACTTTCAATAATATAAACACAAAGGGAATAATTATATCTCACAGTTATGTGGTGTTTATCTAGCACAGATCCACTGCCCAAGTGAATAGGTGTTTTTACATACTGACTACTGCAACTAATGAAAACCTGTTTGAACATAATGCCACAAACAGCTGTTTTAAAACGGAAACATTCAGCGACTCACTCACTACTTAACTGTCTTAACTACTACTGTGAATAAAAAGCTGATTTAAAAGATAAATTTTGCACCAGGACTGCCATTGAGAAGAATTGAACTTTAGCTGACCAAAAGAAGGAGCCTCTCCTGAGCTTTTAGCCTCTCTTGTCCCAACTGTTACCTGGGCTGACCCATGTGAGAGGTAGGTCTGCATGTCATCACAGCATAGCTGTCATGGAACTTTAAATAGTCACATTTTAAAAGAAATTCAATAGCAAAGTAAACCTTTGCATAGGTACTTTAGCTGAAGAAGAGCATGGCTGTATTTTACTGAAGCGGAAACATCAGTGGGGTCACTGATGGTGATACAAGGTACAGCAGTGCATGCGAGGTTGCCAAAACAACATGTGCAGTCGTGTTTAAATGAAAAGAAAAAGTTTAAGTTTAAATGAAAGTCTGTTTCAGGATGTGGTACTTTGGAGGCTACTCAGAAAAGTTTACTCTGCAGAGTCCAAGGCTAATACTTAAGGACACAAAGGAGCTCGAATTCACTCTTCCTGCAGTAGTGGAGGAACAAGCCAAGCTTTTGGTCAGCCATTCTGTCACAGAACCAGAAGATCCACCTTACTGGAAAGGGAGTTTGATCATAAAAGTAAGAAATGTAAGGAATGATTTTTTTCTTGGAGTAGGACAAATAGCATAAAGGAGGAAAGGCTGTGACCAAAGTAGGGGCTTTCTGGGAGCCTATGACGTTAAAGCCTTCCCTCCACAGGTTTTTTATTTAAACTTTAAACCTCTGTTGACTTGTCCCATGCTGAAGGCATGTCTCAGGAGGGTGACACGCACACATTAGCAGCTACCAACATCAGCATGTCATTCCTACCATGGCATTGTACTGGTCTTTGGAAGATAAATCTTTACATTTCATTGTATTTTGCTTTTAAATTTTTTTTTTTACATACATCATGAGAGAATTGCATACCATACGACTACGTATTTTTCAGAAAGGTGGCAAGCCACTCTCTCTGTGGTGTTCTGAGCATCATTTCTAAATTTGCACTGCAGAGCATGAAGACACAAATTACTTTAACCGATGTACTATGTAGGAAATGGCTATGGTCTAGTGGTTAGGGAGATGCTGGGATGAAGGTTGGACTTAATGATCCTGGAGGTCCTTTCCAACCATAATGATTCTATGATTCTATGAAATCTGTGCCTATGCAATGAAAAGAGGTTGACATTTCTGCATAGGTGTGACATGAGATGTGCTGCACTCCTACCGCAGTGGATTTGGAATTTGTTAGTCGCCTATCCTATATTTGCAATCATAAGTCCTGTTACATGTTTATTAGCTAAAATGCACGATATAATTTCTGGCATTTTTCTTGTTAATCATTTTATGATACTTTATGTAATCAGAACTTCACCATAACTTAAAGATCTACTGGAGAAAAATTTATTGCATGCATGTTCTTAATTTTTTTTCCCATTGTAATTATTTTTTAATTCGTTTTCTTCTTTTTGCTTGACAAATGCTGAGTCATTTCCATTCTCCTTTCTCTCTTTAATCAACCTGATGATGCACTATATACATTAGGTTGGGTACCTCCTTTCTTTGTAAAAGAGAGTGAGAGAAAGCACATCAGTGCCTACAATGGTTGAATGCCAAGTTGACAAAAGTGTGTTAATTTATTCTTAACCAATTGCAAGAGGAAAGCATGTTACATTTTCAGAATAGAGTATCAGCAAAACTGAGCAATTTAACATGGAAACAACCATTTGGCAAAGTCTGTTTCCTCAAAATGAAGTTGAAAGATGAAAGGAATAATTTAAAAAATAAAGTTCTGTTCTCAAATTGCACATGGGCATTTAGGAGGCAGTGAAATTTTAACTCTGGTGTGCTCAAGTCCCTCTATAGACAGTAACATAATTAATACTTTTCTGTAGCGTAACTGTAATTTAGTGTTTAATGCTAATTTGATGCTTTCTCAGCTTTACAATCTTTCAGGTGGTTTTGTACTAAAATTCATGCAGAATGAGTCAAAATCACCAGGATAGAGAAGTGTGTTTCTGAGTTTATCTGACTCTCCTCATCCAGTTCTGAACAGCAGCGTTAAAAAAATGCATCAACCAAGATTGCCAAGAATATTTTGTGCTCTTCTCTACTTCCACATCACTAGAAAATACACTGCTGACTGAATTTTTTAACCTTTCTGCAATATATTACGAAGTGCTAGCTGGCAGGTAGTTCCGTACTTTTTTCACTGCAAGGGCCTATAATGTAATCACAGTTGTAAAAGGAACTTGTGAGTGAAGCAACTTGATCATTCCTCGCAGTGCTGCAGTGCCAAGTGGTTACAGGAGAACGAGGGAGAGGCAACGCCAGGACCCCAGAGATTTATTCTACCCAGAAACAGCACGAGATATTTAAACAAAGGTGAAGCTGCTTTAGGTGCCGGCTGCTTGCTAAGGATTATATTGCAGCCAATGTTTAATTTTGCTTAAACCACAGGTAAGCCTGTATTTTCTGTGTGTTACTGTGATGAGCCTACTTACTAGTCTGATTTACCAGTGTACATTAATCTGGGGTTATAACTTTGCAATGCTACAGTCACTAGGGAAAAACACCTGTGTCAGTGTGATACCCCATGGATCTGATACACTAGAAATGATCTCTAAAGGCAGGTTAGTAATGTTTTTAAAGGAAGATGTAATACCCACCTGGGAGGTGCTAGTAGTGGTAAAATAAAACTTGAAGGGCTTGAAAGTTGCAGTCCGAGCAAATCAAACTACAGAAAAGGTGCAGCGTATTCAGATCAGTTCAATTGTTGTGAGGAAAAGGAGGGGACTGGTTTTGAAGCTGTAATGTTTCCTGGTTATTACGCTGTGCCGTTAAATTAGGGTTGAGGAGTTACTCAGAAACTTTTCAACTGGCATGTTACGTCTCTTTACTAGAAGATGCTTTGGCACCAGTGGTTTTTACAGTGTTTCAATTCACAGTTTTTACAGAGATTATTAAAAGAATTAGACTTTGGGTTGCCATTATGTACATCACATAGTTTTCAGGAGGTTTTTAAAGATGCATAGCAAATGTGATTTTTTTTTATTAGGGATGTCATACAAATTGTCTTATTGGTGATTTCAGCTTGTAAAACATCGTCTTTTAGTGATGATACTGTCATTTCATGTTTTTAATAATTAATACTGAAGTATTTGTAATTGTGAAGACTCTTACTAAAAACAGTCTCAAATTTACTCAAATTGCAGTGGCTGCCTAGAACCAAAAAAGACATCATGCTGTTACTTAAATATGTTTAAATTCTTAAAGAAATAATATGTTGTTTTAGTTTATCTGAAGAAGCTCTTTCTGCATTACAATTTTGTTTTCCTGTATTACTGGCAGCTGTGTCCCCAGCACCCCGTCAGTGGACAAATGTTATCTCTGTACCATATGTCAGTTCTCTTCTAAGGGTTGGCTGGTAAGAGGCAATGTTGTAATATAGGGCTGTATTTTCCTGTAAAAATGTTACTACTGAAGTGCAAACAGCTCTTCCGAGCTGCTGCTTTGATTCTGTCTCGCTTCCCTCTCCAGTCTAACAAAGCCAAGAGCATATGAGAAAGTGAGTGCTTGAAATTTTATAAACTGTTTATATAGTAAATAATCTGTTGAAAATGTGCCTTTGTTGTGTTACTAATTGATTTTCACTGAAATAATCTTTAAGAGTAGAAGAACTAGGCATGTATACCTCTTACCAGTTTCATTGACTTTTCATTTCTTTATACAGCTCTTTGCATATGTATGAACAAGGTAATTAAAAGGCTGTTGTTTCTCTATGTTTATAAAGTGTGTTTAGTGCAATCCCAGCAGTAAAAACTCATTACCATATATCATCACTGATTGCCTTATTTTGGCTGACAGACTTATTTGGCTCATTTCACTTCATTGCAAGTATGTGGACAAAACTATTAACGTAGAAGTCTTTGGGCAAAACCACTAGTGATTTCAGATGCCATAACTGACCAGAGATCCTTGTTTTTCGTAAGATATATGTGTCTCGGTTAGACACAGGTTTTCTTCCCTGACATGGGAAAGTCCTGCCTATCAGGATAATCATACAAAACCACATGCTTGTTTGTTTTTTTGGTTTTTTTTTTCAGTAGATTTGCCTAAGACCATCGTTTCTTAAGGAGATAAGATTTGTAAAAGCAGTTGCTTAAAGTTTTGAGGCCATTTTCAGGTAGTAAATAATGAACTGACTTTCCAGTTCTTGTTAACTTTTGTTTTGAGCATAGACCTTAAAGCAGTTTCAGTCATTTGTTCTCAAAGTTCTACTTCAGCTTCGCAGGAGTCAATAAGAGCTGTTGGATAAGTAGAATTACTTTCCTTTGAAATCTAAGTGCAAACTATTAAGAGTCTGAGTTTGCAAGCTTGCTTTTCAGTGAATAACACGGTCAGAAGCTGAGATTCTGCAGTACACTGACTAAAATGCCATCAAAGCATTAATATAACAGTTAACAGCATTTCAGTGAAGTTTCCTTGTGTTAGGATTGGTGCCTTTTGTTCCTTTGTCTCTAAATATGTCAGAAAAAATACTGTGTATGTTAATGGACTAATTGCATTATCTATTTTGTATTATCTGAAAATATTTATTGGGAATTAAATTGGTTTGACAGCTAAGTATGTGAATTTTTAAGTATAGTTGTGAGATACAGTTTTTTCCAAATTCCTGATTAAAAGATACATCTTGATAAATTATCCCAGCTGAATAAATGATTGTTTTTTCTGGAAGTTTTTGTTATTTATAATACTATAAATGTTGTTTGTGGATTTGTTTTAATAATTAGAAATGAGAAGTATATGATGGTTTATATTTGGATTTTAAACCTTGGGATCTAACACCTCAGAATATAAACAACATTCTACTTTCTTTTAATATATTGTGTGATAGTTGGAGGAAACATTTAAATGATCATTACTGCACTATTTCAGATGTCTTTTAATAAACAGCATTATATATTGAGGAGAGTATAGCAGAATACACAGAATGGAAAATACAGGGGAGTATTGCAGGAGATAAAGTCTAGGAAACATTTGTATTTAAATGTCCTTTTTTTACTATTTATTTTCTGTCCATAGTCACTATGTACTTTCAATCTTTGTGATCAGTCTACTGCTGAGTTAATCTAAGAGATGTACACATGTAAAAGAATAAATGCTGTTTGAATTATTTCTTCTTTTCTTCTCTGTTTTAGGACTATGAGCCAAGGGGCACTTTGTAAATATATTTTGTTGTTGTGTAAAAGTGCTACATGCAGAGTGAGTGGGATGCTGCAGAACTTGAAACTCAGCAGGTCTCCAAGCAGCTAAATTTGAGGCTGTAAAATAAGTAACACATCAGAAAGGACCAGAAGGAAATGCGCCCCTTAGATTTTCTTTTTATAGTTCTTTGAATTGAGGATGACCCTTACTATTCCAGTTGGCATAATCTCAGTGTCTCACACAGTTGGTGTGCAAACCAACAATATGGTCAAAGTCCTGCCAGGTTTCAGTCAGAGCTGGCTTGGAGCTGTAGTCCTTTTAGGCTTTCTTTGGATGCATGATCATGCTTGATACCATGAATAATTTGCCCTTGAGTCATGCAATGACATTGAGTATTAGTACCCTTCTTATTATCCCTTTCATTAGTGGATTTAGCAGTGCTGTATGCTTTGTTCTCTGGACTGTTCTTTTGAACCAGTCACAAATGTTCCACGCCACATACCCAGGTGCTGCATGTGTGTAAATTTGCTTCTTTTTTTGCTGCTAACCAACTAGTTCCCTCAGGTATGATTCTGCGCAATGCTTGCTCAGGACACTTCTCCCTGTAGGCAGTATGTAGAAGACCATGTTAAGATTGTCTTCTTCTGCCCTGCAGAGGTCTCTAATACTGTCCTATTGACCAAGTCGCTGAACTTGTGTCCTTGCAGATTCTTGTCTGTCCCCTAGCCTTGTCCCATGGCATGTAATACACACCTCAGCATCACAGGATAAAAGCTTTCTCCAGCAGGTCATGGCACAGCCCATCCTGTTACTTCAAACTTCCTGTATTAAAACAAGATCAAAATGTAGTAATTGCTTCCAGGCATCACATGGATCCCAGAGGAAAAGGCAGGCCAGTGGTGATGCCATGTTCAGTCATGCCTTTACTAAGGGCAGTCCTGGATACAAGTCATTTTGAGCCGTTTGTCCTGGCATTGTCCTCTGTGAATTGGATGCCTTTAGAAACATAAAGCTAGCCTTCAGATAGTAGGGCATCTTAGTTCTATAGATACTATCACTGACCCATTCTTGCTAATACGCTTCTGCTATCAATAGCATTTTGCTACTAGCTGCTATACTTGAAGGTGATTGGGAAGTACAGAAATTTGGGATACATAATTGTGTTGATATTTTGTGCAAATGTAAGACAGTGCATACGCTAACAATATTGCTTTTTGCTTTTGATGGTTACTTAGATCAGGATCTCCATTGATTTGCTTCTGAGAAAACAAAAATCAGGGACCAGTTTCTCATCAGACCAAAGGGCGATATTTATAATAGGTGGACTGAAGTAGCACATTGCACACGCTCATCAGTGTGTTGTAGCAGGAGTGCTACAAGGCTGTTGATGAGTTGCAATGTGCTTACAAGACATATAGACTTAGTAGCTGCAGATGGCTGCTTTATGATCATCAGTTATTAAGTCTGCAAAAAATGTTCATCACAATTGCTCTGTAATAGTTTTTCTCTAGCTTGCACCTGTTAAACTGTGTGTTTACATGCAGTTTATGCACATCAGTCTGCATTTCTGCATGCAGAAAGCCTTACACAATTCACACAGCTGACTGAAGCACACAGACCACTTTGGAGCAAATTTTGCCCCTAAATGGTATTCAGTCCAGAGACAGTTTATCTTCAGCGTGCACAATGAATATAGTGTAATTTACACAGTGCAGGCAAATACATTTAACATGTTATAAAATTTAATTGTACATACCAAACTAATAAAATTCAGGAGCAGGACCAAGCATTCTCCAATAGATACCTAGACAAGAGTAGAAAATCTTCTCAATGTATCAGAGCATAGATATTGAACTTAAATATTTTATGAATCTGTACTGTTTGTATAAAGACAGCATTCCAAAGATATATGCAGAACTGTTAGATTAAAAGTAACACAAGATGAAAATGAAAGTTTAAAAAAACCCAACATTTTCAAGAGCAGGAGCAACACTGGTAGTTGTTTGGATCCCATATTTCATTGTGCAGTAAAGGCAGGACTGGAAGTTGTACTTCACTTCAGTGGGGCACCTTTAGAAAACACACCAGTTCCCAACTCAGCTGTATTGCTAACCACCTCCCTTCCTTGCAGAACTAGGTTTTGCTGAGAAGTTTACAGGAGTAAACTGTTAAGTAAACTTACAAGATAAACTGTTCTCATTAATTTTTGTGCTGTAAGTGGACAAAAAGAATATGAAATGCGTAACTGACCAAGGTTAAAACTTGCAGAACCTGTGCAGTGTGTTTCAGTTCTTAGTCATGGGCAAAAGCAATTCCCTTTATGCCATAAAACTCTTGATGTATTTTACTATTCTCTCTTGGGTTACTTTTATATTTCTGAATGTACTGCAGAATATTAAGACTGAGGTTATAAAATGAAATATGCAGGAGGACTGTAGTTTTCCCAGGAAACATTGTGGCTATTAGTAGCAGTTACAAGGGGAGGCAAAAGAATATTTTTTTAATCTTCAACCTGAGAAAAAAAATGT